>CM037855.1:200296535-200321535 GCA_021234595.1 Delia radicum | reverse complement strand
TATAGCGGTTCAAAAGTTATCAGTAAAAAGGTGAAGGTATCTCTAAATTTTTCATACAAATTGGTGTGTTATGCACTAGTATACTAGTACAATTTTATAGTTGCGTCTGGTGTATAAAATATAAGACATAGTTTCCAATCAGATGCTTAAAGGTGAATAATATCTTAAATTCACCTCAAATTTTTAGAGTAATATTTTTTTCACCTCAAAAATGTTTTTGTACCACACAATTTCTTTTTTGTATCCAAAAATTCGGTAGAACAAAAACATGGATAATCCTAATAGGAAGGTAAACATTTCAGTTTTTGTTAAAATTTAAATTTTCACTTTTCAATAAAATATTTATTAATAGACATAATCCAATGAATGGAATTAAATAGACTTTCAAGTCAAAAATGAGAAATTTATGTCCGAAATTATGATTTTCTGTAAGCAATCCCACAATTCCCAAATATAAAAAAAAAAAAAATCCAAAAATTGTATGTTTTAAATTTTTTACTGCCATGTCTAGAAGAGACTTACCTAGATTAGATTAGATCAGAAGGCACTATGCACCGCGACCAATGTAGGTCTTTTGTGCTGCCTAAGATTACCTACAGATTCAAGCTACCTATAAAGCCAATTATCCTATTAGGCAAAATGTTCGTGATGTCGGAAGGCGAAATGAAGCGATCACCTAGAAACCTAAGTCTCCTATCACAAAGCCTGGGACATTCGCAGAGAACATGCTCCGAGGTCTCAGACACCATCTCGCAAAACCTACACAAATCCGTGTCCGATTGACCCTTCTTGTGCAGATGGTATCTGAGATTACAGTGTCCAGTTAAGTACGACGCCAGGGTCCTCAAACCCCCCCTTTCAAGCGACAAGAGTCGCCTCGACCCCCTACTGTAAAACGAGATCAATCTTTTAGCCTGGCGCTGACCAGGAGAGTTTTCCCAGTAACTAGAGAATTCAGACTCTCTCCATGCCCTGAGCCTTTCCCTAACATACCCCGCAGGTATTCCACAGAATGGTTCAGGACCAATAAAGGGCTTTCGGGCCCCGCGGTTGGCAAGACAATCTGCCCTCTCGTTGCCCCCATGCCCCTCATGACCAGGAATCCACCCCAAGGTTAGAGAGTTGCCTCTACCGAGCCTATTGAGAGTCTGAATGCATTCCATGACCAACCCGGACGACACCTTATAGGCCATTAAGGCCCTCAGTGCAGCCTGACTGTCAGAAAGAATGTAGATGCGAGATCTGCGAGTTCCCCTTCGCAGGCATTCCAATGCACAGACACAAATGGCCCAAATCTCCGCCTGAAAAATGGACGGATATTTACCCATAGGTAAGGCACGCTGGAAGCCTGGTCCGAAGACACCCGAACCCGTGTTCAAATTCGACTGCTTAGAGCCATCAGTGAACCACACCTGAGAACCATCTTCCGGTTCCCAGGATTGATTGGTCCACATGTCTCTGTCAAACAATAACACATCAAAATATCTATCAAAGATCCACTCCGGTGACACTTTGTCCGCAACCTTAGAAATTGGGTCATCTATTAGGATTCGCGCGATCCTCATGTGACCCCTTAGGTCGCCTCCCCTCATGCCACCGAATTCACTTAGTCTAGAGGAACCCATACTGGCAACCTCCATTACAGAAATATGCAATGGCGGGATCCCCAGCATAACCCCCAAGGCATCCGTCGGGCAAGTTCCGCCGGCCCCTGTAATGCCAACACACGCAAGACGGTAGATTCTCTTAAGAGCCTCCCTTGCCTTACTCTGTTCAACTTTTGGCCACCATGCAAGGGCAGCATAGGTGATCATCGGTTTACCTAATAAATTAGGTATATATTGGAGTATTTACAACTGCTTCCGCTACGTAATTGGAATTGTGCATAATATTTAACAGAGGGTTAAAGTTGATATTTGCCTTAAAAATGTGAAAACTGTAGAAGCGGTTGGGGGGAACAGTGTATAAAAATCAAGCATTTTTTTAACACAACTCGCTTTTTTATAAAAAGGCCTTTCAGAATAGTATGCAAACTTCATATGTTCAGAAAGAAACTATTTATCTGGAGGTAAAAGACAGTTGGTGCTTTTTGGGAGAAAATCGCAAAAAAATATTTTTTTTTAGGTTCTACTTTAAACGAATGTAGTTTTTGAGTGGAACAAGATTCATTTTCATTAATTTTTCCTTTATTTAATCAAGAATTTATTTAGTTAAATAATCAATATTTAAAAAAAGAAATTTTCTCCGATTTGGTCCCGCTATTTGCAAAAATCTAAACCTGAGTCGGACCAAATTTGGAATTTATCATTTTCAAATGGAATATCTCGGAAACTATTGGAGATAGTTAACCACACATGTAAGCATGTTTTTTTGTTAGTATTTACTACACACACAATATTTTTTCCGTAAAGACTACACATTAAATTAACTGAAAATCGGTTAAAAACAGGACTACGTACTTTTCGTTTAAAACAATTGTATTTTTAGTTTATTTTCAACTGTTGAAAAATATATTGACAAAATCCATACAAACAATAGATTGTTTTCGATTATTTTAATACTCAATATAATATAACAACTTTTTGTTTTAAATAGAAAATTTTAACTGAATATTTTAACTACTACCTAAAGTCGGTTTTTTTATTTATTGAATAACAGACAGAAAGTTAAAAAATATATTTCTTTGGTAATTTAATAGCATACTCCATTAAAACAACTTTACCGATTAAACTTTTAAATAACTGTTGATTTTTTATTTAAAAGTTCTTGTGAGTGTAGCAGATTACAAGTATGTTAATTTTTTGAAAATCGCATTCGAAGCCAAATAATGGCGAGCACTCAAAACTTTATTATCAAAAAGTTCTCCATTTTATCCCACTGTGCAATAGTTTAAAAAACTACAAGAAATATGTATATTTTCAGGTCATTTTAAACATAACATTAAAAAATGTTTAGAATTTTTTAAATTCTTAATGCATTTACTATGTTCATACACTCCCAAGTCTATTGTAATGCTTATCTTTTCGATGACTTGAAAGGTCAGTTTTTTTTTTTTTTTTTTTAAATCATTGATCACGCGCTCTCAGCTCAACTACCAAAACATTTTTTAAGTTAATTTTACAAATGCATACATAAAATCCAATAACAAAATACATTTGAAAAATAATTCCGAAAAAACCAAACTAAAAACAACAATAAATTTAAAATACTGCGAAAAAATTACGACAACAAAACAATAAATATGTTTGTAAAATATAAAAAACAAATGATCAAAGAATACAATTTTGCAAATTACACTGAATAACAAACATTGTTCAAATATAAAACTCCACAAAAACTTGATACAACTTTGAAATTTATTCATGAATTTTCATAAATTATTTATTTGAAAATATTTATTTTTTATTTTATTTATTAATTAATAATCATATAATTACAAATTATATACTATTACCCTAACCGAGCACTAGCTACTATGGCCTTCGGCGCGTTGTAGCGAAAACAGACCAGTGCCTCTGGTGTGAATCGAACCCACGACCCCCGCACTGATAAGCCAGCACGCTACCAACTAGCCTACCGGGGCGCACAACTTTTGAAAATATAAAAAAGGACTTTAAGTTAAAGAGAAAATAATTATTCTTTTTGTACGATTCGTATTCATTTTAAAGAATTTTATAAAAAAAATAATTATGGAAGAAGAAACTTAACACTCGAATACCAAATATCGCTTTCCAGCTGTATTTGAAAACGTAAGATTTTTAACTAAATGAGTTAATTTATTTCGGTAGTAAACATAATATACTACAATTTTTATAAAAAAAACTTTCTGTGTTTAAGGTACGGCGGAGTAGCGAAAAATAGTCAAAGTCGGATATTTGTAAAAGTTAAAAATTTTAAATTTAAAGAATGAATCCAAATTTCCAAATATTAACAAATATATTAAACCTATTTGGAAGACGTCGGTAATAAACAAAAAGTTAGTCGAAGCCTCTCATTTGGAAATAAATTACGTTTTTGCTTCAAGGACTCGCAGCATTCTTACTTTTAAAGGATTATCTCGAAAATCGAAAATGCGTTAGCGGAGAAATAAGTATTTTCCTACATATATGATAGAAATATAGTGGAACAGATGGTATTCCCGCACTTGTTTTAAAGTAGTGCTCTTCGACGCTAGCTCGATCATTACGTAATATCTTCAGCCTTTCATATGATGCGGGTATTTTCCCCTCCTGCTGGAAGATTGCTAATGTAAAGCCAATACCCAAAACAGGGCTAGGCTACTGACCCCGGGAATTTCAGTCCGATAGCGATTTGGTAAGCGCTTTCGAAGGTAATGGAAAGCATGATTAACTATCATCTAGTAAACTATCTGGAGTTAATAATCTCTTGAACGATCGCTGGTATGGCTTTCAAAGGAGTCGCTCTACGGGGGACCTGATGGCATACCTCTAGGAACAGTGGAGTCGTGCTATTCATTGCCTTGGTGAGACTAAGGTTGTAGCTTTGGATATTTCCAAGGCGTTTGACAGAGTACGGCACTAAGCACTTCTGTCGAACATCGCCGGAATGTTGGCTGTGTACCATTGTTTTATCGTTATCTTAATAATAAATGCCCTGCTGACATCAGTAACCTCATTCCGTTTTTACTTCTTTTTCATCGCAAGAATGATGTTTTTCCCGAAACTTACGACATTAACAAATTCAAATCAAACATCCATATAAACTCTTCTCCTTCTTTCAGATTTTCAATAATTTTGGATATGTGATAAAGGGTACTTAAGGAATGAAAAAAAAAACAAAAAACACTTAATAAAAAGGTTGTGTCCAAAATGACTCCAGAAAAAACAAATATATATATATTTCTTAATGGGTCTTTTACGGTCAATAGTGAGAACATTAACCTTATATGAATCAGATTGCATAAAACAATTATTTGTTTTATACGGATTTTTTTATTAATTTAAATTCTTTACGCTCTTGTAGTCATAATATAAGTTACGTTTTATTGGTATTTTTTGCCACTAAAAGTTTTTTTAAATAAATGTAATCAAATAAAATGAATTTAAAATAACAAATATGCAGGTGCTTGTGCAAATTTATAAGTAACTGACACTAATAGAAAACATATGATTTTCTATTGCTGATTTACTTGAATAAACGTCACTACATTGCTAGGTCTGTCAAAAAAACAGAGTAGTATTTGGAAGATGACAAAGCCAATTCTGATAATATTATGTTGTTGGTTTTGTTATTTCTTTGATATTTTAAGTTTTGAATCACGCTCCTAGACGAGGACAAGAAATTCTCATTGAGTTTGTGATTTAACATAACAAATATCTCTAGAAATTCTAATAACAAAGTCCCCTGAAGATATCCTTGGGCAGGAATGAAATCCGGATAGGGACACGCCTACAGCAGATTGTTTTCACAATTTGTTAAATAAGTTTTGGGACTTTAGCACATTTAATTACTATAAATGCAATTAATGTTTATCCCGATGAAAATGAATTTAAAATATAAATCATATTTTTCCAATTTTTTAAAAATAATAAATTTTTGTAAAATGTCCTGAAAAGGACACGAAGTAATATTTTATTTTTTTTAAATTTATTTTTATTTTTCTTTAATTACAAGTATGATATTATAACAACAGCAATCGACATCTCCAAATTACGCATTTTAAAAAATCTTTAAAATTAATTAAAAAAAAAAAACTAGTCCAGATATTAATTTTGGTTTTACCAAATCTATCCTTTATACCCTCCACAATGAACCCTTAGAAATGAAACAACAACAAAAATATTTTTTAAAAAAATATGTTAGGGGTGAAAACAAAATTTTTAGAATGAAAAAAAGAAATTGTGTGTATTTAAAGCGAAAAACCAATTTTGTGATGAAAAAAATTGTGGTGAACATAAAATATTTCTCACCTTTTAGCGTCTGGTGGAAAAATATTACGTTCTATTTAATACACCAGACGCTACTATGAAATTTTACTAATATGCATACACTTATTAGTATGAACAATTTAAATGCACCTCCACATTTGCACTCATAGCTTTGGAGCCGCTGAACCGACGTTGCTTATTTTCAATACGAAACTTTTCAGGCAAATATACATCAGTCTAGGTAAAAATTAGCAGTCCGTATCGTGTTTCCGCGCCATTTGCCATTTCAACAGACAGATATACAGACGAACGTAGCTTAGAATTGAATAAGGATCAAGAATACATATCATTTATGATAAACTAATATATACCCTCATCACATTATATAGAGGTTATAAAAACACGTTCAAACTTTTTTGTCCAATTTGTGCGTCATTTTTGATAACCGATGAAGTCAGTATTCCATATCTGATTAAATTTGGGTAAACCTTATTAATTAAATAAGTGAAATTAAAAATTATATGCATTTTGGTAATTTTTAATAAAAATACACTTTTTTCAAAAATATGAAGGCCATTTTCGACCGGTATTTGGTACGGGTTAACGTTTTCCAAAAAACAAAAACTGATTTCTTCCATTTGGAAGCATTTGCAATAAAACTGGGTTTATAATGACAAATCTATTCTTAAGGAACACCCTAAGGAACATATCTTGGTATATATGGGCTTGTATATGATCATATAAGCGTAGAAACATATTTTTGCGTGCATTAAATAATATTTCAAATATTCCCCAATAATGAAAAAACTGTAAAAAATTTACAAACTTCAGAAGGCTATACAAATTTAGTTCGAGCTAAATTTTAGAAACAATTTAAGGTTTTGGTCTTCTTTTATTTCCCATTGATCCCCTTAAGAACGCAATTTCTTGATTTGGCAGTGTAGTCAGCCAAATTAATTCCGATTTTTTATAATCAACGGAAGCCGAATATACATAAGTGGTATTATCAATTTGTCATTGCGTTTGCAACATGTTCAAATTTTATGCCGCTCTGACGATATCCATCTGGCTGTTGAAATACAGATTACGGCTTGAAGAAAGAGGCTGGATTGCTCATTTTAGTGCAGATTAATTGGCATAGTCTCGAGTAGTTTGGTATTGAAAATGAACTAAATCTGAAGTGCTTTTAAAATGTTATGAAAAAAGATGTAAAGGTATATCGAAATTTTTTATATCAATTATTGTATTTTAGTACAATTTTAGAGTAGCGTTTGGTGAATGAAATACTTTGGCATATTATATTACCAGACGCTTCGTGGTGAATAATATTTTTAATTCATCTCAAACATTTTTTGCCTTCAAAATTGTTTTTATCTTAAAAATTACTTTTTTTAAACGATAAAATTTCTTTTTAAATTCAAAAAAGTTTTTCATTTCAAAAGTGTTTTTTGTTTTCATTTATATTTTTATAAATTATTTTTATAAACAAATTCATTGAGTACGAATTTCTTGCTTTTACTAGTTTATTTTAAATTAATTCATTCTTAACTTTTGTGTGTCTAGTGTAAGCTTGACAACAATATCAATTACCATTGGTTAGTTGCTGGTTATTGCCGTCATACACAATACAACTGTCACTTGGTGACTGTTGGGTATTATTATTATTTTATTCAACTTTTTTTTTGCAGTTTTATTTTTAATTTTAAATTCTGTCATGTAAGCGGTCTACAATTAAATAAAAAAAAAAAATTTGTAAATTTTTCGGATAAATTGCATTACAAAATTTAAAGTGGCCTAAATCCATAAAATTTTCATTTAATTCTATACTTCTTTTATACTTTAGTTGACATAAAGTTTAAGCGATTTAGTAAAAATATGCTGACAAATAATGATGAATGTTTTAAAAACATGAAATTAACGAAAAAAAAATAAATTCTAGTATTTTTTTTTTCATTGAATCAATAAAATTGCAAAACTCGATAAATATTAACAAAAAATATATGATAACTACATTTCTGGCACCACAAATTACTTCCGTTGTAAACGTGTTTTTTTTTTCAAGAAAAATTAATGAAAATTTTTAACACATTTTATTCTTCATCTTCATCTTTTTTTTCTTATTTTTTTTTACATCTTTTTTAAAGGTCTTACCAATCAATGGTATGTTTAAATTGACCAAGAATGCACGTACATAATGTTGCATGGGTAGTAGTAGTAGTACATAAAGTGTCTTCTATAACATGATTATCATAGACCATAGAATAATTACGCAACATCCATACTTTTGTAGTTACAATTTATGTTTGTATGTACAAATGTTCTATATTAATGTCTGTATGCAGTGCTGCCAACTTTGACGATTTGTCTCCATTTTGACGATTTTTGAAATGAAATATTATAATAAAATGGCCATTGACGATTTTACTAAATTCAGTGTGTGGAAAATGACGATTTTTAAAATTTTTAAATTTTATCGAAATTTTCAATGTTTTTCTTTATATTTTACTGACAACATTTTATCAAGATCCTTTTCATTTAAAATATCTTAATAAAATGAGATAAAATGATCTCAAATTGATCAAAAAGTATTTATCTACCGATTTAAAGATTAACTACATATGGGCTACTTCAAAAATTCTCGCTACCTGCTGAAACCGACTTTATATGGCTCTTATTTCGAAAGGTTTATCGAATTGAGATAAACGTTTAACATGGTTTAGAAGACTATACTTAAAAGATATGACATGTAAAGTTTCACGTTGAAGAGTCTTCGCCTAAAGAATTGATGGCCATTTGAAAGTCGAAAAATAAAAAAATGGCTTGAAACTTACAAGAGTTTTTTCATTCATTTCATTTTTTTTTTCTCAGAAATTTTAACTTTCCAATAAAAACCAATAAACCAAATAAAACCAAACCAATAAAAAATTTAGTCACTAGACCTGGAAGATTTATTCACTTAAAAAATGGTGTGTGGTGGTTTACAAGTGAAGCCAAAACTTTCCGAAATTTATACTTTTGCAGTTTTCTCTTACGGTTTTTGCGCCAAGCAATGGAATTGAATTTTGAGAATAATATTTAAAAAGATGTTTAATTTTATAAAGTTTTATATATACCAAGTTGATGTCAGCGCACCAATACATCACAAACTTTAATGGCATTGACGTGAATTTTTGAAAATGTATGCTTTATGCGTCTGATATGAACAATTATATTCACTAGCCAATAGCGTATTGCGTGAACAGAGTACATTATTAAACTGCACCTCCGGGTTAAAAAGGTATTAAAAAATTTCTAAACTCAAAAATTTGATGAACTTTTTAAAAATTTTGCGAAACTTAATTGTTTTCTTGTTTGAGATAGGCGTGGTAGAGAAGATTAAGCATACTTTTCTAAAAATCATAACTACATTGTAAATTTTTAATTGAATTAGACTGTAATTATTTGTTATGGTTTTTTATTGTTTGATTGCATCTATATGAAATGTTTATTTATTAAATGCAATCCTGACCGTGGCTTGAACCTGCTTTCTTTGCCACATGCACTTCGCACTACACTTTAGACAGGCGCTTTAACCGCTTGATCTAAAGTCAGGTCGATTTTTGCTGTGGCTTAAAACCAGTTTCAATTACAAGGGGTCGATTTTACATTTAATTGTAATTGCAGAAGATAGCTATGACAAACACCACAACAATTCACAATTGTTCGAAAATCATATGTAATCTAATTTCCACTACTTTTCCATATTTTGTGAGTTTTAGCGACATCTATGATGTATTTTTTGTACATACGGTACAAACATGGCTTTACAACATATTTATAGCAAGCATGGCTTGACAACATATTTAGGTATCTAGAGTGAATATTCACGACGGACATAACTGATAAAGTGCAAAAAATGAAATTTTTTGGTTACTAGCGAGTACAAATTTTCATAACCTCAAAAAGCTAAATTTTATACAAATTGCAATTTTTCGAATGTAAAAGTATGTATTTTTATTTTTTATTTTTTAAAGAGAATCAACACTCGGGAAATTCTTCCTATTTATTAATGTGCTGCTTTCTTTGGTGGGGTAAGATGAATGGCTTCAAACATGCTTGAGGTCATAAGTCTTAGAACAGTTGTTGCTCGCCAATTGATTGAGAGTTGGCGAACTTATAGAAGCTTTTTCATTATTTTACTTCGGTGTGGTTAAGTGCTATGGGAACACCGAAGGTGGCCGCTGCGATTCATATGAGGGATAGAAAATTCATACATATTATTTTTCAAAATTGATGTTGCCATCACCTGGAGTTGAACTCGGGACCATCTGTGTAACAGTCCAACGCGCTAACCATTACACCACAGCGCCAAAATAACCGCGGTTTACTTTTTAAGTTCTAGTATATGACAAACAATTTTGTTGAGTGTATATTTATATTTTTTTGGTGGTGTAATATATATTTTGAAATGTGATAAAAATAATGAGATCTATAGATTGATGTAGCTTTAATTAAATACAAGCAAAAGCTGTATTTTTAATATTTTTAATTTGCTTGAAACTTTAAACCGCCATAATTTTTGCGCCGTTAAATATAAATGATTAACGTGAATTTATTTAGCATGCTGAAACATCGGCTAGCATATACACAAAATTTTATTCATGTTATCCAGAAAAGAAACAATTTAATATTTTACCTCAAAGTGTCGAGAATTTTTGAATTTCGTCATATAAACTTCTTAATTTTAAAAGACTTATTTTAATTTTATTTAAACCATAACAATAACCGAAGGAAATTTATATATTTTAGGAAGTTAAATCCAAGAATGTTTATTTTTCAAATGATTTAAAATCAATGATAAAAAATCGATTTTACACGTTTTTGATTCTAGCTAAGTCAATATTTTTCTTCGATGCCATTTTTTTGTATGCCCAAATTTTCTAAAACCAAATATCGAAAAAAAATTAATACTTTAATTCTTCGTCTAAGAAGACGATGAATAAAATTCAAAAATCCCCAATAAAATATATCAAAAAATTTGCTCCCTGGCAACTCTTCCCTGACTACGTGAATAGCCAAACTACCGTATGTACAAAAAATACATCATAGTTGTCGCCAACTCACAAAATGTGGGAAATAGTGGAAATTAGATTACATATGTATATAAATTTATTTTCATCGGGATAAACATTAATTGCATTTATAGTAATTAAATGTGCTAAAGTCCCAAAACTTATTTAACAAATTGTGAAAAGCAATCTGATGTAGGCGTGTCCCTATCCGGATTTCATTCCTGCCTAAGGAAATCTTCAGGGGACTTTGTTTTTAGAATTTCTAGAGATATTTGTTATGTTAAATCACAAACTCAATGAGAATTTCTTGTCCTCGTCTAGGAGCGAGATTCAAAATTTAAAATATCAAAGAAAAACCAAAACAACATATGATTTTCTAACAATTGTGAATTGTTGTGGTGTTTGTCTTAGCTATCTTCTGCAATTACAATTAAATGTAAAAATCGACCCCGTATAATTGAAACTGGTTTTAAGCCACAGCAAAAATCGACCTGACTTTAGCTCAAGCGGATAAAACGCCTGTCTAAAGTGTAGTGCAAAGTGCATGTGGCAAATGAAAGCAGTTTCAAGCCACGGTCAGGATTGCATTTAATAAATAAAAATTTCATATAGATGCAATCAAACAATAAAAACCATAACAAATAATTACAATATTGTCAAAAAGGATTACTGATGAAGGTTGTGTTACCAGAAACTGCGCAGTCTAATTCAATAAAAATTTACAATGTAGTTATGATTTTTAGAAAAGTATGCTTAATCTTCTCTACCACGCCTATCTCAAACAATTGAAAATATGTGCATATTAATTATAGTATTAATTGCACACTGTCTAAGAAGACGATGAATAAAATTCAAAAATCCCCAATAAATTATTAATTAAAATTAAGACTCGGAGGCGTTTGGAAATGAGCTGATTATAAATCGAACTTCTGAATAAACTTTCCCATATATTTCATTTTTTTTGTTTTGTGAAATATAAAGAGTTTTGAGAATCTCGATCATTTGATGATTTCTCATTCTCAAAATGACAATTTTGACGATTTTTTAACAAATTGGGTTGGCAGCACTGTCTGTATGTAAGTGAAAAACTTTGAAACTGTAGGATTTCCAGTTTTATTTTTTCAAAAATATATACAAAACCTTAACATTTAATAAAAATGAAAAAGAAGATGCTTGATTGCGGTTTTCTTCTTTTGCCTTTCTTTAACCGGATGCTTTAAGGCTTTAAAGAAAATTAGCCTTATATTTTTCATAGATAAATACTGTGGTAGACATTAGCTTTGGACAACTTCCGGGTAAAAAATCTATGATTTTTTTTTCTACTTCTAATAATTATCTGTTAGTGCAGACTGGTTTTTTGTGAAAACTGTTGGGCAGTAAGTAGAAGTAAAATTAATTGCCAGATAATTTGTGGTGGCATTTTCTACAATTTTCCTATGCATATTCTTACAATATTTCCTTTGAAATAGATATTGATGGTCATAAGTTGATAATTCATAACTGACGTTTTAATTACGCCTTAAAATAGGGAATTCAAAGTATTTTTGTATGATGGACATTATACAATCAAAAGACGATTTTTGGGGATTTATATATCATTTATATATAATATAGATATACAGTGCCACCTCGCTTAACGCAAGCCTCGATAATTGCAACTTGTAAATTGTTTGCGTTGTTGACTCAGTTAACGCAACTTTTCAAAAAAAATTTCAGTTATCACAACTTTTCTCCCAAACTGATTACTTTTTCTTTTTTATTTACATATTATTTTATTGAAATTGGTTTTAAATATTACTGCTGCCCAAAAAAATTGCGTTTGAAATTAGTTTTGGATTTAAATGACCCCAGACTTATTTAGTTAAATTTACAGAAAACTTCAAAACTTTTTTATTATTACTATTGAATTTTAAGATACGTGATTTGAAATATTATAACAGAATGTGTGAAGCTTCTCTGCTTAAAATTAGTTTATAGATTGCATATAATTTTTGAAAATCAGACCGATCGGGCAATGAATTTTTCAAATATACATAGTAAAAAATATGCAAAAATTTCTTCAATTTTAAATTTTTTTAATTTAACGTTACAAAGTTTTGATTCTTGGCAAAAAAAAGAAAAAAACGATTAAGCGTTTTAGTTTCACTTTTCTTGTAAAAACACTGTAAAAGAATATTTTTGGAGCCAAATTCAAAAATTTGGTAGATACTATATATATATATATAATGTCCTATGGTTCCTTAAAAGGAACAAAGGGGCACAACGAAATCGTTCCATTCGGTTCTTCTTGATGCAAGATGTTTTATCTCTCTCCAGCTTAGGCCGCTTTGATTAATTTCAAGCTGAAGTTGCCGTCTCCAGGTGTGAGATGGGTGTCCAACTCTTCTTGTATTTCCATGGGGATTCCAATATATAGCAGCTTTTGTTGTGTCATTTTGTGGTCTGCTGCGCGTGTGATCAATCCAGCGCCATTTATGATGAAGAATATCAATTTGGATTGGGCGTTGGTATGTTTTCTCCCATAGTTGCGTATTGGAAATGGTATTGGGCCAAAATATTTTTAATATCCTTCGCAGACAGCGGTTTATGAATACCTGGATCGCGTTTATATTGTGAGATGTTGTGTTCCATGATTCGCAACCGTATAGGAGGTCTGACTTTACACAGGAGTTAAATATACTGATAATACAAGATAATAGAATGTATTAACTTCTTCTAGCTCAATATTCTGTATTTTAAATTTAGTGGTGTTAAGGGTGTTGCACCGCATGACCTTGCTCTTCTTTATATTTATCTTTAACCCTGCCTTTGAAGCCTCATTCTCAAGGGCTTTCAGTTTAGCAGACATGTGGCGATAGCTGTGGATAAGAGGCAGATGTCGTCAGCATATTCTAGGCTCTCTAGATGTTGATTGAGTCCCAAATCGTGGTGGCTCTAGGTGTAAAACGCCTTTTCGAAGTCTATAAATATCATATAGAGGGGAGATTGCCGTTAGGCGGATTGCCCGCTGATTATTTGCAGACTGTTGATATGGTCGACACAAGATTTGTGTGGCCGGAAACCAGCCTGCTCTGGTCTAAGATCAGGGAGTACAGCATCCGATACTCATCTATTTATAATATGCGCTATTATCTTTTTAGCTGCGCTAAGAATTGTGATGCCTCTCCAGTTCCTGCAGTCGGTAAGGTCACCTTTTTTAGGGATATTGACTATAATACCTTATTTAAGTTGTGAATCTAGTTCACCAGTTTGCCAGAACTTCACGATATGGGGTAGCAGTAGTTGCGCTGTTATTTAGGGATCAGCCTGGAGCAACTAATTTATGTTATTAATAGTTTAGATTTCAATATTTTGTTTAACATAATTAGCCATAACTTTAGAATTTATTCATGGATTTTCTGAAAGTATACCGTATTTTCTTTGTAAACAAGCAGCTTATAATATTTAGGGGATTCATTAAAGTCATCGTATATGGCGTATAAGTACCTCAAAAACTCTTTACCACATTTTAAATATTATTTGTTTGCTTTTCTTAAATACTGAAGTAACTTCTTTAAAAAAAAATATTCTTTTAATATTAAATTCAAATATTTTTTTGCAAACAATCAAAATAATGACTCTTTTTATTTTTATGCTTGAAACATAAGAATATAAATAAAATGCTTTATTTTTAAAAATATACGGAGGTTGAAAGCTCGTTATAAATTGAAAATAACATAAAAATAATCTCGATGTATATACAAACAAAAACTAATAAGAAATATTAAGAAATATTACTTGAGCCAGAGTAAACACTAAAATTTTTTTATAAAGGGTCCGCCACCTAACGTTTTTTTTTCAACTAGTGCTTATTTCGTGAATGGTAACACTTAGCTCATGTCTGATTTGACAGATAATTAGTTTTATCCTTCCGCTGAACGAATATGTTTGTGTATACGCTTGAACAACGCTGGGAAATATTGCGACATTACTCTGAAAATCATGGTAATGAGCAAGAAGTGGCCGTTACAGTCAATGGCGATCGTTATCGGGCCATGTTGAACGAATTTTTGGTTCACAAAAATTGAAGAGGAGGATATTGGCAACATTTGGTTTCAACAGGACGGCGCTACGTGCCACACAGCCGAAGCTACACTCGATGTTTTGCGCCCTGTTTTTGAAGATCGCATTATCAGCCGCAGAGCTGATGTCGTTTGGCCACCTCGGAGCTGCGATTTGACACCGTTGGACTATTATTTGTGGGGTGCCGTCAAACATAAGTGTTACGCCAACAAGCCAGAGACAATTGACACTTTAAAGGACAATATTCGTGAAGCCATTGGTGAAATACAGCTGCACACAATCGATAATGTGCTTAAAAATTGGACCGATCGTGTAGGCTACTGCATGGCCAGCCAAGGCAGCCATTTGAATGAAATTATTTTCCATTATTAACCGGAAGGATTGTACTTTCAAATAAAAAAAGATTTTTGAGAAAATATTTAGTAGTTCTTTTTATGGCATTTTCAAAAAAAAAGTTATTTGGCGGAACCTTTATAAATAGAACATTTTTGGTCTTCAAAGTTTAGTAACGTCATGATGCTTGTTAGGAAAAGATCCTATCCACGTGCTTGATTACTAAGAGGACAAGAATGGAGCAAAATTGATGATTAATAGGTTTTTTGTTAAAGTTCTGCCTATTATGGAGGCTCTAGCTTGTTAAAACTTCAGGTTCCGCTGAGATCTTTAGCCAGATCGAAATACTAGTATCAACCTAGCTAATATGTTTGATTTGCTTTATTTTTGTAAATATACGGAGGTTAAAAGCTCGTTATAAATTGAAAATAACATAAAAATAATCTCGATGTATATAAAAAAAAAAACTAATATAACTGCGATAAATAAAATTAATTGTTTGTGCGCCCCGGTAGGCTAGTTGGTAGCGTGCTAGCTTATCAATGCGGGGGTCGTGGGTTCGATTCCCACCAGAGGCACTGGTCTTTTTTCGAAGGCCATAGTAGCTAGTACTCGGTTAGGGTAATAGTATATAATTTGTAATTATATGATTAATAAAAAAAAAAAAATAAATTGTAAAATAAACTTACCAGGGTTAGTAGAATATATATGACACTTAGGCCCGAATACGGAATGTCCAGCCAAAATTTAGCAAACATTTAAATCGAAAATTTATATAGGAAACAGCAACAAATAAATTCCCAGTTAGTAGCTAACGGGGCATTATGAAAATGAAGCTAATACGATAAAAATATAATGTTTACATTGCATTACATGAATCCGCTTATTATTTATCTTTATCATTTTTTAAACTTATGATAACACAGATATTTCTTTAATTTTGCAATTATTTATTTTACTTGGGGTTTTTTTTGAATAATTGTTCTATTTAAAACCGCAGGATATAAGTTTAAAAGTTTTTTCTTTCTCTTCTATTTTATTATAAAAATTTAAAGCATTTTTTGTTTGAATTGATATCTGCTAAAAAGCAGAAAAGATGTTAAATACATAATGTTAAAGAACTATTAACTTGTTTTTTTTTTGGTTTAATATTTCAACTCTGCTTGATACTTTTTTTTTTTGTATAAGTCTGTCTTTCTGTTTTCTTTTTTTGTTTAAGATTTTGTTAATACTCGTATAAAATTATGCTTAGGTTTCGAAATAATAGTTTTTTCCGTTTTATGTTCAAGTTTTTTTTTTTTTAAATTTTTTTTTACAATATAATGAACAAAACAATAAAACTAGAGCTCTTTTTTTGTTAATAATTTCTTATGATTATAAATAACAGAGCAAAGTTCAGGCTAAAAGGCAAATACCAACCAATTGATCTTGCTGATCGCTGTTTGAAACTTCAATTTTGAATAATAATCATTGCGTGTTAAAGAACGCTCCCATTTTCTGCTACAACGAAAATAAACTTCAGGGTTTTAACAGCACCAAAAAAAAAAAAACAAAATGCCCCGAAATAATATTATTAGTGTTTTTTTTTTTGTTTAAAATAAATGTGAATTAAAAAAACAAATAACGATCAAATAATACGATCACTGTCTGTCTGGCTGGTTTACAACGGAAGTTAAGGTATACTTTAGTTAAAATTTTTTGCTTATAAATCAAACTTTATTTCAAAAGAAATTTTCTATAGCGCAATTTCTGTTTTAACCCTTGGCTGCATGAAACTCCAGATCATAATGATATACAATATATATATAGACCAACATTCAGATGATGCCCCCTACTAATTAAGTGCAGCAAAATGGGGGGGGGGGGGGTAAATAGGCAATATTTGACTTAAATTTTTCTAAATTGTACGTGGCAGGAAAGACGTTTGTGGGGAGTTTGTTCCACATACGGGTGGTTCTACTATTGAAAGAATTTCAGATCAGCCAATAAATAAAAATATAGGGAATATATAAAAACCAAATTATGTTTGTCGCAAATCTTATAATTTTTTCTTAAAACCTAAGTAGTATATTTTATAACTTTTAAAATATTAATGACTAAAGGGTCCGCCATCTAACGTTTTTTTTTTTTCAACTAGTGCTTATTTCGTGAATGGTAACTATTAGCTCATGTCTGATTTGACAGATAATTAGTTTTATCCTTCCGCTGAACGAATATGGTCCGTATGTTCGTTATCTTGTGAAAAAAGTGAAAGAAACTGGCATCCTCATCGATAAACCAAAGCGTGAAAAGCCAAAAAGAGTGCGTACACAAGAGAATATTGCTGCTGTGGCAGAAAGTGTGCGTGAAGCGCCATCAACATCAATTCATCGTCGTTCTCAACAATTGAACATTTCGGAGACATCATTAAGACGAATTTTGCATAAAGACCTTGGTATGACGCCATACAAAGTCCAATTGGTTCAGGAGTTCAAAAAAAAAAAGTTATTTGGCGAACCCTTTATAAATTGTAATTATTTAAATATTATAAAAGTGGCATTTTTCGAATCACAGCAGAGCCTTTTATCCGTTTTATACCGTTATTTTAGAAATATAAATTGTGCAATATTAAAATATTGATGTGGCTTTATCATATTTAACAAAAAGATGTGTTTTGGTTACTTATGTATATGGGCATTTCTATAGAATGGTCAACCTTGACCGAAAAATTATGAGTGAGGAACTAATTCGTTCTGGCTTGTATTATTAAAGAAAAATACTAAAATTTTATTAAATTAAAAAGTCCAACGCTGGTAAAAGCATGAGTAGTGATTATCGAGTAATTTTTTTTTTTTTTTTTTTTTTGGTACTCTGTTAATTAAAAGTAACTACTCGAGATTTTCAGAGTTGTATTTTGTACAGAAAAACAATACAAAACTGCTACTCCGCTAAAATAATTCGCATTAAAATACAACTCTTCTAAAAGAAAAAATCAAAGTTGAAAAGTTTAAAGAAAAAAGTTGAAAAACTTTTAAAAAACTTGTATAGCTTTTAAAAAAGTTTAAAAAAATATTTTTAAAATTTTAATTTTCAATAGAAGTGAAAATTTGTATAAAGTTATTGTTACAAATTAAAGTGAATTTTAAATTTAAAACTCGTCGAGTGTCCAAATTAAAAATAACGAGTATTTTCGGGTATAGAAAAGTAGCCGAATTTACTAGCACTACAAATCATATCTTAGTTGCCATGATGATAAAACGCACTGCAAAGTTGCGTTCATGTTTTTAGCAGTGCTACCATAAGATAAATTCAAAATTACACATGATGGGAGTAAAAATTACACAAAAATTTCCACATTACACATGCAATTAAAAATAAATATTAATTTTGTTTTCTCTCTCTCTAATGTTTTTCTTATGGAAAATTTGTTAGTATCTGCTTGATTTCTATAAGAAAAAGTCCTCGGAATCATAAGATATACAGATCTGAGTTTTATAAAGATTGTAGATATCTTAAAAGTTTTCCTATAGAAAAAGCTTTTTGGAATCCGAAGGCTTTTCTTCACGAAAGTGTGCTTACACACATGGGTTTTTAACTGTTTATAAAAACAGAATGCCATAAAAATGTCCGTGGAAGTAGTATTTGATTTAAAACAGTCCTTAGAATAGTCGGAGTTTTTTAGAAAAATGTTTTATGAATCTATCCGTCCTTTAAAACAAATTTAACAAAAAATTTCTAGTGTCTAACAAGTTTTGAAAGTTTTTATACAAAATTATCTGAAAATTTTCAATAAAACAATACTGTATATAAATTTGAAATTACACAGGGACTACACAAGCCGTCCAAAATTACACACAAATTATGTAATTACTCAAGAACTGGCAACACTGTTTTTTAGTCCCCTTTTTTTGTTTTCAGTAATATTTGCTCCTAAATTTTTAGTTCTTTAAGAGCGATAATGCAAGTATACTCCTACAATCATAGAAATAAAATTGTAAAAATAGCAGGGAAAGCTAAAAATTAGTTAAAAACTAGCTTTGCTAAATTTAGCAGGTTTTTTTTTTTTGCTAAATGTTAATAAAATAAGAACAGCAAAAATAAATCTGTTGACTTTACAGAATTTTAGTTATATTCTATGTGAATTTTAAATGTAAATACTTAATGTTTGTAGACTCAAAATATCAAACAAAAACTATAATATTAACAACATTTTTGCTATATTTACCTCAAATTTAGTAGAATGCAAATAACTGTTTATTTTGATAAAATCAACAGTAATTTTTACTAAAAAATTGTGGATTGCTGACTTCATAAAGGCAGACTTCTATTCGCACTAAAAAAACTTTAAAAATTTAACATTTTTTAATGATTTTTTTGTCTACTAATATTTAGTGAATGTTTTTGCTGAATTTAGCAGATTAATTTGTTACTTTCAATTAACTAAAATGTTTGCTCAAATATAACTTAATATTTGTAAATTCAATAGATTATTTATGCTATTCTAATATTACTAATATTTAGTAAAAAAATCTGCTAGTTTTAGCAGTTTTAACTAATTTTTAGTAGATTTTTTTTTGCTTTTTTTACACAATTGAGAACATTTCCTTAATAAAATTTTGATATTTAAAATTATATATTTTTTACGTAGATAGCTTCCTTATGCTATAGGGAAAAATTAAAAACGGACCCACTTAAGTCAAAAATAAAATTTCATATATTCTACTAAAAACACAAACCATGAAAATCTGAAAACGACAAGAACCTGGAACTAGAGTATACTTTTCTAAAGGTTTGATATGCGCTGCATTCGAATCTGAGCTCAGAATTTCCCCATCATATCAGATTTTCGAAATATTTGAACCTTAAGTTTTAAAAAATTCGGGTTTTTGCTGGATTTGTGATGTTATAACACCGCTAATTGAGCTTTATGCACAAATATTTTTATGTCATCTGAAAGTCCTATATGTCAGGATTAAGCGCACATAATACCTTTTAAAAAGTATACTTTGGTATTAGAGTTGGCAAACTTGTTGGCCTGTGTAATTGGTAAAATTTTATTTACATGTTATCCATTGTAATTCTTAAAAATAAATTCATCACATAAAAGTTATAATATTTCTTAGTTTTTTTTTTATTTCTTGCTACCTAGTACATAGGAAATTTATGTCACATTACGCTATATAACGTCACGTTTTACACTGTGATTTGTAAAACAGAATCTAACAAAGATGTACTAATTCAGCAAATTGTAAAATAAACTAAAAATATTAAAATTTAATTAAAAAAAGTTTTATTAAAAAAAGTCTGGCGCAATTTGCAGAGTTTTGCGTTCTTGTAAAAGACAAAAAAATCAACTTATATTTTTGTCACATCACGTTAACGTCTTTGATTGATTATATTTGAGGACCATGCGGTTCGTTTGTTATCTTATTTTTACTAAATAACAAGCTTCTTATGTTCCACACAAAAATATAAAGAAGTAAAAAAATTTATGTTTTCCTTGTTTTTTCACTTCTTTTAACCGTACGACTGTAATGAATGGAAATGTCCACATCATGCACTGCATTCAGTCAATTTATTCGTTACATATGTGTAACGCCATGCAGTAAAGGGTTAAGAAAAACTTGTTGGCGGTTTATTGGGTGGTTTACTTTAAAAACTAAAAATCAATTACGGATTTTCAAAAGTAACTGTCATTTGTTTCTAAATAGGCAATGTTTCTTTTTCATTCATTCTACCACATTTTTTCCTTCTGACTTTTTTTTTTAAATATGGACAAATGTCCTAAGAGAGTCCGTTTTTTCTTACTATTTTTTTCCTCTATTATTATTGTCAGACAAATTAGGAAAGTTGTAGATTGCTTTGGAAATCTTTAACATGATCACCAACATTTGATACTAAATATGGTCATATTGTAACATTTTGTTGTTTGTTATTTTGTGCCCATAATGGTTACAATGAAATCTCTTATAAAATTTATTTCTTTTTTTTTTTTTAATTAAAAACTTAAGAAAATGCCGTGGTGGAGATGATGCTTTCAACAGTAAAAGAAAGATTGAAGAAAATTCAAGCCAAAGATTTATAGTTTTATATATGGTTAACCACAAAACTTAATGAAAGCCACGTCTTGTCTAACATTTGTGTTGTAAGTTGGTTGCAGATCAATGCTTGATCTTTCATAAAATTATATTGTACGATATATAAAAAAAAAGTTTATATTAAATACAGACCCTTCAGTTATTTTTTATTCAGGAATTTCAACAATAGCAAAAGTTCGTCTTCTTGTTTTTTTTTTTAATATTTATGATTGTATCAAGCTGTCACAAGTGATCTTTATGTTAAGGGTGACCAGACTTTTTGATTTTGAAAATGAGTTTTATTAAAAAACGTGTTAATTGGTTAAGATTAAATAACACTCAAAGGAAAAGCTTCCTCATATTTATGACATGTTTCATAGATTTGCGCACAATCATACGTTTCATAGTATTTATGAAACACTAGCTGTTTGTAGCCAGTCTTACCCTAGACTCAAATAATTTTAAAACAGGGGTGCCCAAGGCCTATGCGCTTGGTGCTCATTTGTTTTTGTAAAAACACTTAGCTATAGGCTGTGTGTTTTAATACACATATAGAGCGCTCAGCACTAGCAATACGAAATACACAAACAACTTTGTCTTATTAGTTTTTTGTCGTTCTTCACTGTATACACGCAAGCGCAAAGCAACAACACTTTCGTATGCTTTGCTGGTAAACATTGAAATATTTTTTTCTTTTTTCTTTGTATGTATTGGTTTTTACAACAAAAAATATTGAATAAAAATTAGTTTTTCTTTAAATGTATTAGTGTTTGCTCTTCCATAAGGAACTTTTGGGCACTCCTGTTTTAAAACAACACATACACTCACAAGAACTTTTCCATAAAAAATCAGCAGTTATTTGAAAGTTTAATCGGTAAAGTTGTTTTAATGTAATATACATTTAAATTACCAACGAAATACATTTTTTAACTTTCTGTCTGTTATTCAATAAATAAAAAAAAAAAAAAACGGACTTTCGGTAATAGTTAAAATATTCAGTTAAAATTTTCTATTTAAAACAAAAAGTTGTTATATTGAGTATTGAAATAAACGAAAACATTCTATTGTTCTTATGGATTTTGTCAATTAATTTTTCAACAGTTGAAAATAAACTAAAAAATACAATTGTTTTAAACGAAAAGTACGTAGTCCTGTTTTTAACCGATTTTCAGTTAGTTTAATGTGTATATTCAGTAGTCTTTACGGGAAAAATATTGTGCGTGTATTAAACAAAAATTTTTGTTGCATACCATAAGACTTAAGGGGGGACATTACATTCGCGGCAGAGAAAACAGACCTTTTTTAAAAAATTCATAACTCAGTCAAAAACAAACATTTTTCCATTTTTTTATTATTGTAGAGAATTGAACAAATTGCAAGAAAAAAAATTCAAAAAAATATATTTTTCACTCCAACATGGTTTTATAGAGCTCCAAACTGGCGGCAGAGAAAAAAACGGGGCCTCGTGGTTGCAGCGCTGGGAGTCGCAAAAATTGTCCGATCTGGAAAAAAATGACTTTTAAATCTTAACAAAATTGGTTATCGTATGACACGAGCTTTTTTTAAATTTTTGGTGATGTTCCAAATTTAAAAGTGTGTTTTTTCGAAAAAAAATATTGACTTTAAAAATTCATAAAAAATCGAAAAAAAAATTTAAAAAAAGCTCGTGTCATACGATAGCGAATCAAGTTTAAAAAAATACAAAAAAAAAAAA
This sequence comes from Delia radicum, assembly GCA_021234595.1. Classification (NCBI taxonomy): domain Eukaryota; kingdom Metazoa; phylum Arthropoda; class Insecta; order Diptera; family Anthomyiidae; genus Delia; species Delia radicum. The sequence continues at coordinate 200,298,431 of CM037855.1, read as the reverse complement.
AAAAATCGTCAAAAAATGAACCCGCTAGTGCCGAACCCAGTACGAAAAACATGGTTTCGAGATAAACGCGTTCAAAGTTTGTGAACAAAGAAAAAAGGTTACCTTCAATCTGCCATGCCTGCTTCGTACTGTATGCCTTCGTTATCTTGTGTTGTGCTGTTTCTTACAGTTTTTTGCAATCGTTTAGCAATTCGGGCTTCTTTTGAAGCTTCATATGCCTTCACTCTGGCGCATTTTAAACGATTTGCATCATTTCCTTTGCAAAAATTCAATGCTGTAGTAAAACAAGTGTATACCAGCTACCGTACGTAGGTAGCGCGAAAATTAAAAATGCGCTCTCACTAATCTGGTTGTAACTTTTGAACCCGTAGGAATTTTTCCATGAAATTTTTTTTCTGATAATCTTAAGAATATATACTAAGATACAAAATTATAAAAAAATCGATGTTAAAAAACGATCAATGTCATGTATCCATTTAAACAAGATACAATTTTTTTCCGATTTCTTATCTTATTCTTATTTTAATTATTAACCCCGCCCAAGAGAATATTGAATGGCACTGTTGATGTTTGACATCATTTTAGGCTTTCTCTTACCATTCATAACTACACTTTGAATACTATGTAGTTAAAAAAAGAACGACTTACAGTTAAGTAAATTCAACTAACATTGTCATTTGTTTTTTACTGTTCCAAAAATGAACCACAATTGTAGTAAAAATTAACCACATTTATTTGTTTTATTTTTTTAATAAACAAAAAATTACGGTATAAAATTAATGTAAAATCATAATACAGTAATTTAATGTGGTTTGTTTTTTTAAATGAACTACAATTGTATTCAAAAATTAAATTTCTTCTACAACAAACTGATTTTTCATTTAAAACTAAAAATTACTGTATAACAACTCAAACAACTACAAACATTTACAGCAAAAATAACCTGAGCGTAGATGGGATTAAATAATTATTGGGGTTGTAATAATTTCAATCAAATATATTACGTATATTAGCTCAGTGACGATAATGCAGAGTGTATAGGTAATGTAAAATTAAACTTTTAAAAACCTGGACTAGAATCTGACTTAGTGTATAACAAATGACTCTATTATTTCTTCGATTATGAGGCTTTTTCCCATAAAAAGAATTAAAATTCCAAGAAAATGACTTTATTAAATAATTGAGCTCTAGGTCACGTTTGTATTTATAAAATGTCCTTTATTATTTTATATATCTCCAATATTTCGTCATTCTTTGAATGACATCTTCAGGGAGTCTATAAAGAAAACATATTATAACATAATAACAATTTTTTTATATATATAATACATTAACATTTTACGGATTTTTAACATTTATTTAGCTTTGTTGAGACACATTTTGAGGGAGAGTTTCGACACTTTTGATGATAAAACTGTTAAAAAAACGGAACTTTTTATGTTCCGAAATGCTTGTAAAACTTTGATTCATGTAAAACAACTTTTGGATTTTTTTCTGTAAAAATAAATTTGAGATTTTTTATAAAATTTGTTTGTGGTACTATAAAGAACAGTCCACGTTAATCGAGGGTTTATCTTAAGCAATTTGGTACTAACAGCTGTTACATTGAAATTATCACCAAAACGTGAATCCTCGGTTATTCGTAATAACCGAGGATTCGTCTTAATAGAGTTTATCAGAAACAAGTTTAAATTTAATAATTTGAATTATTAATAAAATTGCAAAAATGTTTATGATTTTTTTAATTTGTTTTTAGCAATAATTTTTTCAGAACTCTTCGCGGACCCCCTGGAATACTCATACGAAGCCCCTTAAGTGTTGAATTACAACCTTTATGTACAATTTTCGGTTTAAAGCACATATTTTAATAGCGAAAATAAATATTTAAATCCCAGA
>CM037855.1:199907458-200296435 GCA_021234595.1 Delia radicum | reverse complement strand
AACTATTTTTTTAAAAGTTTTTTTTAACCATTTTTTTATGTGAAGTTTTCTTGTATAAGTACGAGTACCACGAATTGCGAAAAAAATTATTATGTTTACCATTTGTTGTATTTGTATCAGGTATGGCAGGCAATAACGCTAAAATAGCGTTATTGATTCAAAATCCTTTCAACTGACTATCGTTATCCCTAAAATAACGTTACAGAAATAATTAAAATACCGTTATCTGTGAAATACAGTTGCCGATATAACTGAATTACCGATATCATTAAGATGCCGTTACCGAAATAACTAAAATAGCGTTTTCGCTAAAACACCGTTAGCGAAATAATTTTAAATAGCATCACCCTTAAAATATCAATACCTTTATTTTTCTATTAATTTAACTCGAGATAAAACAAAAACGTATCACGGTATATAGACATCGTCCATTCCATGATATACATGCCAAAATCTTACCGGGGTCATTTAAATTCTCTTATGTTTTGTATACATACTCTCTAGGATATCTATCTATTATTCACTTCCGTCTTCAGTTTCAAATTTTATAAAATGGCGTTTTGATTGCCGTTTTTCAGCTTTTAAAAAATCCAAAACATTTAAAAAAACGTAAAATGCGAAAAGTCATATTTACTAAAGTAGAGGAACTATTTCAAAGATTTTAAAAGAATATGAAGGCTTTAATTATCTACTTTACGATTTGTTGTAAAAAAATTACCTCTTTTTTGCGAAAATGCATTTATAATACAAATGCAATTTCTGAAAGCATTTTACAATGATAGATTTTTCAAAAATGATAACGTCTTAAAAAATCTAAGGGGCGAAAATGTGCAAAATGCAATAAAAATTGCGTTTGCATTATGAACTCATTTTCGCATAAAAGTAGTTATTTTTAAATTACTAATCGTAAAAGAGACAATTGCAGCTTTCATATGCTCTTCAAAGTTCGCCATTTTTAGTCTTTTTTTGATTTCTTAAAAAATTAAAAACGGGAATAAAAGCTCGAGTTTACACAATTTGAAGGAACTGAAAACGGTAGTGAGCAATAGACATCCTAGAGCATACGTGTGCCAAATTATAACAAAATCAAAGAGCTGCAGGCCAAAATATTACCATTTTTTTTTTTTTTTTTTTTTTAAAGAGAAGCAACACTCAGGAAATTCTTCCTATTAATTAATGTGTTGCTTTCTTTGGAAAGGGGATAGTGGAGAGATGAAAGGTGGTGAAAGATGAAGGGCTTCAAACATGGCAACACTGTAATTGCGCGAGATTATAAGTCTTAGAACAGTTGTTGGTCGCCACTTGATGTAGAGTTGGCGAATTTATTGAAGCTTTTTGTGTCATATCCCTGATTCGTTATTTTACTTCGGTGGGGTTAAGTGTTATGGGAACACCGAAGGTGGACGCAGCGATACATATAAGTGATAGAAAACTCATACATATTATTTTTCTAAATTGATGTTGTCGTCACAGGGAATCGAACCCGGGACCATCTATGTAACAGTCCAACGCGCTAACCATTACACCACAACGCCAATAATAGAGTAGCTTGTCATTTTAATTCGATCATGATGTGGTTAACGTCCCCTTAAAATACCGATAACGAAACAACTAAAATAACGTTAACCTTAAAATACCGTTACAGAAATAACTGAAAATCCTTTATCCTTAAAATAACGTTCCCAAAATAACTTAAATATTGTTGCCCCTAAAATACCGTTAACGAAATAAACGAAAATGGCGTTACTCCTACCGATACCCGCATCGAATCGGTTACCATCCATGCTTTGTATCTACTGTCTTTTTATATTTTTTTTGTAAAGTGGTTTCTACTACTGGTTTCTCTTTTATTTTGCAAGAAACTCTTACCAGCCGGTTCGATTTCCTGTGGATGATTTATGTATATTAAAATTTGTTTCTTAAAAAACAGAGAGGAGGGATTTGCTTTTTTAAATAAATATTCAAAATTATTTTACCAAAAAAAGAAAAAAATAATAAAAAAAAACATATAAATTTATAATTATTTAGCAACCTGAGTAAAAGAAATTATATATGGTTTTATGTTTTTTCATCTTAATATATATTATAATTATGAGTTGTCATGCACATATAACGATATATTTGTATATATTGACCTTAAACATATATGTTATACATAATGAGATATGGTATATCTATTAACACAATAAACAAAAAAAATATTTTCTGAATTTTTGTATTATATATAATTATATCCGAAAAGTAAGAACATCTAATTATATCAAATAAGATCTAATCTGATACAGTTAGACATTATTGGATACAATTAGATCTAATTTGATGAAATTAGATATAGTTTTATACATTTATATCCGAATTTTGTTCTCATCCAAATGTAAGAAATTATATACAATGAAATGAATAAATTTTTTTCCAATTTGATACAATTGTGTACAAATATATACGACTACATGCGATCGATATGTAATTAGCAGGGACAGGAACTTCATGCACTAATAAATAGTGTTTTAGGCTCCTATAATATGCATGAAAAATCTTAAAATATGCACTAAAAATTTTAAAAATAAGAACTTATTATCTTTAAATTTTTTATTTTCATGTTTTTGAGCAGTTTTAAAAGCAGTTTCTATTGATTAATATATTATGTGAACACCTTTTGCACAACTAACACAAAATTGTAAATATTTATGTAACCACTAAAGCCAGTATCACTAAGTGCCAGTTTGAATATAAAATTTAAGAGAACATTTAAAAGAGCTTAATCAGCTTGGATCCGCTTTAGCCTAAACGATCGTTGGTCAAATATAAAATAATATTAAAAGTGACTTGCATTCGCATGTACTTCCGGTCCCTGGTAATTAGAAATTTTTACATATAGCAATCTTTGTAATGTGATGTAAAGAAATATATAATTATACATTTGAGATATATTTTTATAGAATTTTATATGAATATATATTTTGCAATATATCATTATGAATAATTGTATAAAGTGATATAAAACTATATTAAAACTTTTTTGCTTGGATATATATGTATTATATATTACAGATATAAAATGATACATTCTCATATATAACATAATATTTAATCATATACGGTGACATATAAGCTATATAATTAAAGTTTGTTATAATTTTTATTAAAAATAAAATTATGTTTTTTTCGACCTTTAATTGTGCAATGAAAATGAAAATTATTTAAGTTCGAGGCCATACTCTATATTTCTTCATTGGGATATTGTCCTAACAAATAATCTATAGAAATATAGAGTATGGCCTCGAACTTGAATAATTTTCATTTTCTATGTAATTTAAGATATAATAATATATACTGTCTCATAAAAAATATGTTTGTATGTTATATTAGATATTCTTATATACGAGTATATAAGGTGACATATGTATAATACGTACATTTTAAGATATATTTTTATATGACAGTAAATGATGTAAGATATAATTATATAAGATTCAATATATGACACAAGATTAACAATTTAGTTTGAGATATGATTACATATTGTCCATAATCATTAACATTTTCTATGCGTAAAAGCTATTATAGATTGTAATATATTACCCCATATATAATTATAAATGCGCCAGATGACTGAAATATTTTTCTAATTTTTTTTTTAATTTTATATAAAAGTAATTTAATCTCAAAATATCTTATTCCTTCCACCAAAATTTACTTATCTTGTTTGATCCAATTAGATCTAATTAGGTCTAAAATAATCCCATGGGATATTTTAGGATCTATCAGTATGTTATATTATATATTATAGGGTCCCCCAATTTTTTTTTTTGATCTAATTTAATCTAGTAATATATTTGAGGCATGTAATCGGATATTACTGGATCTCTCAGTTTTAAGATACACTTGGATAAGAATATATGTATATCGACCTATATCAAATGAGATCTGTTTTTGTATTTGAGACATAACCTTTTTTTTTTTTTGATCGGTAATATATAATAATTATTGAAAAGTAGTAAAAAAGAAATCAAATAGTGTTAAAAAACTTAAATTAAGATGTTATATCAGATTATGTCCAACAAATTGAACTAATAATCACAGTAAAGTTCCTCTAATAACAGTGTAAAACACTATTACAATTTAACTCATTATGGACCAACTGTTTTTAAGCCAGTACTTCTAAATGGATATATTTCTTTAGTGGAAAATGATTATTTAGTTTTTTAAAAACCCAAAAGTAATTCAACATCTTGATTACAATCTTAAAAAAAATAGTAGAAAATTGTTATCCAGAGTCGCCAAATTATTTTTTGAATAAAGCTAATTTTACACTTTTTCGATGGGATATTTTTAAAAACTTATTTAAAAATATAATAAATCCTTCAATTCCAATTTTTGATTGTTATGTTGATAAAAAAAAATAAAAAAATTTATTTCCTTGCTAAAGTTTAGTTCGTTGATGATCGAAAATTTTTTAATTTCACGAAAGTTTTGGCTATATTTTTTGGCTCCACTGGATAGATTTTCAAAATACCTGTCATTTGATACCAAATTTGCATATATTTCATGGAACCACCATTAACAAATCGCAAAAAGTAAAACTGGGGTCACTTCTGACAACACTTTTTAACCGCCAAATATGAGAGTAAGCAGCCAAAAATATAAAAGTGTTACTGAAATTTTCCTCTCCACAACATACTCACGTTTCTTTGCGATCTGAGCGTTCGCGTTGAGATACCTCCCTTGGAAGTAAAACACATTCTTAAATTAATTAAACCATCAGAAAAAGTACTAAAACGTTTGCCGGGGTATGGTGGAACTTTTGGGAGGGATTAGAAAAAATAATATACACAGAGAGAATTATCTGCATGATATAACTGAAACTCGTCCATTGAAACTTTTCATTAAATTAATGAAAGTTTTTATAAAATTTAATGAAAAGTAACATTTATTTAATAAAAGTTTCATTCGCTCAATGAAGAAATTTAAGTAAAAATCTAGTTCAAAAAAAAGTATGAAGCTTCAAATTAATTTTAAGAAATTTTTCGTAGTTTTAAGAAATTTTCATTATCTTTCGTCCACTCTCTCGGTGCTGTTCCGAAATGTTTACTTACAAGGGAGTTATCCCGACCCGAACTCGCAGATTTTAATGAACTTTGGATATGTTGTAAAGGAGCAAAAAAAACGAGACACGTTTAACCCCAATCTCACGTTCAAGGGTTAAAAAGTAGGATTCAAAAATCTTTTTTTTTTGTATGAAATTTTGTTTTCAATTTACGAAATGTGGATTTACGAAAACTAGATTTACCAACAATTTTGATACCCATATTGCCTATACAGTGGGCCCTTAGTTGCCATATTTTTCAATTATTTGAAATATAGGGGAAAAAGGCTCTTCGGAAAAGTTGCATAAAAACCAAACTGTTTCGAATATCAGAAAAAGCTCAAACACCCCCTCGATTAAAGATTAAATTAAATGGACATTGTTACCCCTTATTTTTTAGCTTAATACAACTAAAATTCCGCCACAGATTTAATATTACTCAAAACACATTTTATTTTAATAACAAAAATACCAAAAGCTTTGGGATTAATTCGTACACCAGTGAATGTGTCTTCAAAAAAAATTTGTCTATAGTCACATCAATTAGAGCGCAATAAACAGAAAAAAACGTAAAATTGGGTCGTTTTTGACTCCACTTAATAACGCCTAAACATGAGAATGCGCATTCTAAAAAAAAAAAAAAACGGGTCCCTTAAATTGTTATTTTCTGCAACATACCCGAAGTTCATTAAGATCTGCCGTTACAAAATAGCCCAAATTCTATAATATATTAGTGTCAGCCCGAACGGTTCGGCCAGAAAATGCATTAGGTCGGTATTAGGTATTTTAAAGCATTATTATGCCCATAATTATGGAAACATTTGGCTAATGTAAAAGTGTTTATTGGGCGGATTAGAAGCGATTTTAAGTGTCAAATTTAAAGAAAAGTCCGTAGTTAAGCAATGAATTCACTGTTTGGCCTTTGAGAGTTCGGACAAATCGAAAATAGTTCGGCGGCCGAACTTTTAACTTTATAGCTAAAGTTCGGCTTTTTCCTTAAATTTTATAAACAAAATCGCATTAAATCTGCTCAACAAACATGTTTCCAATACCAAAATGTATCATCTTTGTCGCTAAAACTACACTTAAAGGAAAAGCTTCATCATATCTATTAAATGTTTCATAAATTTTCATTTAATGTAACGTTTCATGGTATGTATGAAACATTTCATAAAAATCAAAATCCATTTCATCATATTTATGAAATGTTTCAGTATATATATGAAGGATATTTTGTATTAGTAAAGATTTCATTATTTTTGTGCAGAAAAATTATATGGTCAATATAATTCATGTTGTTTATGAAATGTTTCATTGGACGAAAATTGTTAAACTTATTTCTGTTTTTCTCTGGGTGCAGTTAACAAAAAACCTACCAAATATAGTTCTTGGCCGTACTGTTCAGTCGGACACTACAAAATAGCCCATAAACAGGCTTAAATTTGTATTTATTTAATGCAAAGTTTTATCAATTTTGTTATCTATAAAAATACAACCTTGGTTTTACACTCGAAAAATAAATTATGTAACTAGTAAAATTTATTACAATACGAACTTGTTTGAATGTTTGAGAAAATAAGGTCATGATTACTTTATGGCTCAATTATATGTTTCTTTATCGAATACATTCATCTTTTGCAAAACAATACGAAATAAAAATTTCAGAATTTTATTAAACAGTTTTAGGAGAAAAAACAAACAATGAATTTTCGGAAAAAAAAATACAATGCAACAAAAACTAGTAAAATAATAATAATAATAAAACTGTCAGTTGTTAAACTACCAAGTTTATTTGAACTACTTTATGGAGAAAAACTAAGAAAAGCGAAAAAAAAATAAACATAAAATAATTTCCCACCAACAAAAATAAAAAAAAAAACTTATTCCAATTCAGCAAAACCTCCACTGCGATATATTGTTTTTTTTTCTTTCTTTCTAATAGTTTCAATTTCCTGAGAAATATAGCGAAAGTTTTATTTCTTTTTCAGTGACGGTTGGTTAATACCGGTAGTATCTAACCCGTCACAGTTATTAGATGAAATAGTAAAAAAAAGGCCTGCCATAAAAAACACTTTTACGAGTTAAAGGCAAACAGAACAAAATTAAAACTTAGATCTTTTAAAACAAATGCCAGGCTATTCTATTAATTTAATCACGAGATCAATACATTCAATCTTTAAAATTATTACTTTATAATTGAAAAAAATTCTTCAATTTTATTAAAATTGATTTCAACAGAAATTCATTTATCTCTCTTTTAGTTTTATTCATTTTTTATCTGTATTTGTGGTGTGTTCAATTGATCGGCAACATAACTTCAAGAAAAAGATACAAAAATTGTATAAAGATTTTAAAAATATTTTACGATTGGTTGGGTCATTGCAATTTGTGTGAGAAGCATTGTACAGCGAACATTCGGAACATTTAGTGACGCACAAATCAGCATTTATTTAAGAAGAGCGCATGTCCATGCACTTAATTAAATGGTTGCCAGATTTGTTGAAAATGTACAGATGTAAATTTAAAATTTTTTGTTTTTTTTTTTGAATCTGTCTGTTTTGATTTTCTATTAAAATCTAACTAATTTCTACATTTAAAAAATAAAAGCATTATCTTATTAATACACTCAGAGAAAAAAGTTTCATCATATAGATGATATTGTTTCCTAATATGTTTATCAACAATTACACAGTGCGACAGAAAAAAATACCTGGGAAGCGTTGCTATTTTTCTGGTAAGTGTTGGCGAGTACAACAAGAATTTGTTTTTTAATTTGCCAAACACCTCCAAAATCTTGAGTTACAGGTAAAAAAGCGGGTGTTCGTATAATTCGTGTTCGTGCACTAATAAGCCTGTAACTTAGTTAAATATCATCCGATATCTATGTTTCTCAACAGATTTAGAAAGAAGTAAGTGAGACCTTTCCAATAGTGTATACATTATTTAAGTTAACTTGAGAAATCTGAATAAACTTCCCCAGCAAACACATTTTTTGTTTTGACTTTTGGAGATGTTTTTACAAAGTATTTTGCAAAGGAACCGTACTACATATTAACGGATTTTTAAAAACCAAGCTTATATGTAGTACGATTCCTGTACAAAATACCTTGTAAAAACGTGTCCAAATTTGAAAATTGGGGAAAAAATTAAAAAATGTGATTGCTGGAGATTTTAACACAGTTTTCTCCAGGTAACTTAAATAGATTAGACTAGAGTGGCACTATGCACCGCAACCAGAAGTTGGTATTTTGTGCTGCCAACAAATACACCCTATAGGTTCAGGCTCCCTACGAAGCCAACTATCATACCAGGTAAACAGTTCCAAACGTCCGATGGCGTCACTATTCGACCACCAAAATAACGCACCCTCCTGTCGGAGAGCCTCGGACATTTGCAGAGAACATGCTCTGAGGTCTCGGGTTCCAATTCACAAAACCTGCACGTATCCGTAGAGGATCGTCCCATCTTGTACAATTGATACCTAAGGCCACAGTGTCCCGTGAGGGACATTCCAAAGTTCTCACTTTCTTCTTTCTAAATCCGCTGAGAAACTTAAAAGCAGATGATATTTAACGGTGTCACTGGCTTATAAGTGTGTATAGGTACGAAATCCCGTTTTTTTGCCCGTAAATCCAGATTTTGGAGTTGTTTGGCAAATTTCAAAAACATTCTTGTTGTACTCGACAACATTTACCAGAAAAATAGTATCTCGTCCCAGGAATTTCAACTTCATTCTTTTTTGTATCACTTTGTTATTCATCCTGATTATGGTGTTTTCATAAATGCGATGACAAGTTTTATAAAAATTTATAACAAATGTTTTATACACCTTCATTATTTTATAAAAAAGTTTAATAGAATATGTTCGATTTTTATTGAAATTTTTATTTGAAATTTTGAAAATAGTATTTGAAATTAAAGGGTGAGACATAATTGTCTTAAGTGACTTAATTAAGGTGTTGGTATGAAACGGAAATTTGGAAATACAATTATTTAACTCTGTTTTGATTATACAAAATTATGACTACACTCGTCACTAAAGCATTGTGCAAAATTATTATCCAGAGTTGCCAAATATTTATTTATCCTTTTTTGAAGGAACGTTTTTCAAACCTAATTTAAAATTTAAAAAAAAACCTAATCTTTTATATTGTTAATTGTTATGTTGATGAAAAACTATGAAAATGTATTACCCTGCGAGAAATTAGTTCATCAATTGTGTATAATTTTTGAAAATCTGACCGATCGATTGTTGAACTTTTCAAGTACACTAAGTCTAAAATACTCCAAAATTTATTCCGTTTTCACTGAAAACATTTTTTAGATGGCTTTTATTAAAATAATAATAAACTTATAAAAATTATATCGTTGCCATATGGGAATTTAAAAAAATGGTCAAAAACTATTCTATTTTTCTAAAAAATTTTAAAAATTGCTTGACTTAGAAAAAAATTCATATATTTTTAATAAAGATTTGTTCACAAAATTATACAAAATAAAAATTTTTAAAATATCTTTAACCGTCTTATATGTTGTCAAAGTTTTTACTTTGATTGCCAACATTTTCACTAGAGAGCGCTCTAAGATAAAAAGACATTACACAATTTCTTAATGAAGCATGGTTTTATATATCTGGAAAGTTTAGTCAAAAAATGGCCAGCGGATCTATGACGTGCTACTAATGAGTTAAATTTGAAAAAAAATTTTGGTCTTATTTCATACCAACACCTGACTTAAATCACTTAATCAAATTATGTTACACCCTTTAGATTTTATAAAACTAAACACTGCAAAAATCTTATTTATGAAACATTTCATTTCATTTATGAATCATTTTAAAAAAAGTTATATTTATGAAACATTTCTTGAAGAAGCTTGTCTAGTTGCGAATGAGCGTGTTGGCGTCGGGATACCTTCCGTATAACATTTTCTTAATGCAATTTAAAATTTCTTCAACATGGATAATTCTGAAGTTTTATTGAAAACTTTTGAAAATTATTGTAAACTTAATTCAATTTAAAATTTCTGTAACATGGAAAATTCAGAGGTTTTATTGAAAACTTTTAATGTGAAAGCATTAGATTCGGATTTACCAAATCTTGTATAGCCTCCATTGAAATGAAAAAAACTTTTTTGCTTGTAAAAAAAACTCACGGGGAAACAATTGTACAACAAAAAATTTCGTATAAATAAAATGCTATAGGCAAACAAATTGCCTATAAAAATTTCTAGAAAAAATTTCCGTTCTTAGAGTTTTCTAATCGATATTGTTGCATAGTTTTTTTTTTAAATAGTATATTGTCAACACTTTAAAACACCTTAATTAAAATAAATGTGAGTTAAAAAATATTTTTATATGTATGCAGTAGGTGACTTTACATTTGTACTCATAACTTTTAAAACCGTCAAACTATATTACTGATTTTCAATACCAAACATCTCATAATACTGAGAAATTATATGACTAAAACTTAGTAAGTCTGTTTTTATATTACCGGAGTATTTCGTATTTCAATATATACACGGACAGACAAAAGTCTGTATAACGACTTTCCTCTTTCTGCTGATCAAGAATTTAGTTTAAGGTATCGCAGAATATCGATGTATCGATTAGTTTGGATTGATTTATTAGTTACAAATAAAATGACAGACCTCATGCATAGTGGGATAGAGGGTAAACAAATGCGTATGACTTTAAATTTTATCTCATAACTTTGGAACCCGCAAACCGATTCAGCTCATTTTCAATAACAAATTGTTCATAATATCAACAAACTATATGACCAAAAACTAGCTACCAAGAATCCTTATTAAGGGAATATTTCGCATTTCAATAGACAAGCCACCAAAGTGACATTGCTTTATCGACTTCGTCATTCATACTGATAACGAATATATATAGTTTAAGGGGTTCCGGAATAAGTTTCGATAATAACGGATTGATAAACTGATATATACCCTTCTGCACACTGGGACATATGATGGAAGTCTGGGTAGAATTCCACTAGTTTGTAGTCCGAAATTGTATTAGGTCGAATGGACTTATTCTTATAAATGTTTAATAAGCTTGATGATTTTCCGAACTGTTTGAAAACTCTCAGATATATTTATGGAATTTTATAATCAAAATTTGTCTAGATTTATTTTTCATAATATCTGGCATCTTTAATAAATATTTTCCAAGCACTTTGTTCGTGGTTAAATGATGATGATCGTTTTAAAGATCGTTTGGTCAATTAAACTAATACATAACGGGAGACACATCAACACACGATTGGCTACAACTAAACAATCGGGTAAACACAATAAAATTTAAAGTATACAATACTCGCAAACTATGTACGAATGAGTACAACAACGCAAGTATGCTCCCCATCAACAACATCCACATCTAATGATAATAATGACGATGATGATCATCATTATCATCATCATCATCGTAATGATTAACAGCTGCAATATGTCTTGGAAAGCAAAACACAATGGCGCAGCATCATCAAAAATAGAAGATAACAACAACAAAAGAATGAAAATATTGAAAAATATGGTTTATTTGTGCAGAATTTTTATTTATTTGATTACAAATCAATGATGTTTGGATGAAGAATAAATAATATTTAAAACAAATGGGGACAAATGGTTGGGAGGGGGAGTAGTAATTATTAATTAGGGGAATTATCATCAAACTACCAGACTTTAAATCCATTGTTTGGTGTTTTCTTAACAGCAAAAAAAAAAAGCATGGATGGTAACCGATTCGATGCGGTTATCGGTAAGGGTAATGCTATTTTCTTTCATTTCGTTAACGGTGTTTTAGGGCTATCGACGTTATTGCGGCTACAAAGTTTTTCAGTAACGGTACTTAAGTCGTTTTGGTAAAGGATAACGGTTTTTCAGTTACTTCGGTAGCGATTTTTCAAGTGTAACGTTATTTTGGCATATGCATGCACATCGTGCCCAATTTAACGTGCAATTTAACAATTTAAAATACTTTGTTCAATTGACACATGAATGAACCACTGACGAGTAATTGGAGGAAACGAAACTGCGGCAATCTGGCCATTATGTCCATTGTGACAGTTAAATTTTTCAATAAAAATGTTTTCTTCTTCTTCTTCCTGTAAAAATCTAACTAAAAAAATTTTTTTATTGCACATTTATTTTTGAATAAAATATGCCCTCACGGGAATCGAGCCTGGAACTCCAGATTTTCGGTCAACCACTTTACTACCTGAGTTATCTCGACATGTTATGCTTGGTAGACAAAAAACCATAAATGACTTGCTTGCACAAAATGTCATTACTTTCCAGCTAACAAAAAAATCAAACATAAGTAGTTATATATGTACTTACTAGAGTTGAAAAAATGAAGAGTCCAAAAATAGATTTTCAAAAAATTTCAAGATCATTGCTTTATATTTAAAATAATGAGAAAAATAATCACTTATGTATAAGTAACTTAGTACAGTGCAAGCTCGGTATTCGCGACTAGCAATTATAGCGACGGCCCAGTTATCGCGACGGCTAAATTTTTAACATTGCAGGTTCTATAATCGCGACAGCTTAACGAAAAACGGGTTAAATTTTCGCGACTTTTATCTGTTTTTTTTTTTAAATTTGATTACAATGTCTATAACCAAAAAAAAGGGAAATCCCCGTCTTTGGGTATATTTACCTTTTTGGATGATTCTAGTCTTCAATTTTGTCAGTTTATTCGTGTCATTTGTTGTGTAAATACATCTCTTAATATGAGAAAAGTTCAACATATTTTAAAGCCAACGATTTCTCAAAAATTAGAGATTTTAAAAAAATGTAAAAGTGGAGATTCCATAAATTCACTTTGCGTGAATTACAAGTTGCATAAGTATTCGGTTTACCTCATTATAAGGAAAGAAAATTCATTAAAAAAGTTCGTTCGTACAACAGAAAGTGGCCCTGGCAAACGTTGCACCTTAAAGAAAGATGAGTACCCAAGAATGGAAAAATATGCTTTATAAGTGCTTTGTAAAACAAAGGGGATGCCAGGTTTCAATGCCAGTGAAGGATGGTTGAAGAAATTTAAGCGTCGACATGGAATAAGATTTTTAAAAATTACAGGCGAGAAATTGTCTTCGAAACCTCATCTTATTGATCCATTTGTGAAAGAGTTTAAGGATTACGTTGACGAGCACGGGTTGACTCTTCACCAAATCTACAATGCCGACGAATCCGGTTTATATTATAGGATGCTTCCAAATCACATTATTGTCAAATGTAATGAGAAAACGGCTTCCGGAAGACAAATATGTAAAGAGCGAATTACTTTTTTGCCCTGTTCAAATGCGAATGGCACAGTCAAACTGAAATTGTTGGTTGTTGGAAAATCGAAAAACCAACTCGCTTTTAAATGCTTTTTCAATAATCCTGTAATGTACAAGTACAGTAATAACGCCTGGATGATATCATTTCTATTCAATTACTGGTTCCATCACGAATTTGTTCCCCACGTAAGTTAATTTTCACCAATTAGTAAAAGTAAGTTGTTCATAAGTAAAAATTTTTTTAAGGTCCTACAAAAGGTCAACGTGATTCAGCAGTTATTTTAAAAAATAATTTGCCAAAAAAGCAACTCAAAATCTCCAATTTCTTTAAAAATGTTTAAAATGTAAATATATCAATAAAAACAATTCTAATTTTAAAAATTACATACAGTTTTTCAATAAAATTTTGGATTCTGTTATCGCGAAAATTCAGTTTTCGCGACAGGTCTGGTTTTTAATTAGTCGCGAAAATCGAGCTTGCACTGTATATTTTTTATTAAAATAATGGAAAAATTAACTATCTATTAGTAAGTCCTTATTATTTGTGTTAAAATAATGCAGATAGTAAGCTGGTGTCATTACTGGTAGTGAGAAAAGTAATACATCTCATAACCGTTTCTACACTTTGAGTATAGAAAATTTTTTTTTTTTAAATTTAAAACAATATTCAATTAAATTTTTAATTTATTATTGAAAATAAATTAAATAGTTACAAATTATTTTAATTGATACTTAAATTTCCTTAATAGGACCGAATTTAATTAAGCTTTTAATTGAAATAGCTAATATTTTAATTCGAACTCGTTTTTAGTTTTTCTCTGTATTTTAGTGATGACGAAAGGGGTTTGAATTCAAACGGTATTTTAGCGGTATTGCCTGCCATCCCTGCAAAAAGCAACATTTTGTTTATGGTATAAAGTTGAAATAACAAATGTCTGCATCTGTGCTCTGGCTTTTACGATATTTTTACAAACAAAATATTGTTAACAATATAAAATTGTAACTCTAATTGTCTTCCTCCCAACTAATATTATTTATGATGCAAATACATTTTTTTTTTTTAAGTAACCGGAAACAATTTCACTTAAGTGTTTTCCGATAATTAACGGTATAAAGCGAACGAAACAACAACAAAAAATACCGTAACACTTAACAAATTTTTGAAGTATGTATCTACACTTAAAAATACAAGGAATTCTTGAAAAATAAAATCATTGAACAATTCTTTTTTTTAAACATGTGGGTTAGGGATTTTTTTTTTTTTATTTAAAAGGACATGTTGTTCAATTCTGTTGTTAATTTTCTGTTCCAGTCTCACGTTTTAACATCAAAAATTATGAAATTTGATATTTTCTAATTAATATACAAGTTGAAGTTTTAAGAAAGCAGCTGGTCTTTAATGAATATTTAAAACAGGACAAACACTTAACAACGTCTCTTGAAAGTGTTTTTTTTTTTAAGAATTGCTTTTATAAAGTATCCACTTACATGTGTATATTTTTATGCAAAACATATGAAACAAAAAAAAAAATGTTGTACCTGATTTTTTGTTTAAAAAAAGTGCAACAAAACAATTTTTAAAAAAGGTTTTGTAATAGTCAAGTGCGTCTTACAGTAAAATGACTCAAGTGTTTTTATTTTTCTTTTTTTTCTTGAAAAAAAAAGAGCAGTACGTACTTTTTAATTTAAGTATGTACTTATTAAAAAAACAAGTCTATACAGTTTTTCTTTGAAATGTCCTTTTTCAATGAATTTTTATATTGAAGATTATTTTTAGGATATTTGAAGGAAGTTAAAAAAAAATAATAACAATTTTAATATTTACTATGCCTTCATTCAAAAACGCTTTTATTAGTTAAAAAAGAATTTTAAAATAAATTTCATACACTGAGAGAATTATATACATGATATCAATGAATTTTTGCATTACGATTGATCAATGAAATGTCACTGGAACTCGTCCACATTTTAACCCTTAAACGTAAGATAGGACCGTTTTCATTCATATTTATTTTAAATCTAGAACTAGAAAAACCTGATTTTTTATGAGTTTTCTATCTCACATATGTATCGCAGTGCCCACCTTTGGTAGTCCCATAACTAGCACTTTATCACGCTGAAGTAAATTTAAGGCGATAAACCAAAAAAAAGTTAACCAACTCCTCATCAGATAGCGTATTATAGATTGCATGGAATGGAAGATTATTCCAATTAAGAAGGAATGGAAAGGGAAACAAGTACAATTTGAACACTAAACATGGCGAACGAAATGGATTTGAAAAAGAAACGAGTGTAATTGAAACACTAAACATGGGGAACGAAATGGCATGGAACGAATCGACTAGGGACACTTAATACAGGGAATGGAATGAAACGATCTTAAACTTTAGTGATATTTGTCGATTTGAATATTTTTTTTTATTTCTGACAATCGTAAAAATGCAGTATTAACATCCGAAATTACAGGGTCTTTTTAAATAAAGGGTCCGCCAAATAACTTTTTTTTTTGAACTCCTGAACCAATTGGACTTTGTATGGCGTCATACCAAGGCCTTTATGCAAAATTCGTCTCAATGATGTCTCCGAAATGTTCAATTGTTGAGAACGACGCTGAATTGATGTTGATGGCGCTTCATGCACACTTTCTGCCACAGCAGCAATATTCTCGGGTGTACGCACTGTTTTTGGCTTTTCACGCTTTGGTTGAGGATGAGGATGCCAGTTTCTTTCACTTTTTTCACAAGATAACGAACATACGGACCATATTCGTTCAGCGGAAGGATAAAACTAATTATCTGTCAAATCAGACATGAGCTAAGTGTTACCATTCACGAAATAAGCACTAGTTGAAAAAAAAAACGTTAGATGGCGGACCCTTTATATACATTTTTTGTATATTAATATAAACAGGCAGAGATTTTTTTAATAAGAATTGAAATTTAAATTTTTTTTAACTTTTTTAACTTCTACGAGGGTTTTTATTTTCGAACTATGTCAATTTGCAACCGGTTTTAACAAATAAAGGCTCAATTTACTCAGAAAAGCACTAACTTTAAGAATATTGTTGCTTTAATACAAGATTCGAAAAAGACCTTGCAGAAATTGAAAAAGTTTAAAAGAAATTAAATAATAATTGTTATTAAAATAATCGCTACCTGTTTATGTTAATAATATAAAGAAAGTATATTTTTAGAAAGGCCCGATCATTTTCTTTTAAATAACGTTTAAACATTTAAAATCGGACAAAAAATGAATGATTAAAAAAGTTTAAATAAGCCAGTCCCAAAAAATACTCTTTTACCGTTATCTAACAAATTTGAGAATATACTGCATCTTCTCAAGCCGGTTTAATAACCGGTAATACACTCAGCTAGACTTACAGCCTACACTAGGACATTGGACGAGTGAATTTTCTGTGTAGGACAGTGTAATTGAACTTAACCCTAGAAGCCAAGTTCCGAAATGCTCTCTAATCTGATAGAGCTCATCCGTATGTGGTTGACTGTCCAGTAAAACAAACAAGGCATGCCACTAGTCGAATGTGAAAAGAAATCTCCGCAGAGGTTTTCGCGATAAATTTTATTTAATTGCTCAAAATTGGAAAATTTTATTAAAATTAATGAAATTTGGTTCAAGGGATCATATGGACCCAGGGATAAACGAAGTTGATTTTAAGTAAAATCCATGCCATTTTGAACCTTGTCTTAATAGGGCTTAACTTATAAAGAAAAAAATTAAAATTTTCCAAATAAATGTTAATTTTAACTTATTAAACATTTTTGGACATAAGGAAATTACGGCCTGTTAAAATTTCTTGGATTGTTTTTTTGTGTGGTCGGTATTGATGGACTTTAATTTTCTTCTTTGGTTCTAAATTACTTTTCTGTTTAAAACAAGATTTTCTTAAACAATATCTGGAATACAAATCTTTTTAAAAGTTATAAAAATCTTTTCAAAAAAAATTCTTTAAATTAAATTTTTATTTCCCTTTCAATGGTTTCCTTTTTGTTTTTATATTTTTTTTTTATAATAAATCAAAATATCCTCCCTCTACTATAAATGAATATGAAATCAGTTTTTTTTTTTTTGTTTTGTTTTAACATCTGTTCCTCCTTTAGTTCCATTTCTTTCTTCCTTCATAACAAAAATATAAAAACGGCAGAGAAAAAAAAAACTACAAAAAAATATTTTTTCCTTTATTATAAACGAACAGGTTTTCTACGTAAATTCCCATGGTGTAGTTGAATTGAAAAGCAAAGTGTATGGTACCGAAATCATATTCTACCTGAGAGTTTGTTGTGCTATTGGAATCAGCCACCACCACCAAAAATGAACCAACCTCTACTAACAACAACAACATTAGTTAGTAACACTGCAACTACCGAAAGTCCAAACAAAAACCATTTAAAATTTTTAAAACTGTTTTTTTCATTAATTTCTTTGGATTTCTGTTTTTTTTTGCATACGAGTTATTCCATATCAAACCGAACGATTTTTTACATCACGTCATTTTTGTTTGCTTTGAAATTTTGCAGACGTATTCTTTTTTCGGAAATATTTGACATGTGTTTTTGGAAAAAAAAATGTTTTTAATTATTTGTTTTCAAAAATTAAAAAAAAACTCGAAAAGGTTTCGGACATGTAGATATTTAAATTGATGTACACAGAAAAAAAAAATTCCCTACTTTTTTCAAATAAATCGATTTATTGAAAATTTTAAAATCAGTCAGTTAAAAATTAATTGAATCAATTAAATATTTGCTCAAATTCAAAACTTGCTCAAACCATATTGTTGTTGTTGTTTTTTTTATATAATATTTATGTATGTGGTTGTTTTATATAAATGTTTATGTATTAGTAATAAATATTTTAAATTAATTTTAATTTGATTTCATTAATTTTCATTAGGTTTATTACTTTATGAAGTTAAATAATTGTATTTCAGTGGTTAAAATATAAATATTAATTTATTCTTAAACATTATCATAAAATTGATAATATAATTTTTGAAGCTAAATTTTGTTTAATAAAAATGTAACCATTTTTTTACACAAAATATTGCTAAATAATATATTAAAATTTAAAAAAATAAAATTCACTAGGTTTACAAAAGGCTTATTTTTGCAAAAAAAGACTTCAATTCTTTCCCATACTCCCTCCGTCTTAATGGAAAGAAAGAACTAATTTCTGTGAGAATTTGTTCATATAAAGTATAAATAAATCTGCTAACTAAATGAGAATTGCATGGCGGTTTAAATTCAATGTCATAAAATTCAAGCAAAAAAAAAAAACATTTGGTATGGCAACAACACTCTATCCAATTGTTTTTTACTTTTTGAGAAGGATCGACCAGCTCCAATTTTAATAAAATTCACCATAACTGTCATACTCAACAAGAAGTCGACGAAGCATAAATTTCAGATTGCGGACACTGTTGGTTTTCGAAATATGACTTCATGAATAAAGAAAAAAACAATAAAATTTGACTAAAGTATTGTTACAAAATTGAATATAACTTTTAAACTTTACTATATACAAAACTTTTGTTGGACTTAATTTTAAATTATACTCTTTGAAAAGGTAAGCATAATTAAAAAGAATGCACATTTCAAGATATGGACATTTGAACTCAAGACCCAAAAAAATTATCCTTCACAATTCCATAAAAAGAGTATATTTTAATCTAAAAAATAAGACCAACATGGATTATGTATCTTGTATATATGACTTTATGCACAGCGCATAGTCTAGAGACATTTATTCATTCCCCCGCATAGTTTAGGGACATTTGCTTACTTTGGGGACTGTCCCCAAAGTTTTCGAGCCTTTTCATACATCTAGCGTATTAGATGAGGACAATTTTTTCCATACACCGCATATTCCGGCGACAATTTTGGGCGTGTCCCTAAAGTATGCGCTGTGCATACATATATATATATATATGTATGCACAGACATAGACCCAAAATTGTCCCCTAAGTATGCGGTGTATCGAACCAATTGTCCTCATCTTATACGCTAGATGTATGAAAACTTTGAGGACAGTTCCCAAAGTAAGTACATTTCCCTAAACTATTCGGGGGACGAATAAATGTCCCCATAGTATGCGCTGTATGCTACATATATTCATATATACAGTAAACGCTGCAGGTTTGTAAGGGAGTAAGACCAAAAGAATTCCTTAGAAACCTGCTTACATATGCTACGATTTTTATATGGCGAATTCACGCTTGGAAGCATTACTTTTGGGCAAAATAAGCGCGGATTTTAGCGCTTACAATAAGCTGTGATTTCATAGGTTTCAGTAAAATCATATTTCATGTCTACATTATTACGATTAAAAGTAATAATATGAACATACATAATTAATTTTACATAAAATTCTACAGATATTAATTTTTTCTTGTTAAAACTTTTGACATATAATATAATCATTTTATTTAATTTACTGCTCCACATGCTAGCTCTTCAGAAACAGTTAAATAACTAATTATTTTTTATTACATACTCGAAAATAACAAACAGAATCGGAAATCACTCGGGAAAATTGGTACAGATCGTTTATAATTCACGATATGAAACTTTCTGCACTACAGCTTACATTAGGGTAAGCTGCTTAAAACCTGCATCCTGGTTAGGGAATACAGTAAGCACAACATTTTTGTTTGTTTATTTGTATACGAAAATTATTCGTTTCTGTTGCTGCTTCTCAGTATTACACACTGAGAAATAAAGGGACAACCGAATTGAAAAGTGTATTTTAATGGTAATAACTTCTAACATCAGTGAGTGCAACGGTATTTACATTAAATTTCTGAATATTTTGGATGTTGTAACAAAAATTCAGTTAATTTACCCGAACTTTGTTGTGAAAACTGATGTGCAATTATACCAGCCGACTGAAATTCGTAATAACTGAATTTGAGTTGTAGTAACCAAATTTCAGTTGGTAAATAGCTAAATTTTTCTCTGTGTGTATGTAATAGTAAGCACTTACATCAGCGCATTTGTTATATCCTGCTTCAAAAAACATGAAAATTTTTAACGCTACTTTATTTAAATTTTGTCGTTTTTTGCTATTTTCATGACGTGAAATTTCAAAAACCGAAAGGATACGGAATTTAAAATTTATGTTCCGTCGACTTCTTGTAGAGTATGATAGTTATGGTAAATTTCATTTAAATCGGATATGGCCGATCCGAAAATGTAATTTTTCTGATTAAGTTGACATGTTTTCACTCATTTAGAAAAAGTAAAAGTACAACACCATTAAAATAAGATATCAACGATATCAATTGGCCTACTCGTTTTTAAAATACATCAATTTAAATATGAACATGTCGGAAAATTTTTCATGGTTTTTGGAATTTTCCAACTCACAAAAAATTCTGCCATATATCAAAGCAAACAAAATTGTCATGTAAAAAATCGTTCGTTTTGACATGGAATGACTCATACCTGTATTTTACCTGTCTTTGTAACAGGAGTATAAAGAATATTAAGGCAACTGATTGTTCGTTCAGAATTTCGTTGAGAATCTGAGTTGAATGAATGACATTGATTGTGCATTTTACTGTCTAGCCCGGCTTTAGGGATGCTGAATTTTAAAGGTCTACTTCGTCGACTCCTTTTGTACTTTTTTTCCTACACAAAATCTTGCCGGCTTGTTAGTATTTTATACAGATGAGCGTTATACTTGTTCATTCATATCCTTAAGTATCTGGATATGTAATGCTTTAGATTTTTAAGATTTTTTTTTAATATTCAATGGCATGTTAACTATGTGAGAGATTTTAAGATTTTTAAAATTCTTTTGTAGTTGCTGTACCTATGTTTTATTTTTTTTTATTTTTTTGTAATCCTTTATTATGGATTTTGGGTAGTTTTAATTTTTAAGAATTTAACGTAACATTTGCTAAGAAGAGGAATAATCTTAGATTAGATGTTTGCTTTAGACAATCTTGTTGATTTTTATGGGAGTGAGTTTGAGATCGAAAAATTGCGATAGAAATAACGATATATTTGTTATAAGATTAATGTCACTATAAGACTCTATTTAGAAGATAATAATGTTTGTAAATCTTAATTCTTAAAGCTTAATTTTCAATCAATGTTACGAGGCGGTCCAAAAATTAGCCGACCTGACGTATAAATGGCGTTAGTAGTTTAAACAAAATTTGCAACCTTATAAAACATATGTTTTAAGTTTCAAGGCACCACGTTGTTTAGTACTTTTTTTTGGAGCCATCAAAAATAAATGATCTCAGTGAATTTGTAAACATGGTAAAAATTGGTCACCATTATGTAATTCAATACTTTCATTTCAAAGGTCTCAGTCCAACCAATATTAAAGCCGAGCTGGATTATTCTCTAGGGGAGTCTGCCCCTTCGTTTATGACTTTAAAATATTGGGTGGGAGAGCTTAAACTAGGCCGTACTGGCTGCCACAACAAACACCGTAGTGATCGATGAATTGAGGTGTCCACGCCAGAAACGGTTAAGGAAATCCACAAAATGGCATGGGATGATCGTCGGCGAGAGTTGCGTGAGCTGGCTGAAATGATAGGTATTTCAAAAAGTGCTACACATCGCATATTGAACTGAAATTTAAAGATGAGAAAGCTGTGCACAATATGGGGCCGCGTTTGCTCACAATAGAACAAAAACAGCGTCATGAAAATGTTTCAATAGAGTGTTTGGTAATGCTTCACCGCAATAAAGACAGATAAGACAAAGGAACAGCCAAAACAGTGAAATGGAATGGGAGAATCGTGTCCAAAGAAGGCGAAGACAGTGGCATCTGCAGGCAATGTCAAGGTGTCTCTTTTTTTAGGATGCGGATGGCATAATTTTGATTGGTTATCTTCAAAAAGGAAAATCAATCAACGGCGAGTATTTTGCTCACTTATTGCAGTGATGAAATTAAGTCAAAAAGACCGCATTTGGCGAAAAAGAAAATATTGTTTCATCAAGACAATGTAATAGTTCACACATCCACTATTGCGATGGTCAAAATCAATGAATTAAAGTTCGAATTCCTTCATACAGCACCTTATGCGCCAGATTTAGCTCACTCGAATTATTTTATATTTCCAAACTTGCAAAAAAAAAAAGATTTACTAACAATGAAGAGGTGGTGTCTGCGGTTGATGGCTATTTTAAAAAGCTAGACAGTGCTTATTATAAACAGGATATCAAATATTGAATATCGCTATGAAATGTATATCGAGCTAAAAGGAGATTATGTGTAGAAATAAAGAGCAATTTTCCCAAATTTTTTGTGTTTTCTTTCTTAGGTCGGGTAATTTTCGGACCACCCTCGTATAACAAGCTTGAATTTTATATTTTTCATCGGGTCCAAATATAATATAACTTTGAAATTTCTTTGAATTTACGCCCTAAAAAAGAAGCCAGGGTAGCTGATTTTTATGCAGGAAAGATGTTCATGATCCTAAGTAATGAGGATTTGAAAATGAGCAAGATTTGCCGACGAGTTCAAAATTTATGACTGAAAATGTAGGAAAGACTTGCAAACGAAAATTCAATATTTCATAGTAACTGCAACAAATCATTTATTTAAAAGTTCACGTGTTATAGCTCCTCAATATGATACATTCCCATCGAGGATTCATTCCTTACTTAAGACCTTAATATTAACTGATATGGTGTGGATAGTAAGTGACTATATAAGACTTGTATGTTACAAGTTGTTGTCATTATTATTGTAAAGTTTCGTTATTTTTATTTTTTTTTTTTTGCTATTCCATGGTTTGTATTTTTTTTTTGCCTTCCTCTTGTACAACTTCTATCTAAAACAAACTTGCCACTATTGGCAATATCAGTATAAAAACCGGTTTTCCATATATAATACGAGTGTATTAAATTATAAAACAAGTAAAGTTGCAGCAACATCGTGCAGAAGACATTTGTTTTATATCGTATTGTATAAATAATCAGAGCTTTAAAAGAATTTTTTCCTAGGGGGCAGGTTTAAGGACCTATAACTAGTGTTGGTAAACTTCTTGATACTATACGATATTTTTAATTTTGCTACTTGATACAATCGGGTGTCAAATTTAAAATTCACTAGCATTTTTTTCAGTTTTTCATTTTATAGAAAATTTAAATTTTAAACACATTTTTAAAATTTTTTCTTACTTAATATTGAAAATGAAAATTATTCAAGTTCGAGGCCATATTCTATATTTCTTCATTAGGATATTGTCCTAACAAATAATCTATAGAGTTTTTTGTTTTCAAATTTATTATTTGACCCTTTTAGGAATGTGTTGATAGATCTATTTCGGGAATTTTCTAGGTTCCCATCATCAGAACACGTTTTGAAAGCGGTAACATTCCCATGCCAAACATCAAACATTCATATGAACTAGTTTACTCACTACATGAGAACTAATATACATATGAGTTTGAAATTAAAGATTATAACCATTGATCAAAAAATAAATTGAAAACTTGTTTGATGTGCAAGATCTACCTCTGGTGGATAATAAATACACGTTTTTTTGTTTCTCTCTCCTTTTTATATTTTGTTTAGTTTGTAAGCAAAACAGGGGAAGTAAACTTGGCGGTACTCTGCCTTTTATACAAGTTTGTTATATGGGATTGTTACCGCTTTCAAAACGTGTTCTGATGATGGGAGCCTAGAAAATTCCCGAAATAGATCTATCAACACATTCCTGAAAGGGTCAAATAATAAATTTGAAAACAAAAAACTCTATAGATTATTTGTTAGGACAATATCCTAATGAAGAAATATAGAATATGGCCTCGAACTTGAATAATTTTCATTTTCATTGCACAATTAAAGGTCGAAAAAAACATAATTTTTATTTTTAATAAAAATTATAACAAACTCTTACTTAATATTCATTATGAATTTTATGGTTTTTCAATATTTTACTTTTGATTTTTTCTTTTATCAGAGTTGTATTTAAATGCTTATCGGTTTTGCGATGTCTTCTATTTTTTTTTTTTTTTTTTGCTCAAAATCCAACTCCTAAAATATAAAGTAACTACATTTAAGTATATAGTACCCAAAAAGAGACAAATGCTAGATATTCGATACGTACTTATCATTCTGTTACCAACACTAAATAGAACTGTCTTAATTGTTGGATATGCTCAGAAAATAATGATTTACAAATTGTTTCCAAAACAAACTATTTTATCCAAAGAAACTTCATTTTAGGACACATTCTAAAACAACATTTGAGTATAAAGTACCAAAAACAAAAGACAAATACTCGATATTCGATAACCACTTTTACCAACACTACATAGAACTATCTTGATTTGAATATAATCTCAAAAAATATGAATACACAAATTGTTTTCAAAACGAACCATTTTATATAAATAAAATTTATTTTTAAGAGAACATTATGGGAATCTTTTATTTGAGAGAATTACCTGCATTATATCATTTTTGTATAATATCTATGAATTGTCACTGGAATTCCTCCATTGAAACTTTTCGTTAAATTAATGCAGTTTCTCATAAAATTTAATAAAGTTGTTCATATTATTTATTAAAAATTTCATACGACTAATGAAAAAATTTCATTCAAAATAGATTTACAATGCAGCAAATTTTATCCAGTTTAAGCAATTTTTCGTTCACATTGCAAAGAAAACTTCATTAGTTTAGCAAAAAAGTGTCAATAAAGCTCGTCTAAGAAATTCACTCTATATAGGACAGTCAAGTTTACACATAATCATTCCTATTTAATTTTATTGAAGATGTATTTTTTCGACATTAGTGTTAGCAAGTATTTTTTGGGATTTTAGACTGTAGTTTTTTATATTGTAGATGTCAGGGAAGAGCTTTTCGACGAGTTTATTCCACATGCTGTTGAAAGAATTCTACCTGAAATCTGTTGTGCTGTCCTCAGGACAATTAGCTTTCTTATTTCCTACCCTGTCTATCTTTCAGTGTGGGAGCTGTACAGAGATTTCGTCATTTAACTCTATTAGCTGCTAAAGTTCTGGGTATGGATGGGAACTACGGACCTATCGTTCGTATTCCCGAGATAAAATCCAGACTAACAGAACACAGAAAATTCAAACCCAGGAAAATTTACCACAGACATGTGACCAATATTTTTCCTTTTTGGGATCTAGGAAAAAGTTTCCTTGTCATTAGCACACCTCCCATAATAATATCGATAGAAGCCATATTCTGAAAATGCTCCAATGAATCGATAGAGTTGGATACTCTAATGCTATTGATAAGCGCCGACGTCCCCCTTTTTAAACGGTCCATAAGCTTTACATAATGATGTTGAAACTCTTGCCCATATATGATAAGTTAGTATTTCGGACCAATAATTTTTCTTTTTGGGATTTAGGGAAAGTTTCCTTATCATCAGCACACCTCCCATGATAATATCGATAGAACAGCGTTACACAAGCCATATTCTGAAAATGCTTCAAGGAATCAATAAAGTTCGATACTCTAATGCTATTGATAAGCGTCGATGGCCTCATATATAAACGGTCCAAAAGCTTCACACAATGATGGTGAAACTCTTGCCAATATAATGGAGCTGTATACCATTTAAGGTCAAATATAAGTAGTTTGTTAGTAAAAAGATTGGATGGAGGGAAGTACTCTTCTTGCACTATTTCAAAAAATCTCATAACTTGAATGTATCTGTCGACACTTTGAGACCTGTTATGGGATTTTCATCCCTAGATTATGGATTAACATATAGCATTGGGATTTACGTGCATAAGGTCGATATCCAATTTACAAGATCCAGATAAAAGTTTGTCAAAAGGAATAAAATATGGTGTGTCCTCCTTTTACCCCTAATGATTGGCATACGATCGAAAGAAAATTAATGAGAAATCGTGCTGTCATCGGCGAAAGAGTAAATAGAATTGAAAGTTTAACCTAGAAGATAAAATAGCCCAGAGGAATGCCCCTGAGATAATCTTAATCTCGTCGGTATTACGTGTATTTAAATCGACCCTCTTTGCAAGACTTCTCTCCGAGATTCTTAAAAAGTTCCTGATTCAGTATTCCCTTTATAATCTCTCGACGATCGAAACAAAATATATTGCAAATATTACTGTCATCTACAAAAGATTAAACAGAATTTTATGTTTGTCCAAGGTCTTGAAGAAAGATGAAAAATAGAGTATAAGAAGGGGAATCAGAACAGCGTGCTGCAAAGGAAATTTCACTTATGTATAACATGATTTCTAAAGAAGTTCAAAATAAATCGAGAGAAGATATTACATAAGGGAATAAATTTTGATACAAAAGCGCCAAACCTAGCTGGTGAACGGACCTACTCCCACATTCTGAAAGAATCGTTTACAGATTTCCAGTAGAACAAAAAACTACGAAAGCCATACTGTTATCTCTTAAAAGTGAATTAGATTACAATTTACATGATGGTAATTAACAGTCAAGAGCACCGAACAAATTTGTATTATAAAGTTGAACCATAATTAGGGAATAACAGAGCATTAGATATAAGAACATATGCAGGCCAAATCTAAATCTATGCTTTTCAAATGTCGAATGGTTTCCACATGTTCTAAAACAGAGACAAAAAATTTAGACATCATTTCATTATACAAAACTTTGATATGACCAAAAAATCAAGATGTTAAGGCTTGTTTTTAAAACAAATATTGCTTATTTACCAAAAAACAAAAAACTTTGGGACACCCTGAGAGGAATTATATCCCACACAAAAAAGTTTATAAAATTCTAATTCGGATTTTTAATAAAATTTTAACACGAAAATCTGGGATTTAAAAATAAAAAATATTAAATTTCGCTTAATTCAAATATTGACATTGTTTTATGGAGTTTTTAGTAAAATTCAATATAAAAAATTGTCGATTCAATTGAGTTGATTCATATACTATGTGTATTGAAAACCGAAAGTTTCCTTAATTTAAAAAATATATTTAAAGAGAAGTTTTATAAAACACTAGCTGAAGTGCCCGGTGTTTCCAGGGTCAACTGTGATTTTGAATGCAGAAAAAAGTTTAAGCTAGAAAAAGACGACTTAATTCTGTTGTGTTTTGCAGAATTAGTTAGGATTTGAAAGTTAAACTTGAAATTAAAGATTCCATTTAAAATTTATGAAATAAGTTTACAAAATTAAAAATTATTTTGTCTTTAAAAATGTTGAATACAAAATTATGCTTTCAGTAGCAATTTACGACTATAAATCAATGCGTTTTATCAATAAAGATGTCTCATATTGACTTTAGTGCGTGATTTCGAAAAAATTTATCCTTAAAGAATTTTTTTTTTTGTTTTTTTAATGAACTTGTTATTGCCAAAAATGGTAAGGAAAAATACAATTTTAAAAAAATTAAATCATAAAGGCATTGCGAAAAAATCAGTAGGTATATTATACGGAGGAAAAAATTATTAAAAACGAAATGGTTTTTCCTAAAATGTTTTGATTGGATTTAATGCTTTCAAATTAAAAAAAAATAAGCTTTATTAAAACTGGTAACATTTTTTGATTTTGACGTTTTTGATCAAAAGTCGGTATTGAAGTGGGCTATTGTAATGAAACTTTTACTGAGGACTTCATCGGGAAACGTAGAATATATGTATGTGAGTAATTTCAAAGAAACCCGTTAAATTTTCTTAGAAGTTTGTATTCGAAAAAAGCAAAAAAAGTTGAAAAAGGTGAAAAAAACGTTAATTTTACATTTTTTGTCGAAAGTAGGCGTATAAGTGGGTGTGGTCAATGAAAACTATACTACGATCTAAGCTGAGGTCCGAGGATTATTCATGCCAAATATGATTAAAATCCGTTGTGAATTGCAAATTTGTATAGAGAACAAACAAACAG
The DNA here is from genome assembly GCA_021234595.1 of Delia radicum. Taxonomy (NCBI): domain Eukaryota; kingdom Metazoa; phylum Arthropoda; class Insecta; order Diptera; family Anthomyiidae; genus Delia; species Delia radicum. The sequence goes on along the minus strand of CM037855.1, from coordinate 200,268,198 downwards.
AAAATGAGTTTTATATATATAGATTAAAACATTAATTAAAAGAACATTATCATTTTCAGTTTCGAACATTCATATAATTTAAAATTCCACAAAGAATTAATTAGTTAAGACTCTGCAAATAATGTTTGTTTTTATTATTGTATATTTTTCTCACACACATACTTTTTCTTAACTATCCAACAATAATATCATATCAAAATAACAACAACAACAAAAAAAAACAACAACTAAAAGAAGAAGCATGAATAAATACAAGATATTAAAAATTATGCTTCAAAGAGCTTCTTTCTACAGTGGGGAGCACTTGTGAGTACATGTAAGTACTTTTTACACCTAAAGATTCAGGCCGAAAAAAAATTTGACACTAGAACTAAAGTATACTTTTCTAAAAGTGTAAGGTACGTTGAATCCAAATCTGGTCTCAGAATCAATCTCTGACATCAGCCGTTCGAGCTATATTAACGGGAAAAGTATCGTTTTTGATCAAAATGCTCCGATTTTTTACCTTCCTGCAATTATATTTGTCTTAATACTTGTAACGGCTCCTGAACACATTACTCTTATCCTTTTTTCAGTTTTTGAATTTTAAATATAACTTAGTTTCTTACGAAAATATTGCAAATGGAAATTGAGGTTGTAACTACAATTAGAATTTTAAAAAATTCGAATTTATTATCAATTTCAATAATAATTTCAAGAAAAAATAGGATATCTTTAAAATTCAAAAACCGAAAAAAGGATAAGAGTAGTGTGTTCAAGTGCCGCTACAAGTATTATGAAAAATATTTTTGCAGGAAGGGGAAAAGTCGGAGCATTCTGATCAACAACGACACTTTTCCCGTTAATATAGCTCGAACGCCTGATGTCGGAGAATGATTAAGGGGCCAGATTTTGATTTAGCGTACCTTATGACTTTATAATAGTATAGTTCTAGTGTCAAATATTTTTCGGCTTTAATCTTTAGGTGCAAAAAGTACTTACATGTATCCACAAGTGCTCCCCACTGTATATACTCTCGTGCATTCAGACTTTAGATCCGGGTTGCCAGATGTGGCTATTTTTCAGGACTTTCAATATCGTCGTGGTTGAAAGTTATGAACACGTAATAATCTTATCGAATTAAGCTGAAAAATACAATAATTACTTTTTTTAAGTATTATTGTTTTCTATTTGTAATAGCAACATTTAATTATGATCTCAAACCTGACAGTTCAAAATGAAATACAAAAAATTTTTTTTTATAATGAGGGGTTAATCCCTTCATGATGTACATACCGTCAAAACCGTATAATTTGTGATATCAAAAAAACAGCTAAATACAAAACAAGGTATCACAAAAACGGCAGAGTCTCTAGATTAAATCATTTAAAAACAGTATTTAAAAAACTGCAAACTAATTGAAGTTTGCAAAAAAATGCTTTATGATGTAGCAAATTAATTATTAATTGCATACGCGGATAACATCGTGTATATAAATATATTAATGTATATCTACCTAACTTTTTTGACATTTTTTGTAAAATTATAATTTTTCATACATAAGTTTTTTAATTAAAATAGCCGAGGTCAAATATGATTAAAAAGTCTTAAAATCTAATCCGCTATTTTGTAAATTTAGCGATTTTTCATATATTTTTTATGACAGGTATTTAAACATTATACTAAAAATTCGAATATGGGGTCATAATGAAAAGTTATAATGCCATACAAACAAATCGCGAATTTTTCTAATTTTGCATTTTACCCTTTGCCTTGTATACAAATTTATTTAGTCCTTCAATTACTTTTTAGTGATAAAGTTTGCAAACACCGCAAAAGACGAATTAGAGGGACAATTTTAAGTTTGGTGAATCCAATTTGTACTTAAATATTACTACAGGTATTGTTCTTGGTAATTTTTATTCTCAAAAAATATATCAACAATGTGCAATTAAAAAAAATCTAAATAATAAATAGATTCATACATTTATTTATTTACGGGATGTAAATCGCGTATAAGTTTTATAGCAAATTTGTTATACCATAACGCGTATTTTTCGAATTACGCCATTATTTCGCAGTTTTAAAAATGCTGTTTTCAAATAATTAAATTCTAGAAACTGTTCCCTTTTTTGTGGTATCTTGTACCACAATTTACAATTAGTGGTATTAATGATACCACAAATCATACCGCTTTGATGTAATATACTTCGTGGAAGGATTTACCTACCGCTCTAAGTATTATTGCTTTTGTCCAAGATTTTTCATTAACACTCGTGAAATTCTTTCCGACTTTATTTGTAGAAATATTATACATTTTTTGAGCTCAATACAAAAATTGAAAAAAGATAAGAACTTTATTTTGTACTTTTTTCAACTTTTATAAAAATTTTATTTCCAACTTTTTTTTTTTTATAAAATTTATTAAAATAAAAAAATTTATTATATTGAAACTACACTCAAAAAAATAAGTTAGTAGAAAAGTTAGTAAAGCGTCTTGTAAATAAGGTATACTATTTTTCAGCAAATTTTTTTCTAAAATTATTTTTACAGCTAAAATTTTAGTTATACTTATTCTGCACTTAACTGTTTTGAACTTATGTTTTACTAATCTTTTACTAATTTATTTTGCTAAAAAAAAAAAATTGTGCTGATTACCACATCAATAGTGTGGACGACAACCAGATTGGTTGAATTAGATATCGCGATATGTCAACATGTAGTAGTGAAGAGGAAAATTATACTAAAAAGTACGAGTCTAGTAAGACGTATAAAAATATCAACCATTGTTGATTTTTTGTATCTGTTTTTCATACATTAAACAAAATTGTGTTTTAAAACAACTTATATTTTGCGTTGTCACCGGCTTGTGAAAGTAATTGTCTATTAATTAAATACAAATAAAATATTTAAATTTAATAAATTTAGTCGTATTTGTAAACTAAATGTTTTAAGAGATTAATAATCTAGTGTGGTCAAATTGCAAACAAATTGCAAACAGACCTAAATCTTAGCTATATTTTTATGTTTCCTTTTTCTTATTGCAAAAAAGGGTTGTATATGTTATATTTTGCGTTCCTTTGAGTTATATATAATTATTTCTATTTTTTTTAGATATTATATTAATTCATGTCGTCAATGTGGGAGTTTAAACATTTTTATATTTTGTATCGTATTGTAAATTATTTTTAAAAGAATCACAAAAATATATTTTATGATTTTCAGCAAATAAATTAACTAAAGTATAATTTTTCTACAAATTTTTTTGAGTTTTTTTCAATCTACTAAAATTCAGCAAAAATGTTATAAATTTTTAGCAATGGTTTTTTAATTTCTGATCCACTAAGTGTTAGCAAAACTTTTGCTGAATGTACTAATTTTGTTGCTAAAAATCAGCTCGCTGATTTTCAGCAAAAGATTTTGCTGAGATTAACAATTTTTTTGCAAGCACCCTCCTGACTAAAATTTTGCTGTCTCAGCAAAATTATTTGCTGACTTTACTAACTGTTTTTTTTTTTTGAGTGTATCTAAATTCATAGAATTTGTTAAAAATGTTATCACACAATTTACAGAGTTTTAGTTATTTACTTAACTTTTCAACTTTGTTATTTATTTTTTCAACTTTCCTAAAATTTAAATAACTTTATAAAACAAAAAAAAACAAAAATATTTGAATACAAATGTTTGTTTTTTTTAGGAAGGAAACAAAAAAGTTTTAAATGTTTAAAATCTTGTGCCTGCTATTATGTCATCAAAACCATCTGGCATCACTGTAACCAGAAATAACAAACAACAAAGCAAAGTTGAAACTCTTTAGACCTGTATTTCTTATATTTTTTTTTTTTTTCTTGTAGTTTATAGGCCTGTCTTTATCACAATTGTTAAGAGTTTAAAAGTGCATTAAGATCTTTTCAAAAGTGCAGGTGAAGTTTATACTATGACGTACATAAAATACTGGTGATCATGATCACTGCATAAAAACAAAAAATGCAGATGTTAATGTTACAAAATATGCAGTATGTACAATTCACACAAAATTTAAAAAAGAAAATGTTATAAGCAGGGCAACCAAAAATATGCTCTAAGAAAATTCATTTTATGCCCATAAAAAATACCCTAAACAAATTTATTTTAAAAAAGGACATAAGAGTATTAATTATACCGAAATCGGTATAGTCTTAAAACAGAAAACTCTAATTTGCAAAAGATTTCTAGAAAATAAATTATTAAAATCTAAAAGCAAAAATTTTTTTTGGATTTTTTTTTTAAATATTTAAAAAGAAATGGAAAATTTAAAAAAGTGGAATAATATGCTCAAAAAATACCCCTTTGTGCGCCCCGGTAGGCTAGTTGGTAGCGTGCTGGCTTATCAGTACGGGGGTCGTGGGTTCGATTCCTACCAGAGGCACTGGTCTGTTTTCGCTACAACGCGCCGAAGGCCATAGTAGCTAGTGCTCGGTTAGGGTAATATTATATAATTTGTAATTATATGATTATTAAATAATTAAACAAAAAAAAAAAAAGAAATACTCCTTTGTACGGATAAATACAAAAATATGCTAAAAAAATGTTCTTTTTTAAAAATATGCTCTTAAGATCAAAAATATGCTATTAATCCTTTGACGACCACAGGCAAGTACGCTTACCCAAGCGTTTTTGTAACTTATACAGTTTTTGTTTGCTATGTTGAGATTTATTTTTGCTGTTCTTATTTTATTAATATTTAAAAAAAAAAAAAAACTGCTATTTTATCAGATTTTTCTGCAAGCGCATTTTTACATGAATTTTTAACTAAAATAACAATTTGAACTAAAAATTAGTTTAAAAAATTAGTTTTATTACTAACGGCTTTACTAATTTTTTTCTAACTTTTTTCTCTGAGTGTAGTAATGACACTTTGTGCATGCAAGTCATTTATGTTTTCATCTGACAAGTTAACATTTCGAGAAAGTTCAGATGATAGAGACAATCTGAAGGCCAGGTTTGAATCCCGTGTGGGCACATTTTATTAAAAAAAAAATGTTCCAGAAAAAAATATTTTTGTATTAAATTTTGTTTTTTTTTTTTTAATTTACTTTTAGACTCATTATTTTTGTCCATACCTGCAAGCATATAGGCAGCCACATATTTTTCTATTTTTAGTAAGATGTTTAGTAATGTCTTTATATTGCGCAACATTCCATATTTGTAATGACAATTGTAAGTACTTGCCATTACCAAATATTTACCTTTAAAGAGTCCGCCAAATAACTTTTTTTTTTGAACTCCTGAACCAATTGGACTTTGTATGGCGTCATACCAAGGTCTTTATGCTACATTCGTCTCAATGATGTCTCCGAAATGTTCAATTGTTGAGAACGACGGTGAATTGATGTTGATGGCGCTTCACGCACACTTTCTGCCACAGCAGCAATATTCTCAGGTGTACGCACTGACTTTGGCTTTTCACGCTTTGGTTTATCGATGAGGATGCCAGTTTCTTTCACTTTTTTCACAAGATAACGAACATACTGACCATATTCGTTCAGCGGAAGGATAAAACTAATTATCTGTCAAATCAGACATGAGCTAAGTGTTACCATTCACGAAATAAGCACTAGTTGAAAAAAAAAACGTTAGATGGCGGACCCTTTATAACCACTTATATGGTAAAGCTTTTCTTCACAGGGATGTTAGAATATGTTCTAACAAATCGATGCCAGAATTCATCAATTCTTCTGAAAAGGATACATGTCGTATCCCTTTTCCAATACGACACACAGGAAAAAGACATGATACAGCATATTTCTGGTTGCCCTGTTTATAAGACACATGTAGCCCATATATCAAAAATTCATTTAAAATTTCAAAGGTGAAAAATATTATTAAAAATCAAGTAAAATGACTAACATTGCGATATACTTTTTTTGTTTTAATTTTAGTTTTATAGCAAAACAATATTGCTTATCATGGTGTTCTTTTTTCTGTTTAATTTGAGTTTATTTTTGCACGGTTTAAAATTACGTTATGATAAGCACATAAACACAATTTGATATGAACGAAAAAATATACAAATAAAATGACGTTATTTTAAAAAGAATATTGTAAAGAGAAAGATTTAATAAAAAGTTGTTAGTTAAGAAAGTCTTAACCCTTTCACTACCGATTTTTTGTTTGTGGATATGTTTACATTTTGACTTCAGATTCTTGTTATGAGTCCTTAAATTAGAAAGGAAATGGTTTACATATATGGCCACTCCCCCTAATATCCACCAAAAAAATGCTTTCGAAAACCAAATTATTAAAACTTCTCAGCTCAGTTCTATCACTAAGACATTATAATAACCAAAAACGCTTTGATCTATTGTACTCTGGTCATTAAATGAATCCACCAAACGCCCCCTTTTTTTTGGAGATAAAAGCTGATTAAAAAAAATCGGACTTTCTTATCAAAATTCGCGACTATATTGCACTGATAAACAGTTTGTGCCTATAATAAATTTTTCTTAATGACCAATATCCAAATGAACGTATTAAAACCAAAATATAAAGTTTTATTTCATTATCATATTTTTTATATTTGTTTAAAAATGTGCACACTGTAGTGTACAAGGACAGGGAAAGGGTTAATTGGTAATTACAGTGTATTATGAAATCAGAATCAACTAATAAAGTCCATTTGTTTGAAAATTAATGCTAAAGATTATAAAAGTTTTATCAACATTTTTACTATAGATATTGGCGTGGAACTTTTTTAAAATAAATTTAATTTTTTACATTTTTTAAATTATTTTTTTTTTTATAGAAATTTCCAATTTTGTTAAAATATTTGTAAAAAAAAAAACTATAAAGCTAATTTTGAGGACCCTTTGAAAATATCCTACCGTAGCACTTTTGGAAATAATTCGTCCATCTCTAACTTAGTGGTCCGCTAGCAATGAAATTTGGAAAAGGTATAAGTGGCGTAATATCCAGCTTAAGTTTTGATGTTGAACCTCTCGGACCCACTCGCATACAAATTTTAAATGCTCGCCAAAAAATTAACATATTTGTAATCTGCTAGTAGAGGCTAACAAAAAACATGCTTGCATGGTTATCTCCAACAGTTTCCGAGATATTCTCATTTGAAATTTAAAATTTGGTCCGACTAATGTCCAGTGTTTTGCGAATATTGGACATTTAAGAAATAAATTTTTGATTAAATAAAAAAAAAATTAATGCAATAGCTTGTTCCACTCAAAAACTGCATTCGCTTAAAGTAGAAATTAAAAAAAAAATCAAATTTTTGCGATATTTTCCCCAAAAAGCAAGAACAATTTTTTTACCTTCAGATTAATATTTTTTTCTGAACATATAAAGTGTGTATAGTTTTCTGAAAGGTATTTTTCAGAAGCGAGCAAGGTTAAAAAAAAATGTTTAATTATATACACTTTTTCCCCCAGCCGCTTCTAAAGTTGGCACATTTTTATGGCAAATATCAATTTTAACCAACTGTTAAAAATTGTGCACGCCTCCAATAAGGTAGCGGCAGCGGTTGTACCTAATAAAGGGTCCGCTATCTAATGTTTTTTTTTCAACTAGTGCTTATTTCGTGAATGGTAACACTTAGCTCATGTCTGATTTAACAGATAATTAGTTTTATCATTCCGCTGAACGAATATGGTTGTGTATACGCTTGAACAACGCTGAGAAATATTGCGACATTACTTTGAAAATCATGGTAATGAGCAAGGAGTGGCCGTTACAGTCAATGGCGATCGTTATCGGGCCATGTTAAACGAATTTTTGTTCACAAAAATTGAAGAGGAGGATATTGGCAACATTTGGTTTCAACAGGACGGCGCTACGTGCCACACAGCCGAAGCTACACTCGATGTTTTGCGCCCTGTTTTTGAAGATCGCATTATCAGCCGCAGAGCTAATGTCGTTTGGCCACCTCGGAGCTGCGATTTGACACCGTTGGACTATTATTTGTGGGGTGCCGTCAAAGATAAGTGTTACGCCAACAAGCCAGAGACAATTGAAGCTTTAAAGGACAATATTCGTGAAGCCATTGGTGAAATACAGCTGCACACAATCGATAATGTGCTTAAAAATTGGACCGATCGTGTAGGCTACTGCATGGCCAGCCGAGGCAGCCATTTGAATGAAACTATTTTCCATTATTAACCGGAAGGATTGTACTTTCAAATAAAAAAAGAAATTTGAGAAAATATTCAGTAGTTTTTTTTTATAGCATTTTCAAAAAAAAAAAGTTATTTGGCGGACCCTTTATAGAATATATACCTCAAACATAATTTATTGGATAAGTCCCTTCCAATCCCTGCTTTAATTGAAGACATGGCAGAAAAAAAATTTAAAAATCCCATTTTTGGAATTTATTTTTGGGAATTGTGGGATTGCTAACAGAAAATCATAAATTCGGACATAAATTTTACATTAATGACTTAAAAGTCTATTTAAGTCCAAAAATAATTGCATTATGTTTATTAATAAATATTTTATTGAAAAGTGAAAATTTACAGTTTAAGAAAAACTGAAATTTTGACCTTCCTATTAGTATTTGGCAAGTTTTTCTTCTTCCAATAGTGCTATTTGGGATTCGTTTTAAAAATGTTGTTATCTACATTTAAATTCCTTTACAACGATACCAAATACTAAACATGTTTATAACTCCTTAACAGAAAATCTTTAAAAGTTACCCCCTATGAAAATATTTCTTATTTGAGGTTTGTTTTAATTTTTGAACTGTCTTTAATGATGCAAGATATGAAAACAAAGTCTCATAATTAGAAATGTTAACACAAGTAACTTTTTTTTAGTTAGATGTTTACAGGAAGAAGAACAGTTTTTATTGAAAAATTTAACGGACACATTAGATTTGCCATACTGCCGCAGTTTCGTCCCCTCCAAAGACTCGTCAGTCTTTAATTTATGTGTCAATTGCACAAAATATTTTATATTGATAAATTGCTCTATATGAAAAACTTTACTTTGTGTCGTAGTGAGTTTCAAACCCACAGCCTTACATCAGACTATGACTCGTAGCATCACCTCTTAGCGAGTTGAGCCACGGGCGACTCAGCAAGAGTGTGGCTAAGTGGAGTTTTGTCAATCACAGCATTCTCAATGTATTGTTTTAATCAGAAGGGGCACAGTGATGCCAACTTTCTTGAAGCAAAACGCGCAGTCAGGCCCTTGAAATGCTTTAAAAAGCGCTAGATGATACATTTTTATCAGAATGTCTACTTGTTATGCTAATTTATGGAGCGAAACAGTTTAAAAGCCCTAAGTTAGGAAGAAATAACTGAATTTTACATCCTTATTGGTTAGAAAATGTTAAAGATTTTAAAAAATTATTAATGTTTTTAGTGCTAATTAATAGCAAAAATCACTTTTGAGAACAATTTTATATTGTTTTGTATTTAGGAATTGTAATAGTATGTGTAAAAAGTTGTATTTTTGGCTTAAAAATTTTGAAATTAGCTAAAATTACATACAAATTAAAAGATTTACGAAAAAGGCGCTAAAATAACTAAATAAAAAAGCGAAAAGTGCCAACCTAGAGCCTTTTTTAGAAAACGCGCTAACAGAAAATAATACGAGTTTTGGGTACTAGTTTGGATGCCAAATTGGCATCGCTGTATGGACAATTTATTTTTGAACTATAATGCTTCCTCTTTTTAATCATATTGTTATCTACCCTATGGGGAATGAGGAGTCAATTGACCTAAAAGTGACTGGTTAAAGAAGGACTTATCACAGGACTGGTATAATTTAATACTGATCCTGTGACTGGTAAAGGGAGGACATATCACTTAACCAGAATGCTTATTAACAAGAAAAAGCCAGTTTTCCAGATTTTTACTCATTGGAAGCTGTTTAGTTTTCGTTTATTTTATACGACATGACCCTTTTGCGACATTCTTGTGGTATGCAACTATGTGGTTTAAAGCAGGATAAATGACCCCTCCTATGACAAGCCCATGTTAAAGTTGCCAGTTGTTTACATAGGGTAGGGTTTAGCAGAGGACCGATCTCTGGCACGAAGGGACCGATCCTGTGGCACATGCAGGACCGGTCCCATTCCCCATTGGGTACTTTTAACAAGTAATTATCACATCATGATGCACTTTATTGACATTCATGAGTTAGATGTCAAGTGTATATTAGAGACAGAGTTGCCGCTGGGCATATTTTTTAATTGTTTCTGGGGTAAAGTGTTTGTAACCGTCAAATTGCAGTTGTTTGTTAAAATGTAAAATTTTACTATTTAATAAAATATTTATTACTAGACATCATAAAATGAGTTTTTGGACTAAAATAGACTTTCAAATCAACAATTTGAAGTTTATGTCTGAATTTATGATTTGTTGTAGGCAATCTCACAATTACCAAAAAGAAATAAAAATTTTCAAAAATTTGAATTTTTAAACTTTTTGATGGATTGGATTGGAAGAGACTTAACCATTAAATTAGCTACATGTTGGACTATATACACACAGAGAAATAAAGTGCCAACCGAATTAAAAAGCGTATATTAATGTTAACAACTTATAAATTCAGTTAGTACAACGATATTAACATTAGATTTCTGAATATTTTGGGTGTTGCAACTAAAATTCAGTTAAACTAAGTGAATTTTGTTGTGAATACAAATGTTCAGTTTTATCAACCGACTGAAATGCGTATTAACCGAATTTGAGTCTCAGTACCCCGAATTTCAGTTGGCAAATAGCTAAAGTTTTGTCTGTGTGTATGAGTGTATAATGTATAATATTTCTATGAGTGTATATTTAATGGTCAGATCTGTATTAATTTTTAAAAAGCAACATTTTGTTCTCCTGGGTTATTTTCAAATTAACAGAATAACAAAATTCTATTATTTATTTTGAAGGGCATTTAAAAATTATATTTTAGAATTAAAGTACAGTAAAACCCGGTTAAGACGAACTCCGAGGGACCAAAAAAATTTGTTCATCGTAAGCGAGGTTCGTATTAAGCGGGTTTTTTTTAACGACAAAAAATATGTATTTATTAAAACAAAAACAAGATTATTCAGATAAAAAATAAAATTAGCATTTCATGCATTCACAATTAAAAATTTAATTAAAATTCTTTATTTTTTTAAAAAAAATATGTTATTTTTTTCTGAATGACTGAATTAACGATTTTATACGTTATAAGTTTTTCGATTATCACAATATGATTGTCAGCTTCTTCGGCACACGATTTTGTTAGAATATATTTTTTTATGTTTATTAAACTATTGTGTACCGTTTATATATTAGGTACTTCCTCCTCTATTTCGACTTCTTATCACTTGACAAATTTTCAACATCGGGAGGATGAACAATTTCCAATATTTCTTCATCTGATAAAGTATGTGACGTCAAAACATTAGCATCTATATCTAGAAAGTCATCCACGGATATGAAATTCATACTAGGTCTATCCCATTAAACGGATAAAGAGTGTACTAAACATGGTAATTTGTATGAAAACGAGTTTTTGGGACTGCTTAAAACAGTTCGTAATAACCGAGGGTTCCTATTAATCGAGTTCGTATTAAAAGATGTATTTTATATGAAAATTGTTGCCAAAACGTCCGGACTTTTAAATTAGTTCGTATTAACCGAGGGTTCGTCTTAACCGAGTTCGTCTTAAGCGAGTTTTACTGTACTATGAAAAACTCTTGTTTAAAGGCAAAAATCAAAACTTACCTTTTGTATCACCAAGATCCACATAACCAGAAGTGCCAGCCAATGATAAATCCAATAGCATGAACAGAACACCCAAAAGTAATCCTAATTTTAATAATATGGCCATTTTTTTGCTTTACAAACAAATAAGTAAACACGGATTAAAATTAATTTAATTAAGTTTTTTTTTTTGCGAAAAAAAAACTAAAAAACGTTTTGTTTTTGTTAATATTTTTGTATATTATAACAATTTTATTATTATAATAATAAATGGTTTGGAAGTTTTTGATTTGATGTGAATGTTTTGTGTCTAAAATTCTTGATGTCCGCCGATCACTGAAGCGTAGCAGGATTGAAATTTTTTATAGTTGTACTATTTTTAAAAACATTTTTTTCTTATAGAAAAACTCAATGTAGCGTAACTATATGTAGCATTTAACCGATATGATTATAGAAATAAAAACGTATTTAGTTTGTAGTCGTTGTCGTCGTCGTTGTCGTCGTTAAAGTTTACACAGTGAATGATAATTCCATAGTAGATGTCATGTAATGACAATTATCATGACAACAATCTTGGCAACAACATAATGACGATGATAATAATTCACGTAAGATCAACATATTTGCAGTGCTAAACGAATTAGTGTTGCTGCTATTGTGCACACTTAATTAAAATATTGTTTATATTGATTAAAGCTTTTGTTCTTTGTTAATTCAATCAATTTTGTAAAGATTTTGTTTACAATTTATGATTGATATTCTTTAAAATGATTGTATTTTTATATCTTTTTGTTTATTTCAATAAATTTCTTAGTATGATAATCTAATCATAGTGATATTGTTGCTACTGCTGTGAACGTTTAATTAAAATGTTGTTCATATTGATTAATATTTGTGCTTTTGTTAATTTAATCACTTTTATTAAGGTTTTTTTGTATAATTTATGATCATTTTTTAATCTTTTTTATTTCAGTAAATTTCTTAGTATTGTGTTAAGTTTAAAGGGAATTGTTTACACCTGATCTTTTTTTATATTTATTTATTTATTTTTTTTTTTAATATATTTGTTAATATATTGTTGTTGTTTTATTTTTTTTATCAATAAACCCCTTTGTTTTTTATTTATCTTTTTTGCACACTTTGTATTCTCTTTTTCTCACTCTCTCCTTTATAAAAACAAAACACTTGTTTATTAACTTTATTTAAATTAGCTTGATTTTATTCTTAATAATTTACATTAAAAAATGTGTTTTTTTTTTTAATTTATTAAAACAAACTTGTTTTGCAATAATTTATTAATTTATTTTAAAAAAAAAAACCTTTTTTTGTAGTATTTGCACTCAATAATAAACGTCAAAACGAAAAACTACCAAAAAAAAAACAACGAATATTAAAACCGAAAATAATAATAATAAAAGAAACACGCCAAGTAATTGGAAACCTTAACTGTCATTATAGTAGTGCCACAGTATTATTAAAAATATTGTCCGCTTTCAAACGACCGAACGATCGCGTTAACAGCCAGCTCCTTATAACAGCAGCTTAACTATTGAGTGTGAGTGATTGACAATTCAATTTTGTAATCACAAAGTCGTTTTTTTTTTTTAATTTTATTATTTTTTAAAATAATAATCAAAATATTTTTTTTTTTTTTGTATTCACTTATAATCGTTCAAAACAATAAAAGTATCTCTTAATCGAATTATTATAATATTAACAAATTAATTTTGTTAAATTAAAAACAAAAATCGCGTGCTCTTAATTGTTAACACGTCCGTTCGCTTAAAAACTTCGTTAACGAATGGTTGTTGTTTAGTGAGAAGATTTTAAAACAAGCCGACAAATGCATCACTGTAAACAAAAAAAAAAAACAAAATGGAATTGCAACATTTAGTGATAAGAGAAAGAGCATAAATAAAAGAGTAAAAAAAACATATGAAGAGATCTTTTAAATAATTGTATAAGAAGAAAATAAGGTTTTTGTCTAGGCTAATTATCGAAATTCGTAAATGAATGTTTATAAAGGTTTTATTATATGCTAAGTATTTGTTCGAATTTCTTTAGATCATATCAACATTTATATGATTTTTTTTGATGTGATATTATTTTTCATCTAATATGGAATCTATCGAATGTAAATATCCCCACATAAGGAGATACAAATTTTAATTTGTTCAGGGTTGGTAACCGTTTTATTCGGTTAGAGGTCTAGACAACTGTGGTTTGTGAATATTTCATTAGTGAATTTTAATGTTAATGAGTTATAACGTTACGTTAAAATTATAAAATAGCAGCTTTCATCAAACCAATTATTATATATATATACATATATATACAGTGAACTCTTAAAAACGTGAACTAATTTTTGCAAGGGGTGGTCGCATTTCTGATTTTGTTCACGTTTGTGATTGGAATTTTTTTTAACTATTTTACTACAGAATTGATCCACTTAGAATAAATTCTTTTCAAAAAATAAGATATGAAAAGATTTTCAAATATTTTTCTCCTGAAAAATTCTTAAATTCAAACATACATTTTTCGACAAAATTTTTATATATTCAGACACTTGCCTATAGACCCAACTCAAATTTTTCATTTTTCGGCATTATATGCTTAAACTATGCACAATATACTTGTTTATCTATTAAAAAAATATCAGTGTGTTTTGTTGTAGTTAACTGTTTCTAAAAAAACAGTTATGTCTTTCTTTATGTTTCAATTGGTATAAATTTGCAAATATAAACATTTTTCCTATTAGAAAACCTTCTGATTCTGGGACTTTTTTAAATAGACCAAATTCAGAATCAAAGACAGTTTTTGCATACTCAAATTATTGAGTTTAATACGTTTTTGATATTTAATAGTTCTTAATTTCTAATACATTTACTATAAAAGTAACTGCCAATTCTATTTAAATTTTATTCTATACGTTTTACAACAATTTTAAAATAAAAAAAAAAAAATCTTAAATTCGGAGATACAATAAAAGAGTTGAAGAGTTTTTCTGTTCACGTTAGAAAAGGTGTTTACTATAAGAACTTGGTGGGATTTATTATTTGGAGACACCCCAAAAGACTAAAATATTGAAGAAATAGAACCATTTCTTATAAAAAATGTGTTCACGTTTTAGAGCTATTGAACTTTACGTTTTGAAATAGTCAATGTAAAAAAAAGTGTTCATGTTTCTAGTACGTTCATGTTACTGGATGTTCAAGTTTCTGCTAGTCCATAGTATGGTCTCGAACTTGAATAATTTTCATTTTCGTTGCACAATTAAAGGTCGAAAAAACATAATTTTTATTTTTAATAAAAATTATATCAAACTTGTATAAAAGACAAAGTACAGTCTAGTTTACTCCCCCTGGTTTGTTTATAGACAAAACAAAAAATAAAAAGGAGAAAAAAAACAAAAAACGTGTATTGAATATCCACCAAAGGTGGGCCTTGCACGTAACAAACAAGTTTTCAATTTATTTTTTGATCAATGGTGATAATCTTTTACTTCGAGCTCATATATTAGTTCTCATGTAGTGAGTAAACTAGTTTATATAATGTTTGATTTTTGGCATGGGATTGTTACCTCTTTAAAACGTGTTCTGATGATGGGAACCTAGAGAATTCCCGAAATCGATCTATCAACACATTTCTGAAAGGGTAAAAAAAAAAAATATAGATTACTTGATAAGACAATATCCTAGTAAAGAAATATAGAGTACGGCCTCGAACTTGTATAATTTTCATTTTCATTGCACAATTAATGGTCGAAAAAACAAATTTTTATTTTTAATAAAAATTATATCAAACTTAAATTTTTTAATTATTTCAAACATTTACGATAAAATAAGCAAGATCAAATAAAAAAATATAAAATTTTAATCGACAATAACAAAATATAAGAAAAATAAAGTGAGCGTTAAAAGCAACATTTTTTTATCAACATGTTTCAATCATTTTTTAGTGTAAAAAATATGTTTTCATTCCTTGCCCGAGTTCGGGAATTGTTGCTGAAAGGCGTGTATATACTCTTTGATGTGGTTTGGTAAAATTATCACATACTGAACTCAAAAAAAGTGTGTAAAGTCAACAGCATTGTTGTAGAAAAATTGCTGATATCAGCAAATCAAACTCATAGAAATAAACCTGTAAAAATAGCATAAACAGCTACTTAAAATTAGCAGATTTTGCTAAATATTAATAAAATAAGAACATCATAAATAAACCTTTCACCTCTTTACTATCCCCTTTCCAAAGAAAGCAACACATTAATTAATAGGAAGAATTTAAGAAATTCCTGAGTGTGGCTTCTCTTAAAAAAAAAAAAAAAAAAAAAAAAAACAAACAAGTTGACTTTACAAAAATTTAGTTATATTCGAGTTGAATTTTAGTTAATTGAAAACAATTTTTGTAAAATATATACAAGCCTAGTAAAACGTTTCTAAAAAAAGGTAAAACTTACTTGAAACTTACGTAGTTGTTAATTTTATCTCGTTAATTGTAACAGATGGATCAAAATGCTGTTTATTTTGGAATCACCAATATTACTTACTTAATTGTAGATAAAGTAAAAAGAGATTAAAATTGGAATCGCCAATATGTTTGAATTAAACATCTACTGTGTAAACAAAGTCAAAAAACACATTTGTGTGTTGCGTCGACAAAAAACAGCATATACCACAGTTTTGTTTTTAAGTCTCAAAAAAAAAATAAAATATTCAGAAAATTTATAATTCAGTAAATTGTTCTCATAAGTAGGGACTGCAATTTGGAAGAATACGAGGGAGGATCAATAAGTCCATGACTTTTCGAACTTCCCTCGTAGTTATATGAACTTCAACACTGCTCCCATCAAGTACCACCTGTTAGTAGACTACTGTCAAATTTTGAGCAAGTTCCGTCATTTACTCTGCGTTTAACAGCTGTTCAAAATATACAACCTCGTGGATTTTTTTTAAATGGAAAAAAGTGAATTTCACATTATTTTTTGCGAAAAAACCCGTCAATCAAACCAAGAAAAATCTTGATAAATACTATGGGGTGGTTTACTGACTTTCGTTGTGGTCGCACTAGTACAAATGACGCTGAACGTTCTGGACGGCCAATTGAGGTCAATACACCCGAAAATGTCGAAAAAATTCAGGATATGGTATTGGCCGATCGAAGAGTAAAAGTGCGTGAGATTTTTGATGCAATAGAAGACCAAGGAAAGTTTGTCGGCCAATAAGGTGATGGCAACAGTTTTTTTGGATGCACGCGGGATAATCCCCATCGATTACCTTCAAAAGGGAAAACAATAAACGGCGAATATAATGCCAACTTCTTGGACCGATTTAAAGAGGATTTAAAAAAAAACGACACCATATGACCAAGAAAAAGTTCTTTTTCATCAAGATAATGCACGGGTGCACACTAGAGTGATAACTTTTTGCATTTTTTGCAAATATCAAATCTCCCCAGACATAATTGTGTAGGGCATGGACAAATATTAAGATCTGCGTTTTTAGTTTTTCGCTATCGTTAAAAAAGGTTCCGCACCAAACGCGTTAAAGTTTTGAATCAAACAAAGTTAAAAAAAAAAAAAAACTTTTTTTGATGCCTCAACGTCTGACCATCACATCTATATAATTAAGGCATACTGATATCAATAGTAAAGTCCGTTTTCGAGTCAATGGAATAGTTTTCTTCCAAATTTGCTTACTTACATACATATGTAAAAACCATATTTTAAAAAAATTGTTATTAAAAAAAATTAAAAAAAAAAACATATTAAAGGCATTTTAGAAATCGCTGTCGGTGCGCAAGGTTTTTTTACCAAATTGAACTGAAATAGTTTTTTTTATCATTAATACAATATTTGCCATTAGAAAACCCCTGGGGAGAATGTTGTCCAAAAAAAGTTATCACCCTAGTGCACACGTGTGCAGTCTCAATGGCAAAATTCTATGAATTGGGCTACGAATTGGTACCTCATCCGCCATATTCTCCGGATTTAGCCCCCAGTGACTATTTCCTACTTCCAAACCTAAAGAAATGGCTCGGTGGAAAGAGATTTAGCTCCAACGATGAAATTATTGATCAAACAAATGCCTATTTTATGGATCTCGAAAAATTCTATTTTTTGGAAGGGATACAAAAATTGGCGAACCGTTGGACTAAGTACATTGAGCTAAAAGGAGATTATGTTGAAAAATAATTTTTTTTTTTGCAAAAAAAAAAACTGTGTTTCATTCAAAAAGTCACGGAGTTATTGATCCGCCCTCGTATTTACGTCTGACGCAACAAAATATGGGATTTTATCAAAAATGCAAATAAATCATGAACGCAGCTTCTAATATAATCAATTTGCTGTACAAATATAGAAAATAGCTAAACAAATTAGATTCATTACATTTTTTTTTAGAAAATATTTAGGGCAGCGGTTTGAACGTCTATATACGTCTTACGCAACAATCCTAAATGCAGCCACTTATGCCACAAATTTTTTGTTAACATTCAGGAAGCTGCAAACAATCTTTGATTCATTCCCTTTTTTAAAATAAAATAAAAATTTTCATACCGAATTGTAGAACTTATTTGAGCTGGACGTATATATACGTCTTACGCAACAGTATAGACCATATGTTTTTAATGGTGATTCATATGTTTTTAATGGTGATTCATTGATACCCCATTTTAAAGTGGTCTCAATAAATAGTTTTCCGAAATAAAATAAAAAAAATATTAAAAATTATAAAAACATTAAAACAAAAATGTGTGCCTGAAACCGGTCTCGAACTCGGAACCTTCCGATTTCTAACTTTTTTAAACAAAGCATCATAATTTTTTTTTTAAAAATGCTTAACCAGTGGTTAAACTATTGAGCGGTTGGTGATTTCTGACTAGGGTTGCCATATTTGAAAAGTGAAAAAAAAGTACATTGATAAAAAAAAGTACAGTACTTTTCAAAAAAGAACAGTACATTTTTGTATTTATTGTTAACATAACTTTTACTTCAATACATCACATATTTACTTAAAATAAGTTAATACACCGAACCAAATAGCGTAAGTAAAATCAACAAAAAAATTTTTGTAGATCTTTAACGAAATTTTGTCAATTTTTTTTTTAAGATTTAACAAATTTTATTCAAATCAACAAAATTTCGTCAAGTTTACATCCTCTAAAGAAGTAAAATTGACTAAATTTCATCTAGTTGACTTAATTTCGTCAAATTCGCTAAAATTATTAGTTTGGATGCCATTACTTTTTGCATTGGGCAGTGTCATGAAAAAAAATTAAGTTTACAAACATCCATTGCTTGAAAAGTAAACAAACCAAACTTATATATGTACAAACAAACGAAGTGGAATTAATACAGGGATATTCAAAAAATTTATATAAAAAACTATTGTACACACAAAAAAAACATGGTTAAAAAAATATATATTCTTTGTACACGCAAAAAAACTTGTTTATATAAAAATATGTAAAATATACAAAAAAAAACTGTACAAAAACAGTATAAATCCAAAAAAACAGTACATTTGCGTACTGTTTTAGGTGTTGTGAATAAAACAGTACATTTTTTAAAAAACAGTACATGTAATGTTTAAAACAGTACGAATGGCAACCCTATTTCTGACTGAATAACACTAGGAAAACACTTTCTCCCAACATTGACATAGTGGTCTCGGCCAACTCTTTGACAATGATTATTACTGTAGCCCACTGAAATTATTATAAAAAAAAATACTCGCACAACGCTTTTTGGAAATGCTGGTAAAGCGCCTTAAACAAGTGCTCTGCCAGTAGATTATTTACAATTCCTCGGTCAGCCAGTGGTATGCCAGTACTTGATTTGTTTATACCACTGGCCGTTTCTGACTGGATTGGGATAAATTAACCGCCAGAAATAAAACATTTGGAAATGAATTTAAACACTATTTTTATTTTATTAAATAAGGATAATTTTTAGGAACATTTTCTGAATTTAATTGCGGCACACGCAAACACCTCTTCCATTGCAATAGCCACCACGGTTACCTCTCAGCAAACAATGAGCAGCACAGGCAGAATGATTAATTCCTGTTCCACTTAACAAATCACAAGTGGCTCTTTTGTAGCGTCCATGTAACTCTGGTTCAATTTCTTTCAAAGCCTCCAAACCATCAACAAATTGAGCTTCTTCAGCTGGTGATGCCAAGGATTGTGAAACAAAGCAAATGGCCAAGCAGAATGTAACAGCGAATATCATAAAGAATTTCATTTTGTGGATATTTTTTCTATATTAAAAATTTATCGATATGATATTTAGTTTTGACGTGATGATACTGATGATTTAATCTTATTTTCTTTGAGTATTTATATACATGTAAATTAGGCCGGGTCGATTTGTATGGAGGCAAAAAAATCGCTCAACGTTCAAGCAAAATCGTATTCTAGGGATCAAAATAAGAAACTTTGCCGAAGGAACCATACCTATAAAACGAATTCTGATGTCCCGACTTTTGACCCGTAGGGTCAAATTTTGAAAAAGCCCACTTTGATATTTCAGAAAGTAGGAGGAATCTCTCCAAGATTATTGGAGATACTTCTTCTCCGGGAGACGCGCTAGCAGATTTATGCATAAATCATCATTCTAGGGGTTAAAATTTAAGTTAAAAGAGGGCCTTTTTAGCAGTGTTTTTTTAGCAAAATGTACAAATCTCGGAATAGAGATATTTCAGAAAGTAGGAGGAGTCTTTCCAAGATTAGGGTCTCTATTTCTTCTCCGGGTTGGATTCCATTGGGGCACTCTAAATGGTTCAAAGTGGGATTATTCAAAATTTCACCCTACGGGTCAAAAGTCGGGACATCAGAATTCGTTTTAGAGGTATGGTTCATTTGGCAAAGTTTCTTATTTTGATCCCTAGAATACGATTTTCCTTGAACGTTGAGCGATTTTTAAATCGACCCGCCCTAATGTAAATATTTTCTACAAGTTATTTTTGAGCTGCAGTTCCATATTTAAAAAGGTTCTTTTTGCTAAGAAATTGTGGGGGACTTACATGTGAGACTTGAGTTTTTAATATTCTGATAACGCATTGTATGTTCCGTTCATAACTAGGTACTTTAATCATATCCCGGTTAAAACTCAACATATATGCATCCATTTATGAATAATAATTTTATATTTCTTTATCTTTTATATTTCATAAATTTAAATTTTTAATAATATACGTCTTTAGATAGTATATTAAAAAAATAAGAATTTGATCAAAATATAAAAATTAATAAAATTAAAAATTATAACGTAGTGCGTACCCAAACCCCAATTTTTAAAAATACGTACACATGAAACATTACAATTCCAATATACATTAATTTATTTAATATTTAAATTAATAATAACATTTTGTTAGAAATTTATAGTTGACCTGTTGTGTTAATAAGTGATGAGTTTTGTTTTGGTTTGGCTCAAGTTCATAAATTAAAAATAAAATTCCAAATTTTCATGTTTTATTTTCAAATATTTATTATCTTTTCGATATTTCGAACAGCTTCGCTGTTCATCTTCAGGAAAAACTTTAAATATCTTTTAATAAAGCGTGGAGTTGAAAGCTTCCTTACTTGTTTGTTTTCTTATTATATTTTTATAAATGGTTTTCTTCACTATTACAGATGATCACTTATATAAAAAATTAAAGTAATGACGGTAATAAAATTTCACAATTTACCTCCATAAAACAGTATGAAATTACAAAAATTTAGTTAAGATCGCATAAAACCTTTTTCCTAAAATGTTGATTTTCTAAATAATCAAGCTCGAGGTCTGAATTGTTTTTAAAGTATTTTCTTTATATAAAAATTCCTTAATCAAACCAATATTTCGAATAGCGTCGCTATTCATCTTCCGGGCGGATATTGAATGTTTACACAAAGACACTAAAATAAACTTAAGCTGTGCTTGTTTACTCGTCGTCTGTACTGATATCCGCCCGGAAGATGAATAGCGACGCTATTCGAAATATTGGCTTGATTAAGGAATTTTTATATAAATAAAATACTTTAAAAACAATTCAGACCTTGATTATTTAGAACACCAACATTTTAGGAAAAAGGTTTTATTCGATCTTAACTAAATTTATGTAATTTCATACGGTTTTATATGATAAAGAGTTACATAAAAATTTATGACATATGTTGTTTCATAGACCTTCATCATTTCATAAACTTTGTGAAAATAAACTTTTCCTTTTTATAGTGAAATTTAGAAATAATAAATTTAAATTTATTTTTTTTTGGATTTGAAATATAGAAAATATCATTTGCAATTAAATTTTTTAAAAACTCAAAATCAATGAGAAATTATTTAAAATTCTGAAACATTAATTAAATAATATTTGAGTTGTTCTTAATTTTAAATAAAATTTATATAATATAAAATTTCGGAAATCTAATTGATGTTTTTTAAATAGAAAATTATATTTTTTTTAATTTCAAATGGAAATTTTTAACTTAATTAATTTTAATTGATGATAAAAATATTCATGAAATATTTCATTAAAGCATATGAAGCAGCATCATCATATTTATGAAAGGTTTCATAATTTTTTAATTCCAAATGGAAAAATTTTAACTTGAAATGATGTTATTGATTGATGCACACAGAGAAAACTTTAGCAATTTGCCAACTGAGATTCGGTTAGTACGACTTAAATTCGGATATTACGAATTTCATTCGGTTTGTACAACTGCATATTAGTTTTGACAACAAAGCTTGGTTAATTCAACTGAATTTTAGTTGCAACACCCAAAATATTCAGAAATATGATGTAAATATCGTTGCACTAACTAAATTTATAAGTTGTTACCACTAAAAAACACTTTTAAATTCGGTTGGCACTTTATTTCTCTGTGTGTGTATAAAACTATGTATAAAACATTTCATAAAAGCTTATAAAGCAGCATCGTCATATTTATGAAATGTTTCATAATATTTATAAAACATTTCATAAAAGCTAATGAAGCAGTATCATCATATTTATGAACGATCATAAATATGATGAAATAACATTAAGCACTTCATTAAAAGTTATAAAAAGTTATCAAACTTCATCATCTTATTTATGAAACATTTGATAAATATAAAAAAGTCTGTCATCAAAATTTTTATGACACAACTTCATTATGTTTATGAAGTGTTACATTGGACGAAAATCAGTAAAGTTTTTCTTCATATTTTTGAAGTTTTTCATAAATATGATGAAGCTTTTTCCCTGAGTGTATCAGTATTTGTTTTCGACTATTTAAGTCGCACACATTTTTCTTGGTTTTATTGTGTAATTTCAAAAAAAGCAATATAAGGTATCATTTTCAGTAAACATAAAATGCATGGCTGGCAAACCCTACCCCTAACATACCGATAACGATTCAATACCGTTTTAATGAACTATTTTTAGCTCTAAAATAACACTAAAGAAATAACTTAACATACCGATAACAATAAAATACCCTAATGGAATAACTTAAAATACCGTTAACCTTAAAATACAATAACGAAATAATTTTAAAATATCGATAACCTTAAAATGTAACGAAATTTAAAACATCATTACTTAAAATGAAAAAAAAGTTCATGCGGGTCAATTTTGTTAATCATAAATACATACAAAAATGCATAACATTCATTCCATGAAATAACATTGAAATATTAGAATTTTTGGCCTCATACTATCCGATTTTATTCATATTGTGAACAGGAAGACTCTATGGAGCAATATAGACCAGGGATGTTAAATGGGGTTTTCAATTTTGTACCCATCTCCAAAAAAAATTGTACTTTTTGGACCTTCATGGTACCATTTTTTTTTTTAATTACTTTAAACAAAAAAACAAAACCTAACAATAACATAAGGTACAAAAAAGTCTTATGAATATATGAGATCAAAATAATGGAATTATTTGTTTAGTTATTAAACTATTTGGAATTTTTACATCATAGCAGCACGAATTTGCCGATCTTAGCCAATCATTTGTCTGTGTAAGACTTGATAATGCACATGGAGTCTGTTTCTTTCCTTTGTTTTTATTATATTTTGAAAAGAAAAAACTCTTGCCACATTTGCAGATGAGTGTGGAATGGATAAAATTCCAGAAACAACTCTAGAAATGTCTGGAAACATATTGAAATTCAGTTCATTTTGAAAATTAGCTACTACAGACCAAAAACTACAAATGTTTTAATTTTTTAACGACTTCAGTTGCTCAAAATCAGCGAAAGCTCTAAATTTATTATTTATTGATATCAAAATTTGCAATTTCATTCGGGAACATTTTTACTAGAAAAACCATTTTCTGGAATAAACTTATGGAACCCCATTAATAATTCGTTATTAAAGTTGACTTTGGTTGCCAAAACTTCGCATAATTTTATATAAGATTGTGTGGCATCTTCTTTCATTTCTTTCACAATAATTTAATTTAATTTTCACTTCTTCAGAATTTAGTAAATTCAAAACACACAATACCTGTCTGCCAGATAAATTTTGTGAAAAATCGTCAAATTTTCGATATTTAAAAAAAAAATCGCCAATTTTATTCTACAAAATCCTCAAAATGATGATAAATCGCCAAATCGGATATGGTCGCATATATTTTAAGCGCTCATTACATAAATCGAATAAATGCAATGAAAAAGGACACAATAACAATTTGTTTGCAATAATAAAAATTCAAAAAGGGGAAAAATTTAAAATTTATAAATTGTACCAAATGAGTCGCGGTAGTACCACGGTACTTTAGAAGGTCAAAATGCACCAAAAAAAGTACAATTGTACCAACTTTAACATCCGTGATATAGACATTCCCGTTTTTAGATCTTTAAATTTTTAAAAACTCTTTTTAACTTTATTTACGTTTTTAATTTTTCAAAAACGTAAAAAAAAATAATTCCTGATAGTTTCACGACCTAAGCTTATTGAAATCAACTTTGTTTGTTTGCATCATCTTGGAGCAAATCCTACTGAATTATTTTAATTCCTTAATCTATAAAACTAGTGAACTTTGATGAACTACAGTTTTTGAACTATCTCACTTAGGATATTATGTTGGTAAAGACGACAGCAATTGTAGTCAAAAACAAATGAAACTTCATTTAAAGAAAGGACGACTTACATTTCATTAAATTGAACTAACATTGTCACTTGTTTTTTAATGTTCAAAAAATGACTAACAATTGTAGTAAAAATGAACCACATGGTAGTAAAAAATAAACAAACATTAATTTATTTTTATTTTTTTAAATAATTAAAAACAACTGTAAAAAATGAATGTAAAATCATAAAACAGTTATTTGATGTGGTTTGTTTTTTAAACCAACAAGAAACAGGAAAGTTTACCAAATAATTTTTTAGTTTACCTTAAAATTGTTTAAACCTCCCAGTAAAATAGTAAAATCCAAATAACTGGTTGCAGAACAGCTTATACTGTATTATAACAGGTTCTAATTTCTGTTCTGCAACTGGTTCTTTTTGTATGGAGTTTGTCCTATTTGCAATAGGTTCTTTAACTTCAAACAAGAACAGGTTGCTTAAGAACCGGCAGTGACAGCTTACATTTCGACTACCAGGAACCTGTTCTAGAACCGCTTCCATGTAACCGGTGGTAAAAGAAGTTGTTCTAGAAGAGGTTCAGAGGTAATCTGTTCTAAAAAATTTTGCTGGGCTGTTGTATTAGTTTGGAATACACTGCGTTGCATAACTTTGTACACTCAGGGAACTTTTATAGTTGTTTGGGTTGTAATACAGTTTCTTCATTTTTAATGTAAATGTCAGTCATTTGTAAAACAAATTTAAATTTTTACTAACCATATAGTTCATTAAAAAAAAACAAACCACATCAAATGACTGTTTTATGAATTACCATTCATTTTATACAGTAGGAATTTGGTTATTTAAAAAAACAAAAATAATAAATGTTTGCTTATTTTTTACTAACATATGTGGTTCATTTTTACTACACAATTGTTAGTAATTTTTTGAACAGTAAAAACAAATGACAAATTTTAGTTGAATTTAATGAAATGTTAGTCGTCCTATCTTCAAGTGAAATTTAATTTGTTTTTGACTGCAATTGATATCGTCTTTACCTACATAATATCCTTAGTGTAGTTATGCAAATGATTTTTGATATTTCTTCTAATATTACAAACATTTTTTTAAAACTTATAACTGTTTTTAAGAGTGTAATAACTAATCTCTTAATTTGTAAGAGATACTTAATAGATTTTAGACAAATATTGTGTAATAATATTTTGATAGTGTTTAATACAAATAAGATCATTAAGATCTAGTGTCCGATCGAACAGTTCGGCCAAAAAACTAAATTTGCTCGGCTTTTTTGGTATCTAGAGGCAATAAGGACAAATTTTGGTATTGGGAACATGTATGTTGAGACGATTTAATTCGATTTTGTGTATGAAATTTAAGGAAAAAGCCGAAGTTTAGCTATAAAGTTAAAAGTTCGGCCGCAGAACTATTTTCGATTTGGCCGAACTTTTAGAGGCCGAACAGCGAACTCATTGCCTAACTATGGAGTTTTATTTAAATTTGACTCTCAAAAAATGGCATCTAATCAGCCCAATAAACATTTTTCCATTCTCCAAATTTACCCATAATCCTTTAAAATACCGAATACTGACCAAATGCATTTTCTGGCCGAACTGTTCTGTCGGACAATATTAAGATCAACACTTTTGTTCAGCGATTTTTGGTTATTTACACTTTTATTATGTAGTCACATTTATTGGGTCTTGAACCAATGCAAAAATACCTAAATCTAGAATTTTGAAGCATTTTAAGAAATATTTCGTTCACTTTGTGAAGAAAAGTTTCATTTCAGTTTACTGAAAATATCCATTAGCAAATGTAATGTTAGAAAATTTATATTTTTGAACATTTAAAATAAAAGCCCAGCGAAAAAAGTACCTTTTGTCTTATCACAAAACTAAAGATGAACTATTTCTTTTCATTGTATTTTTAAACAAAACCCCAAGTAAGTGTAAGTCCCCCACAACTTTAAACATAAAAGTATTTCTGTACAAATTTAAATATGAGACTTGTCAAGAAAAACTTATTTACAACTGATATAAATATTGAAAGACAATCAAGCAAAATTATCAGTAACAATAAAAGATTCAATTACAAAGTAAATAAATAAAATAATTGAATTAAATAAAATGAAATTCTTTATGATATTCGCTGTTACATTCTGCTTGGCCATTTGCTTTGTTTCACAATCCTTGGCATCACCAGCTGAAGAAGCTCAATTTGTTGATGGTTTGGAGGCTTTGAAAGAAATTGAACCAGAGTTACATGGACGCTACAAAAGAGCCACTTGTGATTTATTAAGTGGAACAGGAATTAATCATTCTGCCTGTGCTGCTCATTGTTTGCTGAGAGGTAACCGTGGTGGCTATTGCAATGGAAGAGGTGTTTGCGTGTGCCGCAATTAAATTAAGATAAATCCTTTATTTATTAAATAAACATTTAGACTAGAAAAAGAAAAAAAAAAAACAAATACGATTTAACCTCATTTTTACAATGTCCCACTAGCTACTAACTGGGACTTTAATTGACACATTTGTTGTTGTTGCCCATATAAATTTTCAATATAACTTTTTTTTATTTTGATTGGACATTTAGAAATCGGGCCTTGGTTCTATTTTTGAAAATTAACTTATCGATCCTTACCTTAATTAGACTTTTTTTTTTTTTTTAAGAAGAGAAGATGAAGGGCTTCAAACATGGCAACACTGTAATTGCGCGAGATAATAAGTCTTAGAACAGTTGTTGGTCGCCACCTGATGTAAAGTTGGCGAATTTATTGAAGCTTTTTGTTTCATAGCCCTGATTCACTATTTGACTTCGGTGGGGTTAAGTGCTATGGGAACACCGAAGGTGGGCGCAGCGATACATATAAGTGATAGAAAACTCATACATATTATTTTTCTAAATTGATGTTGTCGTCACCGGGAATCGAACCCGGGACCAACTGTGTAACAGTCCAACGCGCTAAGCATTACACCACAACGCCCACAATTAAAAGGACAAAAGGATTTTTAAAACCTACATTACGCTCGAAATCCACTTATTGGTACACTCAGGCAAGACATTTAGTAGAAAAGTCTGTAAAAGGTTTTTAATTCGACGTTACTATTTTTGTACTTATTTTTAGTACAATATATTATTTTAGTAAAAATTTTTGATATTTTTATATTACAAATTACTGAGTTTTTTTTAAAAGGTTTGTAAAAGGTTTTCAATTCTACTTTACTATTGCTGTACTAATTTTTAGTACAATATATTATTTTAGTAACAATTTTTGCTATTCTCATATTACAAATTACTGAGTTTTTTTACTAATCAGCAAAACGTGTTCCTATTTTTTTTAAAACCAAATGCTAAAATTAACAAATCATTTTGCTAACACGATTAAAAACAATAAATATGATACAACAAAGAAATATATATAATTTAATATAGCCTTATATCTAATTGGAATACAATTTTATCCGAAAAATCGAGGATCATATTGTATGCACAGAAAAAACTAAAAACGGGTTTCAATTAAAAATTTTATTGAATCAATTAATATTTTAATTGATTTTGCACCTACCACTGAAATGATAGTATTGACTAAAAAAAATTGCAGACAGTTTATTAAAACTCTTTCAATTAAAATAATAATAATAATATCAATTAAAAAAGTTATTGTTTTTCTTTACAACCTCAATTAAAAAGTTTAGTTAAATTGATTAAAACTTTAATTGAAACTTGAGAAGAAAACAATGGTAGTTTTAATTGAAAACTCGTATTTTTTATTTTTGTTTATTAAATAATTGTTTATTAAATAAAAAAAGAAATGTAGGTTTGTAAATTAAATTGACATTTTATTTATAATAAAATTAAAGCTTTTTAATATAAAAATTTATTATAAGAAAACAAATAAAAGTAAAGACAAAATTTTTGTTTTGCTTGTCTTGTCTTGAACTTTTTCTTGTAATTGAATGGCTTTCCTAAAAAATCACACACAACTTTAAAATGATATTTTAATGACACTTATACTTATTGAAAATTTAATTATTTACAAAAATAATTGTTTAATTTTCCTTTGTCGATAAGGTTTATTTAAATCCACATGTGCACTTTTATTACCACAGATAAAACACGAAACATCAACACGAATATCTCAACAAAAAGAATGTTGCAAACTCTAGTGAAATAACTAAGATTTTGCGTGTATTTGAAATCGGTAAACTATTCAACTTATTAAAAGTTAATCATTTGCGATTTTTTTTTCATTTTATTTACAAATTAAATAATATATTGATATAATTAAACCCTTGTTTGAGTATTTAATCTAAATAAAATAAAAAAATAGTTTGCCAAATTTTTAAAAATTTTGTTTACATGTTGTCAACACTGTATGGATATATTAGAAAATTCAATAAATTTTTTAATTGAATCAATTAAAAAAATTGTTTAAATTGCCATTGATATTCAAACAATCGATTAATTAGATATTTTTGGCCCATAATATTTTCTGTGTATAAATGGATTACATTACATTGAGTTTTATAAGTTTTATATAATTTGATACGATTCAATCCAGTAAAAATTAATTTGTTACATTGAATATAGGGAGCTAGATGTTATGGTGCGATTATTAAGAGCCCAGTATAAATTTAAATTTTATGTGCTTAAAAATCAAAAATTTTTATATCAAACCTTTGGTGTTTTACATTTGAAATTGTAATGTTCATTTAAGATAATAGATATTTTCATTGAACA
Source organism: Delia radicum (assembly GCA_021234595.1). Classification (NCBI taxonomy): domain Eukaryota; kingdom Metazoa; phylum Arthropoda; class Insecta; order Diptera; family Anthomyiidae; genus Delia; species Delia radicum. Next base: position 200,238,731 of record CM037855.1, on the reverse strand, counting down.
TTTTCTAGTTTATATTAAAATTTTGAGTAGGATGTTATGGATTTTGAAAAAAAACTTCACTTTTCCACAACTTAAAAAAATATTTATATTTAGTTTTTTTAAAAATTCAAAATAAATTTTGTAGGGGAGAAAAGTATAGTCCCATTCTAGGTTAGAAAATTTCATCAAATTTTGTCGGCATGTGTATATTAAACAAAGACAAAATTTTATAGATCTTCATCATTTCATACACAGAAAAAAACTAAAAACGGGTTTCAATTAAAAAATTTATTGAATCAATTAATATTTTAATTGATTTTGCACCTATCACGCCAATGATACTATCAATTAAACATTTTATTAAAATTAAGAAGAAAAAAAAAGTTATAAATAACTTCTACAAAATAAAATATGATACTCACAAAAAAGTGTGTGATCTATACGTTGGTATGTGTGTTTTTTGCAATGCTGAGTCTGTTTGTGTGTGTGCTTGTTTTGTTTGTTAACTTCAAATGTATTTGGTATTTTATACTGAAAATTCTCTATTTATGCATACAGTGTATGAAAAAATAATATGATAATTGCGTCTAAAATAAAATATGTATTTATATTTTTAAAAGACAATTAAAATATTAATTGATTCAATTAAATATTTGTTTAGAAACAAATTAAATTCAAATCAAATCTTTCATTAGATATTTTAGGTAGATAATTTTTTCTGTGTACAAACGTTTCAAAATCTTTGTGAAAATAATTTTATTCCAAGTAAATCATCTTTATTTATTATTGTGAGGGTTTCTTAAAGTCAATATTGATAACAGGCCGATTCCAACGCTCTCTTCTAAAAAACCTGAACTGGTTTTTTGAGAGTTTTTGTAGAAAATGTTAAAAACTTGTTAACAATGGACTTTTATAGTAATTAAATAATTTCCAAGTTTTAAGTCGTTTTAATTAAATTTTAAAGTTAATTTGTGTTTTTCAATAAATTCTCACAAACTTTAAATTATTATATTAAATTATTATTAATTACTAAGAAGACAAGAATGGAGCAAAATTGATTATTAATAGGTTTTTTGTTAAAGTTCTGCCTATTATGGAGGCTCCAACTTTTCTAAAACTTCGGGTTCTGATGAGATCTTTAGCCAGATCGAAATACTAGTATCAACCTAGCTAATATGTTTGATTTGCTTTATTTTTGTAAATATACAGAGGTTGAAAGCTCGTTATAAATTGAAAAAAAAAAAAAAAAAAAATTAAATTATTTATATTGAAAATTAACCATTAAAAACAGCACGTTCTTCTATTGTGATATAAAATAAATAAAATTAAATGAAAAATATTTGTAATTTGAGTTTAAAAAAAAAAATTTTTTAAAGTTTTAGTTACGAAAATTTTACTAAAATTTAGTAGCGCTTACTAATTTCTTGTACTAATTTCATTGTACTAATATTATTAAAATTTAGATTTTTTTTTTTTTGCATTTTTAAATTGCATTTTTAAACTATTCTACTAAAATTTAGTAGTGGCTATTAAGTTCTTATACTAACTATATTGTACTACCTATATTAAAATTTAGTAATTTTTTTTGCTGATTTTAGCAAATCGATTTTGAATTTAATTTTACAACACTTTTACTAAAATTTAGTAGTGGCTACCAATTATTTCTACTAATTTCAGTGTCCTACAGTTCAACAGTTTTGCTGAATTTAGCAAAAAATACCGCAAGGCTCAAAATAGTTAAATTTCCAGTAATAACAACAAAATTTCGCGTAGCCATTACAAACTTTTTTGGTGTAGAATTGTTTTGAACATCGACGGAGTATCAACAAATTTTGGACATAAGAAGCATATTCCATAAAAAATTAAATCAGACGAAATCCAATTTTTTCCCCTCTTCATTTTTCTTTATTTCTACACTCATAGAAATAAATCTGAAAAAATAGCAAAAAAAAAAAAAGCTACTAAAAATTAGTTAAAAATGAGCTTGCAGGAAAAACAGCTAAAATTAGCAGATTTTTTTTACTAAATATTAGTGATATAAAAATAGCAAAAATAAATCTGTTCAATTTACAAAAATTTAGTTATATTTGAACTAAATTCTAGTTAATTGAAAGTAACAAAATAATCTGCTAATATCAGCAAAAACATTTACTAAATATTAGTAGACACAAAAATCGTTTTTTTTAATGCGAATCAACAATTTTTTAGCAAAAATTTCTGTTGATTTTAGCAAAACAAACTGTTATTTACATTCTATCAAATTGAAGGTAAATATCTCAAATATTAAAGTTTTTGTTTGATTTTAAATATTAAAGTTTTTGTTTGATATTAAAGTTTTTGTTTAATATTTTTAATCTACAAATATTTAGTAAATTTTTTTCTAATTGTACAAAGTAAAATTCTATTTTCAATTAACTAAAATTAACATCGAATATAACTAAAATTTTGTAAATTTGGTGTTCTTATTTTATTAATATTTAGCAAAAAAAATCTGCTAAATTTATCAGTTTTCTCTTGGAGGTAATTTTTAGTAGCGGTTTCTGCTATTTTTAGAGGTGTACAACAGATATTTAGCTGAAAGTACTTTCCTATTGACTTCGTAATATTTTATATGATCTTTAGTCTCAAGAGTATGATAATTTTTGTATGTATCAAAAAAAAAAAAAATCTTATCACTGAGTCCTCAACTAAATTTGAACTATTTAATTTAATTATAAAACAAAACTTTAAGTATATTTAAGTAATCAACAATTTTACAACTAAAACTGTAAGTATCAGCAAAGAGTATACACAAATAGAGAGACTACACTTCCCATACCTCCCAGCAAGAAAATACCGAATCCGGGCAAGCAAATGAAAAGATTTTTTCTACACTAAAAAATTATTGCAACATGTTGATAAAAATTGTTGCTAAAAACACTCACTTTTATTTTGCTTATAATTTGTTATTTTCTTTTAAAAATTAATATATTATAATTAAATCTTGCTGAGTTTATCATTAATATTTTAAATAATTAAAAGTTTTATTAAATTATTATTTAAAAACATGGTAAACATTAGTCTAAACTTTTAAATATCTGCAACATGTTTTCATTTGCTCGGTGCGAGTTTATGAACAACTAAAAAGAGAGCAAATCGAGCGACACTGAGTAGTATGGAAAACCACTGGTATCAAGTTAAATATTTAGTATGAGGTTCTTAAATAAAAATATCTTTGTCTTGCATATAAATAGTTAAGAACAAATTAGCAAAATTATTAGTATTTTCAATACAACTCTTAATATAACATTAAATTGTTAAAGAACATTTAAATCACTAAACAAAATGAAATTCTTTATGACATTCGCGGTTATTTTCTGTTTGGCTATTTGCTTTGCCTCGCAATCTTTAGCTTTTCCAGCTGAAGGTGCTGAGGAAGCTCAACTTGTCGACAGTTTGAAAGCTGTTGAGCCTGAGTTGCGTGGTCGCCACAAAAGAGCCACTTGTGATTTATTGAGTGGCTTTGGAGTTAATGATTCTGCCTGTGCTGCTCATTGTATTTTGATTGGAAAGCGTGGCGGTTATTGCAATGGAAAATCTGTTTGCGTGTGCCGTAATTAAATTAAGAAAAATTTTAAAAAATTTGTTCTTTAGATATGAAATAAAATATGGTTTTTTTTTCAACAAATTTTGAAGTCTTAGAAAAAAGTTTTTATTCCTTTTGCATTGTGTAAACAGAAAGATTTCCTTGGACGAGGAAGTTTTCTTCACAATGTAAAAGAAAAATTTTTAGAATCCATGAAAAAGATTCATAGTTTTAATGGAACTATTTGTAATGAAACTTTTTCATTAGTTGTACGCGATTTTTAATAAATGATATGAAATTTTTCATTAAATTTTATGAAAAACTGCATTGAAAATGAAAATTACTCAAGTTCGATGCCATACATTCTTTATTAGGAAATAATCTATAAAGTTTTTATTTAAATTTATTATTTAACCACAAATGTGTTGATAGATCTATTTCGGGAATTTTCCAGGTTCACATCTTCAGAACACGTTTTGAAAGAAGTGGCAACCTTGGTAGAGCAAGGTAGAGCTTGTACAGAATGAACAATTTATTTTTGATCAGTTGTGTTAATCTTTAACTTCGAGCTCATATATTAGTTCTCATTTAGTGGGATAACTAGATTATATGACTGTTTGAGTTTTGCATGAGGTTACCACTTCTATCAAAACGTGTTCTGAAGATGGAAACTAGGAAAACTCCCGAAATATTTCTATCAACACATTCCTGAAAGTGGTCTATTATTATTTGAAAACAAAAACTCTATAGATTATTTGTAAGGACAATATTTTAATAAATGACCTCGAACTTGAATAATTTTCATTTTCATTGCACAATTAAATGTCGAAAAAACATAATTTTTATTTTTAATAAAAATTTTATCAAACTTGTAACTGAATTAATTTAATGAAAAGTTTCAATGGACGAGTTCCAGTGACATTTCATAGATCTCATGCTAAAATTCATTAATATCATGCAGATAATTCTCTCAGTGTATTCTGGCCAAATTTTATAAATTAATTAAATTTCATTTCATTTTGAATTGCCAGGTTTGAGATCATAATACATAGAAAACACTAATTGTTAGTAAATGTAAGAGAAAGACAAAAAAAGCTTTACGATATAAAAGCTGTTGGCTAAACTTGTAAGAAAAGACGGAAATAGATCATATCACAGCAAAAAATACTGCTTACCCAGAAGCTCTTCCGGAGGGCATTATTTAATTACTAAGCGCTTCCAAAACAAATCCAGAAGGCATTATTTTTGTTCGCGATGTCCCAATTGGCATGACTCTTTTAAGCAAGTAAAAGCGCTTCTTTCATGTGCCCTATTTAACATTTGAAATATCAAAGAAAAACAAAAAAACAAAGTAAAGCATTTTAAATTTATACAAAATTTAACACTTCAGATTTGATGTAATCCAAAAGTTTAATATAATACCATTTATTATTATACGTAACATTGTATTAAGCGATATAAAATTATGTATAAAATCATGTTAATTAATTTAAAAACTTTCATTTTTCGCTGACTTCAAGTCAGAAAAAATTACCGCTCTATATATACCACGTACACAAATTTACTTTTTGTGCTTAATTATTAAAAATGCTGATTACTATTTCGTTTAAGATTATTTTATTTCTAAATTTATGCTTCTTTGTCCCAATTTGAGGGACAAAGAAGCATAAATTTATTCTTTCAAACTACTGCATATTAAATAACCATATTCGAATGAAATTTAAAATTTAAACAATGTCGTAAATTTGCAGATAACAGTACTGGTAATGCATCTTTTGAGCGGTAATTGCATATTGTGAAAAACAGTGTTGTCCCAGCACTATGCCATTGCACCGTGCGTGGGCATATTGAGAAACACAGTGTTGGCCCAGTACAATTTTTTTTTGTACTGCGGGCAATTTCCACCTGGGTAGTTTTTCAATGAAACTTCTGCATTGAGTAAATTAAACTTTTAATAAAAATAAAAATATATTTTTCATAAAGTTTTATGAAAACTTGCAATTATTTAATGAAAACTTTAAATGAGCGAGTTCCAGTGCAAGCTTATTGCTTTAATGCAAAAATTCATTAATACCATGCATATAATTATCACAGTGTAACCTGATATTTGGATTTTCTTTGTTTACTGTGTACCTTAACAATTTTAAAATTCTACTAGAATAATTTTATTGAAAATAACATTTTTTACCATAATCGTGCATTATATCCAAATTTCTCTATGAATTATTTTTTATACAAAAAAAAATCCCTCGAAGTCCCATCTTAAGCTTATCGCAAATCAATCACCTCAAGGTGAACATAAATATATTTCCGAATAAAAGTCAAATCTTAAATGTAAGTCCCCTGTTATACTTATTCGTAGTAAAAAGAAAAATTACCCATTTTTAAATATGCATGTATGGATGAATAGCGAGCGAGCTCAAACCGTAAAACATTTAACGCATATAAATAGTTCAAGCCAATGACAACACAACATCAGTACAACCAACAACTTGCAAACAACACATCAAAACATAATAAATCATAACAAAGCTCTTACAATCTACAATAACTACACAAAATGAAATTCTTTATGGTATTCGCTGTTGTTTTCTGCTTGGCCGTATGCTTTGCCTCGCAAACCCTGGCTTTGCCCGCTGAAGCCGCCGAAGAAGCTCAACTTGTTGATGGTTTGGAAGCTTTGAAAGAAATTGAACCAGAGTTGCATGGACGCTACAAAAGAGCCACTTGTGATTTATTAAGTGGCAAAGGAGTTAATCATTCTGCATGTGCTGCTCATTGTCTGTTGAGAGGTAATCGTGGTGGCTACTGTAATGGTCAGGCTGTTTGTGTTTGCCGTAATTAAGTTCCAAAGACGATAGATTAACTTTATTTAATTTTAAGAAATGTGTGTAAATAAAATGTGTATGAGAAATGTATTGAGAAGAATGTTAAATTAATGATTTTTTATTTATTACTACACTCATATAATAATGCAGTAAAAATAGGAAACAAACACTTTTAAGTTGCGTTAACTGCATTTGCCAGTTGCTACTACACTGCGTTGCATAACTATAATTACAAATGATTTTTGCTAATTTTTTCTAATATTAAAAACAATTTCTTAAAACGTATAACTGTTTTTAAGAGACCCAGTAAAATAGTAAAATCCAAATAACTGTTTGCAGAACAGCTTATACTGTATTATAACAGGTTCTAATTTCTGTTCTGCAACTGGTTCTTTTTATATGGAGTTTGTCCAATTTGCAATAGGTTCTTTACCTCCAAACAAGAACAGGTTGCTTTAGAACCAGTTCTAGAACTGGTTATGGGACAGTGACACCTTACATTTAGACTCCCAGGAACCGGTTCCATGTAACCGGTGGTAAACGAAGTTGTTCTAGAACAGGTTCAAAGGTAATCTGTTTTGCTGTGGAGTGATAGATAACTGGTCTCTTATTGTGTAAAATTTAAGCGATTCCCAGCAAAAACACACCTTACCAAATAATGGGTCTAGTAATCTAAACTCGATAGTTTGGACGTATTACTCTTTATATTATAATTAAAACTTTTTTTTATGAAATATCCCGAAAGTAATTAGTTATGCAATGCAGAATTATAATGGGTTACGTATAAGCTTACAAGGGTATGAACAATAAGCCATTACCAGAAGGAAAAAATAATGGGCTTACAAATAGATTTGAAAAAAAAAAATTATTTAAAAAAATATATTATTAATTATTTTTTTTAACATGATTGCGCCGAGAATCGATACTGGGTCGTCTGATTAACAGGCGCCTGCTCTATAGCCTGAGCCACCGACGCATATATATAGCATAGTTTAAAACATAAATAAATTTTTCTTCTATGTAAATTTGTTCAAGATATACCAAATAACACCTTACCCTAATAGCTTACAAAAATAGGAATTATAATGAGTCTAAAACTAGATAAGTAATATTTATTTTAAATGCTTTTTCTCAAAACAAGATATTGTAAATCGGGTGCCACTGCGCAGCCTTTACGGTTGGAACGATTTTCAATCAGTTTGTTTTGTTTTGTAGAGGACTTTTAGAGACTTGTAGAGATATTTGAATATTTGTCCCTAGTATTTTTTTGAGAAATAAGAAACAACGACTTTTGTGGGTGTTCTTTTAATTTTTAAATTTACCCTCGTACCAAATTAAAAATTTTAAAATCCGGCTATGTCAGGGATTAAAGAATTTATTCGTGTGTGAAACAAAATTAAATTTTTTTTCTCAGATGAGTATTTTTGTCAGATAAAGAGCCACGATGGCACCCGATTTTGATTTTTAAAAAGAGGGTCTACAATGAAATGGTTACCAGGGTTGCCACGTTAGTCCGAATTCTAAATTATAATTTTAAGAATAATGCTTAATATTGTGGTTTTATATCGCAAAAAGAATTTTTTTAATAAATCACTCATTTATTTTTTTATCATTGCTTAAATATTGTCGTGTTTGTTGATTTCTAAAGTTAGTAACACCCTTAAGAGAAAAATTGTGTAATAGTATTTTGTTAGTTTTTCATAACTACACTCAAAAAAATAAGCTAGTAGAAAAGTTAGTAAAACGTCTTGTAAATCAAGCATACTATTTTTCAGCAAAATGTTATGCTGAAATTGTATTTTCAGCTAAAATTTTAGTTATACTTATTTAAAACTTAACTGTTTTGAACTAATGTTTTACTAAAATTTTACTAATGCCTTACTAATGTATTTGGCTAAATTGTGCTGATAAGCACATTAATAGTGTGTACGACAACCAGATTGAAAGATATACGCAGAATGAAGTAGATGTCGCGTTATGTCCAGATGTAGTAGGGACAAGTAAAGTACAACTCGTGTAAGACCTATAACAAATCAACCAATCATATCTTATTTAATATAGTATTATAAAAAAACATATAGCTTTATATAGCATAATTTGGATATGTGTCATCTGGCATATGATCACATATAATTTTATTTTGAATTTTGTTTATTTTTAAAATGATCCCTAACATATTAAATAATTGCAACCCAGGTAGAAACTGAAAACCGTGCTAAAAAAAAATAGTGCTGGCAAACCACTGCTGTTTTTGTAAAAAATCACAGAGTTAAAAATTACTAAAGTTGCAACTTAAATTGTACTGGGCAAACCCTATTTTAATTGCAAATCATATGTTTTGACAGTACCACCAGCAAAATTCTTTGCCAACATTGGTTTTACCAATATGGCAAACAATTAGAAGCATTTTTTCCAAAAATGTTTTATTACATTTCACACATTTAAATATGATGTATAAGACTAATAAAGCTTCAACCACAATTGACTTACCTTTTGGAATACAACTCTCATATATGGGCAGGGGCCACAGTGTCTATTCTGAAGCTTCTGGACCGTGTTCAGGGGAGGGCGGTGAAGCTTATCAATGACAGTAGTGTATCCAACTCTATTGATTCATTGAAGCATCGTCGGAATGTGGGTTGTGTGACACTTTTCTATCGATATTACCATGGGAGGTGCTCATCTGAGATAAGTGAACGTATTCCTCGAGCCCGAGTTTTTATTCGTAATACTCGTTTATCCTGTGTTTCGCACAACGCATTACAGAGAAAATTCATTTTTTAGTCGAACGATTCGTATGTGGAACAAACTTACCGCAGAAGTCTTCCCTGTTACTTACAATTTAGAAAAATGTAAATCAAATATCCACAAGCACTATTCCCTCTTTCCTCCTTCTCATACCCTATTTTCTTGATCAATACAATACACTGCATGAGGCATCCCCTTAGTATTGGTTAAATTAAAAAAAAAAAAAAAGAATATGGTTAAAAATTTTTGTTATTTTTCTTTGAATTTGATAACGACCATATTACACTTACTTGAATTTGAAAATTTTCGCCAGATTTGCGAATAATTTCTATGTTTTTTTGTTTTTATTAAATCTTTTATTTTTTATTTGTTATTTATTAAATTTCGTTTGTTTTTTTGAAATGTTAAGTCAGTCCCATAATTCAACCATAGTTTGTAAATTTGATTTAAAGTTTGCTTTAAGTTTTCTTCAAATTTAAGAACAAAGGTACAAGTTCAAACCATTTAAAAAAATATAAAATAATTAAAATCTAAAGCTAGTAATCCCCTTAAATCAATTAAGTTATCTCTTAAATTTTACACAATAAAATACCAGTTATCTATCGCTCTCTTAAAAACAGTTATACGTTTTAAGAAATTGTTTTTAATATTAGAAAAAATTAGCAAAAATTATTTGTAATTATAGTTATGCAACGCAGTGTAGTAGCAACTGACAAATGCAGTTAACGCAACTTAAAAGTGTTTGTTTCCTATTTTAACTGCATTATTCTATGAGTGTAGTAATAAATAAAAAATCATTAATTTAACATTCTTCTCAATGCATTCTCATACACATTTTATTTACTAAACATTTTCTTAAAATTAAATAAAGTTATCTATCGTCTTAGCAACTTAATTACGGCAAACACAAACAGCCTGACCATTACAGTAGCCACCACGATTACCTCTCAACAGACAATGAGCAGCACAGGCAGAATGATTAACTCCTTTGCCACTTAATAAATCACAAGTGGCTCTTTTGTAGCGTCCATGCAACTCTGGTTCAATTTCTTTCAAAGCTTCCAAACCATCAACAAGTTGAGCCTTCTCAGCGGCTTCAGCGGGCAAAGCCAGGGTTTGCGAGGCAAAGCATACGGCCAAGCAGAAAATAACAGCGAATACCATAAAGAATTTCATTTTGTGTAGTTATTGTAGATTGTAAGAGCTTTGTTATGATTTATTATGTTTTGATGTGTTGTTTGCAAGTTGTTGGTTGTACTGATGTTGTGTTGACATTGGCTTGAACTATTTATATGCGTTAAATGTTTTACGGGTTGAGCTCGCTCGTTATATTCATCCATTCATGCATATTTAAAAAATGGGTAATTTTTCTTTTTACTACGAATAACTATAGGGGGGGACTTACATTCAAGATTTGACTTTTATTCAGAATTATATTTATGTTCACCTTGAGGTGATTGATTTGCGATAAGCTCAAGTTGGGACTTCGAGGGATTTTTTTTTATTAAAAATAATTTATAGAGAAATTTGGATATATTGCACGATTATGGTTAAAAATTTTATTTTCAATAATATTATTCTAGTAGAATTTTAAAATTGTAAAGGTACACAGTAAAAACCAAAAATCCAAATAACAGGTTACACTGCGATAATTATATGCATGGTATTAATGAATTGTTGCATTAAAGCAATAAGCTTGCACTGGAACTCGTCCGTTAAAAGTTTTCATTAAATAATTGCAAGTTTTCATAAAACTTTATGAAAAATATATTTTTATTTATTAAAAGTTTAATTTACTCAATGCAGAGGTTTCATTGAAAAACTACTCAGGTGGAAATTGCCCGCAGTACAAATAAAATAGTACTGGGACAACTCTGTGTTTCTCAATATGCCCACGTACGGTACAATGACATAGTGCTGGGACAACACTGTTTTTCACAATATGCCATTACCGCTGAAAAGATGCGTTACCAGTACTGTTTTCTGTTAATTTTCGACATTGTTTAAATTTTAAATTTCATTCGAATTTGGTTATTTAATATGCAGTAGTTTTAACGAATAATGGATTTAACAAACTCTGAAAAGCTAAGTTTTTAATCGGAATTCATCAAATCGGGACAAAGAAGCATAAATTTAGAAATAAAATAATCTTTAACAAAATAATAATCTCTATTTTTAATAATTAAGAAAAAAAATTACATTTGTGTACGTGGTATATATAGAGCGATAATTTTTTGTGACTTGAAGTCAGCGCAAAATGAAAATTTTTATTTAAATTAACATGATTTTATACAAAATTTTATATCGCTTAATACAATGTTACGTATAATAATATATGCTATTATATTAAAATTTTGGATTACATCAAATCTGAAGTGTTAAATTTTGTATAAATTTAAAATGCTTTACTTTTTTGTTGTTTTTCTTTGATATTTCAAATGTTAAATAGGGCTTCTAGACAGCGAAAAGAGCTGCAAAAGTTGTAAAAAGCTTAAAAAATCGTTATTTTTTTTATTAAAAAGGCATAAAAAAGCACCAGACAAAATTTGTTTTATTTGTTTACAAAAATTGACCATAAAACAGTTTTGTAATAGGATTTCGGTTTAAAATAAAGTTACCAAATTTCTTCATCGACAATTTCGGTATTTAGTCCAGTATTTTGTTCGTTTTTTTGAGAATATATCTGCCAAACTTTATAAAAAAAGATGCCATTTTCATTTATAAGCCAGCTCAATACGTAGTGTTTTTTGAATGAAAATTTCAATCAGATCATCATAAACATTTTTTGTATTTTTTAACAGAATTAAAAAAGACTTTTCTATAGAAATTAAGCCTAACTCGGATAACACAGTGATACAAAATCGAACTTTCCGAATCGGAATGGAATGAAACCAAAAGCAAATGAAAGTTGACATTTTCTATAACAAAACCTCAATGGGTTTTTTTAGTTTAGTGCGAGATATTTTTTTATACGCTTTTGAAGTTGGTGATTTTGTAACGCTGTCTAACAAGAAAAAATCATCAAAAATTTGATCAAAAAGTGCTTATTTATTTTAATGATCCTGGAAAGTTGTGGTATCTTATTGTTTTTGGGGTCGTGAAATCAATTTTTGATTTTTATTTTTACATAAAATTCACGCTAAATGGCGCTATCGTACAAATTTTGCTATTTACTCTAGATTGCCATAGAAAAAACGGTTGAGGCTAAAAAATCGAATTTTGATGTTGGCTTCATTATAAAACATATTTATAATGATATTACGAGGTACATTTTATTATTCTCAGGACGTTACTATTACAAAAATGGTAGAGGGTCCGCCATCTAACTTTTTTTTTCAACTAGTGCTTATTTCGTGAATGGTAACACTTAGCTCATGTATGATTTGAAATATGGTCCGTATGTTCGTTATCTTGTGAAAAAAGTGAAAGAAAGAATATTGCTGCTGTTGCAGAAAGTGTGCGTGAAGCGCCATCAACATCAATTACCCGTCGTTCTCAACAATTGAACATTTCGGAGACATCATTGAGACGAATTTTGTATAAAGAGTTGAAAAAAAAAGTTATTTGGCGGACCCTTTATTTTTATGGAAAAAAAAAATTGTTTCGTTTCTTTTATAAATTTTACAGATTGCCATAAAACGAAATTTCAGACATGAGCATTGCAATGTGTTAATTTCAATGTACTAGGCATGAGAGCTGCACCTTCATAGGTCTGAGCTACTAACTTTCCTTTACAATCCTTAAGCATTATTAAGTCTATTATTTTTGTGGATATAGCGTCTGCTATTCGATCATCACTTACCTTCATATGTTTATAAAATCTTTCCTTAGTAACACATTTTTTTGTTAACACACCGAAAAATAATTGATAATTGAGATTTTTTCTTTATATCGTAAGTTTCATCAAGCATTACGGAGCTAAATGAAGTTTCATTTAACTCATTTTCAATATTATTTAAAATAACAGTGCAGTCGATGAACTTTTGCTGTAAATATTTGTAGTTGTTTGAGTTGTATTTTAGTATTTTTAAGTGCAAACACAGTCATTTGTTAAAGAAATTTCAGTTTTGACTAAAAAAATGAATGTAAAATAATAATACTGTAATTTGATGTGGTTTGTTTTTTTCAAATGAAACAAACCACATCAAATTACTGTATTATGATTTTACATTTATTTTATACAGTAGTTTTTTTTTTATTTAAAAACAAATAAATGTTTGTTTATTTTTTGCTACATATGTGGTTCATTTTTACTACAATTGTGGTTCATTTTTTGAACAGTGAAAAACAAATGACAATGTTAGTTGAATTTACTGAAATGTAAATCATCCTTTCTTTAAGTGAAATTTCATTTGTTTTTACCTATATATGCAGTGGTCTTTACCTACATAATAATCTAAGTGTGCCAAAAGAATTAATTAAATCATTTTGTATGTGGTTGGAAGTGCCTTTAAAAACCTGAGATGTCGATAAATGACGGTCCAATTTACTACCATATTTTGAATTTTCATCGTTACTTCTAAAAGCAAGTTCCTGTACCAAAGAGCATATAAAAATAGAGAGACTATACTTCCCACGCCTCTCCGCAACAAAATACCAAACTCGGGCAAGCAAATGAAAACATTTTTTTTACACTACAAAATAATTGCAACATGTTGATAAAAAATTGTTGCTTAAAACAATCACTTTTATTTTGATTATATTTTGTTATTTTATATTCAAATTTAATGTATTTTAATTTTATTTTGCTTATTTTATCGTTAAAATTTTAAATAAATAAACATTTTATTAAATTATTATTCAAAAACATGTTAAAAATTAATTTAAACATTTAAATTTCTGCAATATGTTTTCATTTGCTGGGTGCAAGTTTATAAAAAAATAAAAAGAGGGCAGATTGAGAGAGACTGAGGTGAAAAGAAACCAACTGGTATGAGCTTAGTATGCATAACTGTTTCTGCAACAATGTTGTTTCTAAAACTTTTAATAGTGATTCTATACTTCATGGAGAGCAATTTTAGCATACATTTCTTTTTCATTTTTTTTTTTTTATTTACATTTAATTTTACACAAGCAATTGGTTCTTTGCGTTCTGTTAAATGCATACATTTTGATTCGAATTAATAGCAACAATGTTGATATACATACTTCATGTAGCTTAGAACACTATACGTTATAGGCGTTTTTGTTGTATGTGTTAAGGGGTTTTGTTAAAATTTTTGAACAGCGTGTAGATAGATTAAAACAATAAATAAATGGTCTATACATATGTGCGCAAATATATATGAACTTTAGAAAAAAATTATAAAAATCCAAAATAGACGTTATTTTGAAACTAGTTTAGGTTGTTCAGAGAACATCTCCGAACTTTAGACGGAACGTCACTGCAGAAAACATGTGGCGATTTCAGCTGATTTATTTTCATTTCCATTTAACAGCTTTTCTGCCAAATTATTGTACTTTAACTAACTTTTTTTACCTAAATTTAGCAGAACGTAATTCTCAACTTCATTCAAAATTCAGTTGACGCAAATTTAGATACTTTTTTCAGTTGTCGCAGCTAAATTTTCAACTATTTGTACGGTCTTTTTTATGAGTGTACCAATTAGTAGCATATTTACTTACCTTATATTTTACAAATAATAAAAAGAGTAAAGTTTGAATGTTTTCAGTGAGCATATGGAGGTGTCCGTTATTGGGAGGTTTTACTCTGAATACTTACCCATTGATAATATCAACTATAAAATTAATATTTAAGCCTTTTCAAATCATTTTTTATTGATTAGAAACTATATAAATTTTAGTTTTTGTCCATAGGCTTAATTTGAATGCACAATTTTCTTCTTTTTTTTGAGATTACAAAAGCAAAATATTTGATATTTTATTTACTAATTTTTAAGTTTTTTTTTTTGTTGCAGTTTTAAACTTTTAATGTTTTTAATTTGTTAACAATATATTTATCTGTTAGTTTTATTTATTTTTAATAACTTTGTTTAACATTAAGCTGGTGTAAAGTAACAATTTTTTATTTGTTTTAACACAATTTTGATTTTGTTTTTTTTTTTTTTTTGTTATTTTTAAATTTTCTTAAGATTTTTTTTGTTTTTAATAAAATAAATAACAAAAAAATGACTTACAAAAAAATAAATCAAATTTTTTGTTTAAAATTCCTTAAGTTTTCATTTTTTATTTTTAAATAACATTTGATATGCTATACAATGGTTCCATTTAAAGTTTTTTTTTTTTTTTTAACAAATAATTTTTTAAAGAGGCACTGTTAAATAATATTGCTTAAATTAAATAAAAAAATATTTAAGAAATAAATTAAATAAGTGCCGTATTATTTTGTTTTTATTTCGTCGTTATTATTTTAAGCATTTTTCTTAATTTTATGAAAGCTCGCTGTAATTTATTTTTTTTTGTGATTTTTTTTTTTTTTTATTAAAAAAATGTGTTTCTTAATTTCTGTATTTATGTGTTTTTCAGGCACAAAGTGAACAAAAAAAAAATAATTAATAATTATATATTGAAATTATTTAATTTTTCAATTTGAAACTACACTTAAAATACTGAATAAAGATTTTTTAGTTTTCGTTGATATTAAATTTTTTGTCGAATCTATATCAGATTTTATACCACACACGCAGAAAAAAGACATTTTTGAATATGTTTGAAGGAAATTATATATATGTTTAGAATGATTTAAATTTATGTTTGGGACATGCAAACATACTTATAATAAACATATACTATATTAGGGTGTCCCTTAAAATTAGATTTGTCATTACACTCACCAGTTGTTTTTTTTTACAAATGGTTAAAAATGGAAGAAATATATATATATATTTTTTTTTTAAATGTTAACCCCTGTGGCAAGAAGGATGAAAATGGCCCATTTTGGAAAAAGGTGTATTTTATGAAAATGACTTATTTTGTCAGAAATTGAATAAAATATTAATGTTTTCATCAAAGTTTGCAGAATTTTCCGAAAAATATTAGTCCTGGATCACACACGGCAATTATAATTGTGCAATTTTTCTTCAATTCTCCTTTGAAATTGCTTTTGTGTTCACACAGCAAAAGTTTGTTTCAGCAATTTTCGTATTCTTTAGTTCGTATTGAAAATTGCGGTTGGCAAAACAAAACGGAATTGGAGTACGGGCAAGTCTGTACCCCCTATCATTCTCTTTCCTCCCTCTTCTATAAACTCAAGAATTGCGCAAGTAAAATTGCCGTGTGTGAACCAGGTCTTACTTAAATTTATTAAGACTATAACATGCACTTTGTGGCATGGGTACAAAAAAAAACCATGAAACCTAATTTTAATTATGACTACGCTATTGTAAAGTTTTTAAATTGATAAAAAAAATCTAACTAGATAAAAATATTTATTTTATGTAACTTGATCCATATGGGGTTAATTTTTACACTTTTGGCAAAAAAAAACACACCCACTAGGAAATTTACATAATAACATCTTTAATAATTTTCGGAAAAATATCACTTAAATTTGATAATATGTACTATAATTATATTTACTTTTATTCAAAAAATCTTTAACCCTTAGCAACCCTTAAATTATGACTACAAGAAAATAATATGAAGCCCTTAAATGGATAAAAAAAAAATTCCACTTGATAAAAATTATTATTTAGTGCAACATGATCTAATGTCACTTTTCATTATAAAAGACCCACCAGGAAATTTACTATATAACACTTTTATAAGGCTTAAAATGGTGGGGTCAAAACCAACATTAAAATTAAAATTGAGACTATAAAGAATTGCGCTTGTTCGTTAGTTGTGTACCATCTATCGCATATCCGAATTTAATAAAAATCTGAATGACATTATACTGTAAATTTCCCAGTGGGTCTTATTTTTGGTGAAAAGTGAAAACATTGACTATATGAAGTTACACAAAATACTATTATGTATCAAGTGGAAATTTATTTTTTATTCATTTAATGGCTTTATAATTTGCAAGCCATAATTTAAATTAAATTTCGTGGGTCTTTTTTGTACCCCGGTCACTTAGGGTTAACAATTTTTTGAATAAAAATAATTATAATTATAGTCTTATCAAATTTAAGTGATATTTTTCGAAAATTATGAAAGATGTTATTCTGTAAATTTTTCAGTGGGTATTTTTTGGCCAAAGGGTTAAAAATTGACCATATATAGATCAGGTTACATAAAATAATTATTTTTATCAAGTTGAGATTTTTTGTATTAGTTTAAAAGCTTTACAATAGCGTCGTCATAATGCAAATTAAGTTTCATGTGCCTTTTTTGTTCAAAGCCCACTAAGGGTTAACGATTTTTTAAATAAAAGTAAAGACAATTATAGTCTTAAAAAAATTAAGTGATATTTTGATGAAAACATTCAAATTCTGCTAAATTTTTGACAAAATAAAAAAAAAAAATGAGATATGTAATGTCCTGGAAAGGAGTCCCTCCAAATACAAACTGGAATTATCATTTTTCCAATTTCTTTTTTTTGTCTTTAATAACAACTATTATATTATAAACATAGTCCATTGCTATTAGGCATTTTAAAAAATCATTAAAATTAATTTAAAAAAAGACGGTTTTGCATTTTTATTAAATTCGTGGGTCATTTTTGATTCCTGGCTAAAGTGGTTTAATGATATCCGATGAAGTCAGAATTCCATATATTAAAAATTTTGAGTATATTAAATGAATAAATTACATAAAAGGAAATTATATCGAAATTTCGAATTTTGGCAATTTTTAAAAAAATGGTCCATTTTCGGACGCCTATCGGCACGGGTTAACGTTTTCCAAAACCAAAATCGATTTCTTCCATTTGGAACTATTTACAATAAAACTGGAGGGTGCAATGAACGAAAATCGACAAATCGTTATTTTAGCGGACATCATAATATATATATTTGCAGCTAAAAATATATATGTTTACCGGTAGACGTTTTTCACTAGTTCTAAACATATATATGTTTACAGGCAAACATAATTATATTATAATATTAGAATCATGGGAAACGTAAATGTTTTCCAAATAAAAGTATATTACCGCATATCTGTATATTTCCAGCAGGACATTATTTTTACAGCGTGCAGTTTTCAAATCACCTTTGAACTAGTGTTGGTAAAATAATGAATAGTGGGTATCGAGTAGTTATTCGATACTCAAAATAACTACTCGATATTTTCAGAGTTTCAGAAAAAGAAAATAAATAGTATTAAACTACAATTCTGGGGAGAAGAAAAAATCAAAAATGAACCCCCGTATGCATAAAAAATTTTAGTTCATATTTCAAATAAATTTTAGTTAAAACACATTTTAAGCCTTAAAACTGTATTCATAAATGAATATTACCTAAAAATGCTTATTTTAAACCTGTTGTAAAAGTTAATATTCGTTTATGAATACAGTTTTAAGGCTAAAAATTGTGTTTTAACGAAAATGTATTTGATATGCTGTTCAATATTTTTTATGAATACGGGGGTAAAAGTATAAATAAAAAAGTTGAGTAGTTAGTAAAAAATTTTAAAAATAGTTTTTTTTTTACAAAATTTTTTCAAAAACAAGTGAAAATTTTTTAAATATTTAATTAAACAATTCAAATATCGCACATCTAGTTCCAAAGTGACTTAACTCAAAATTTTTGTTTTTCGGGTTTATATGTTTAAACTATGCACAATACACTTGTTTATCTATAAAAAAAAATTTCAGTGTATTTTGTTGTTGTTAACTGTTGCTCAAAAAACAGTTATGTCCTTCTTTATGTTTCAATTGGTATATGGTTGCAAATATTTCTTTTCGATTTCTGAAAAATTAAAAATTTTGAGTTAAGTCACTTTTGAACTGGGTGTGCGATATGTTTTAAATTAAAAAAACCGTTAAAAGTCGAGCAGTATTGAGTACTCAAATTAAAAATATCGAGTAGTATCAAGCTCAGAATTTAACTTTTTTTAATCTTCCTACGGTATACCCATTTTTTTTTAAAGGTGATTCCAAAACTAGGGATAAGTGTCATTTTCAAATAAAATATTTTAAATTTGTATAGCTTTCATTATTGTTCATTAATGTTTTATTTAGCGGCATTAACTAATTACTATTTTAAGAGTTAAGTTTTTAGTCTAATTTTGAGTTTGAACTTAAAACGGACATTATTTTCTACATTTAATTTTACTCATTTTATTTTTGTAACAATTTCAATGAATTTTCTTTAGGAAACGTTTCTACTTGACTAACTACAAACAACAGTGGGAGTAGTAAGAGAATTTATATAATTTATAAATTAGTTTGATATAAATAAAAAAAGAGGTAAAATTATTTAATTTTTAATGATATTGACGTTCACTCATAGAAATAAACCTGTAAAATTAACAGAAAAAGCTACTAAAAAATTACTAAAAATTATGGTTAAGAAAAAACTGCTAAAATTGAGGTGTTTTTTTTTTGCTAAATATTAGTAAAAATAAAATCAGTAAATAACAGCAAAAAATTGTTATGAATATTTGTAGAAAATAACAACAAACAAAAACAGTAATATCACCAAATTTTTTGCTATATATACCTTAAATTTAGTAGAATGCAAATAACAGTTTATTCTGCTAAAATCAATAGAAATATTTGCTAAAAAATTGTAGACTGCAGAATTTTTTAAAGGCAAATTTTTAATCGCATTAAAAAAATCTAAAAAAACTTTGAAAATTTAATATTTTATGAATTTTTTTTTTTTGGTCTACTAATATTTGGCAAATTTGTTTGCTGATTTTAGAAGATTAATTTGATAGTTTCAATTAACTACAATTCAAAATTAAACAAATTTATTTTTATATTGCAATTATTTTGCAAAAAAAACTCTGCAAAGTCCAGCTGTTTTTTCTGCAACCTCCTTTCGAACAAATAATTAGTAATTTTAAAAGAAAGTTTAACAAAAACTGGGAAATAAATTTTTGAAAATATTTTTTGGAGCTAGAGTCGAATGTTAAGTTCAATTTTCAAATAAATACATCACTTTTTGCTCTGTAGTAAAAGGGACCGTAAATCAGCGTTTTGGAAAGAATTGCAAGAAAAAAATAAAAAATTTCTCCATTGTTTTTATTAATGCAAAACCCCTAAAAAAAGTGCTGATATCCCAAAATAAAATTTTCGTGACGAACTCTAATATCTATAACTTAAAAACCTTTCTAAATTAAAAGGATTTTAATTGTGAAAGGCGTGGTAGAGAAGAATGAGTGTATTTTCTAAAAATCATAACTACATTGTAAATTTTCAATTTTCTGAATCAGACTGCGCAGTTTCTGGTATTGAACCTTCGTCAGTGACCCTGTTTTTTTTGAATAATGTAATATTTGTTATATTTTTATTTGTTCGATTGCGTCTATATGAAATTTTCTGTGCAATCACTGTTTGATTTTTTTTTCGAAAATTTATAATTAGCTGGACATTGGACAAGCATTAAAGAACTGCCGAAGTAAAAGCCTAGGCCGGTTTGCCGGCTAACGCTACCCAGGCAGAAAAATACAATCGACACAGTGTTAAAAAAGCGTCGGCGACGGTCGGTTATGCTTTGGCAGAACGTAGAAATAACAATCTTGCACACAGAGAAATAAAGTGCCAACCGAATTGAAAATTGTATATTAAGGGTAACAATTTATAAATTCAGTTACTACAACGATATTTACATTCAATTTCAGAAAATATTGGGTGTTGCAGCTAAAATTCTGTTGAATTTACGAAATTTTGTTGTGAAAACTAATATAAAGTTTGAAAGTTTGAAATTCGTAATAACCGAATTTGAGTGGTAGTAACCGAATTTCAGTTGGCAAATAGCTAAATTTTTTTCTGTGTGTGGCAGTATTGTCCTTATAACCGATTGATAACAGTGGCCAACCGTTGGTTTGAGCTAACTTGCCACCGTTGGCATAACGTTGGTAATTTATAAAATTTGGTGCTTTTAAAATAGCTTAAATTAATTTTGAGAAATATATATAAACTCAGGGAAATTCTGCTTTAAAAATATGTAGTTGTTTGCGTTGTTATACAAGTTTATTTATTTTTAATGTAAAATAAATGTCAGTCATTTGTAAAACAAATTAAATTTTTTTACTAACCTTGTAGTTCATTTAAAAAAACAAACCACATCAAATGACTGTTTTATGATTTTACATTAATTTTTTACTTTCGCTTTTTGTTATTTAAAAAAATAAATGTTTGTTTTTTATTTACTAAAATATGTGGTTCATCTTTACTACAACAAATGACAATGTTAGTTGACTTTACTGAAATGTAAGTCGTCCTTTCTTTAAGTGAAATTTCATTTGTTTTTAACTACATTTGCAGTGGTCTTTACCTACATTTAGTACTATAAGTACAATAAAACACATTTAAAAAGCAGCAATGGAGTTCGGTCTTAGGCTTATACATCATATTTAAATCAGAAAATGCCGGCAATATCGCTAAACTACCTTTATCGATCCAAATCCCATTCAACTGACTATCGTTATTCCTAAAATACCGTTACCGAAATAATTAAATATCATTATACGCGAAATTTTGTTACCGATATAACTAAAATACCAACATCATTAAAATACAGTGACCGAAAAATACCGTTACCGCTAAAATACCGTTACAAAAGCAATTGAAATGGCGTTATCCTTAAAATACCGTTACCGAAATAATCCGACAATATCAGAAAAAGTAATCGCTGTAAATAGATTTATATTTTCCTTGGTGATAAACTACACTCATAGAAATAAGCCTGTAAAAATAGTAAAAAAAAGTTACTAAAACTTAGTTTAAAATGTTCGTGAAGAAAAAACTGCTAAAATTAGTAGATTTTTTTTTACTAAATATTAGTAATAAAAAATTTGTTCAAATTTTTATTAAAGTTTTTAAAGAATATTTTTTTTCAGTGCAGCCTACATATTTTATTTATATCAAACTTCATAAACTCTCGTTTTTCTCGTTATTTTCGGTAATCTTAAAGAAAAAAATGTCACTACGAAAAGATTAAATTTGTTTTTAAATAATTTTTAGGATTTCTGTTTTTTTAATTAATCTTAAGATTGTATTTTTTTTTTTGGATTTATAAAAGCCGCCTTAAAGCTCTATCTAAAAACGATTCTTCTACAATTTTAGATTTGACCAATTTATTTGAGATTTTGTTTTTATTTTGTTTTTATAGAATTAGGACGTATGTATATTAAACGTATACTTTGTCTAAAATTAAAACAAAATTTAAAAAAATTTAATAAACTTACGGAAAATGAATCCTTTAAGGTTTTCTGCTGGCAAAAAAAAAAAAAAAAAAACCATCATGATGATATTTAACAGCTAACTGGTTCAGGCAGTGGATTTTCTGTAATGCGTATCTTTTTTGATTGGGATGATGAAACACCGCCCGAAGTGGACGAAGCGGTATAAAGGGTACCATTAATGGTGTGTTTTTTCAATGAACATTCTTCAACTTCATCCAATTCGTCAATGTTGTCTAATATATCGCCATTGCTATCATATAAAATATTGGCAGTTTCATTAATTTGGACACTGTTGCCATTATCCTCCAACAGATCATTGTGGTTGTTGGTCGATGATGATGATACGGAATTGAAATCATTATTATTATTATTATTGATGGCTGTTTCACGGCAGAGACGAGTATTGGTACGGATACGTGGTTGTTGTTGTTGTTGCTGTTGCTGTTTTAATTTTTCGGCCAAGATACGCTCCTGTTCCTCTTTGAAATTGGCAAAAAATATATTGGAATATGATAAATATTTAGTGCCACAGGGTGATGAAGCTGGGGTTGATAATGGTGTAGCTGTTGTTAGGTTGAGTTGATTTGAAAAAGATCAATTCCATTATGATGATGTTGTTGATGATGTTGTTGTTGATGATGATGATTATTATCGATCCATATCATCCAGCAGCAGCCCATTATATTTTAGGTTTTTTGAAGGAGGGGGGATAGTAGTAGTAGGTATTTGCTTTTGTTATTACGAAACTTGATCTTGATGATGTAGTTTTTTATTTTATTTTTTTTGGATTTGTAGTGTAATTTAATTATTTAAGTTTTGTGTTTTTTTTTTTGAGTTAAAGTGTAAAGTTTTTGAGTAACATTTTTTTTCAGTGTCATGTTTCTTTTTCTTATCAAAAAAAAAAAAAAAAATGTTTGTATGATTTTATATGATGTTTTTGAAAAGTGCTAAAATGAGTTTTTATTGTTGTTGTTTAATGTTGTAAATGGATTTTTGAAGCCTTTTTGATGTCTTTTATGTTCATGATTTGAATTGATCATGAACTGATCGCGTTTTTTTTTTTGTTTAATGACTTGATGATCGAAAAAATATATATTTGAATAAAGCTTAGAAAAAAGTGCAGCTTTTTAATATATCCCATAATTTTCTTTTATAACACTGCGCAACAAAATTATCGATAAAAGTGAAAACAAGAATTTTAACAATTAATTCTAGAAATCGAGGGCATAATTAGTCATGCCGTAGATATATGAAGGTATCACTTGAAAAGGGGTATATAATTCAAAAATGTACAGGAGGTAAGAATAATGTAAGTCTAATATTACGGTACCGTGAAATAACTCCCAAATAAAAAAAACTCCCAAAAAAAAAATGAAATAACTCCCAAAAAATTTCCATATAAATTGGGATTTATTTCACTATGAAATAACTCCCAATGCGATAGGACTTATTTCACAATCTTCTGTTAGAAATTATTTCGTTATGAAATAACTCCCAAATGAAATAAATCCCAACCAGGTTTTGTTGGGAGTTATTTCACTCCTTTTTGTAATTGGGAGTTATTTCACTTTTGTTTGGACTTATTTCATTTTCATTTTTAAATGTGATTTCATCGTTGGGAGTTATTTCATTTTTGTTGGGAGTTATTTCATTTCTATTAAAATTACATTTTGGTAAATTTTATGCATTTGTAACAGTTCTTAAAATTGTCGTAAAGTAAATGATAGCAATACAATCAGTTATTTTACCAAAAGGAACGCAGTATTTGCTAGAATTTTGGTAAGTAAAGATCGGTATTAAAGTGATCAAAAATAATGGTAAATATTGAATTTGAAATAATGAGTGGCAAAAGAAGAAATAGTAAAGTGTTATACGTAAAAGTCGAAAATCAAATTAAAAAATTCGGAACTAGAGGAAGAAAATATTATACGTGTTACGAAGAAAACGTGTTACGACATAAGGTCCATGGACATTATACTTCAGTGTGGAAACAGATCAGTAATTTTGAAGTTTCTTTTGTGTCGCACGCAGAAAAAACTTTATTTCGCGAAGCCGCCTGCCGCGTTCTACGGAGGAAAGAACTTGTTTTTCAAATCAGATGTCGAATCCGTTGAAATCTTATATTTTTAAGACATCAAGTAATTTGTAAAAACAAGTTTTTCTGTGTGGCGGCCTTCGGCCGCTCTTAGGGGTTTTCCTCCGTAGAACGCGGCAGGCGGCTTCGCAAAATAAAGTTTTCATTTTCCAAATTGTCATAAAGTCCTTGGACATTATGACACTTTTCGAGTGACATAACGTTCATTTACATTATGTCATTGGACGTTATGACATGCCACCTCTGGAAAGCGGTGCGTACGATTCGCGTCCTGCTGAGCGGATCGGCAGATCTTAATGAACTTCGGAAATTTAAGGGACCATTTGCCATTTTAGCATAATGGATGCTAGATCTGGCACTTTTTTTTTTGTGAGTTAGCATCCAAAATTTATAAAAAAAACTGCTAGATGCTACACTAAAACAAATAAGTAGAAAAGCTAATAAAACCTCTTGTAGATAAAGTACAGTAGAATCGCGATAATTCGTAATCGCAAGGGACCAGCATTTTTTTACGAATTAGAGGGGTTTACGATTTATTGAGATTTCGATTTAAGGAGGTAAATTAAAAAAATTACGTATTTAAGGGTTTTATTAAGAAATAGAAAAACAAGAACATTTAACTTAATGGATTTTTAATTTCAGTTCAGTAACAAATAAACTGATAAACAGAAAGCCCAAAAATTACACTATTCAAAGTGACGGTAACTATATGCAGCTAATAATTTTTTCAACCTTTATTTCAAAGAATTTCGCTTGTGCATTACGAATTATAAGAGGTTTTAAGCAGTTCAATTCTATTCTTTCTCCTACCCTTTTTCTTATTTTTATTAATGACCTTCTTGGTCAGACCTTCAATCCTATTTACTCTTTTGCAGATGACAGCAACATTTGTCATTCATTTTCAATCGATCACAGGCCAAGCTCTTTGGAGATAGAGGGCATGGTGCAGAACATGAATGACACACTCAATCAAGACCTTTCTACAATCTCCGAGTGGGGTCGCGCGAATAAGGTCGATTTTAATGCACGCAAGACACAATGTTGTATGTTAACCCACAGACGGGCTGTGGAATTAACATTGTCATCTGTAGCTATGGATGGTATATATATTGAGGAATCGGATACTCTTGATGTTCTGGGCATGAGAATACAGTGTGATGTCCGTTGGAATAAGCACGTATTTCAAGTGTCGAAAGAGGCATTCAAGTGTCTCGGTTTTCTAAAACGGTGCAAGACTTACTTCACACCATCCGATCTCCTTACTATTTATACCAGCTATATCCGGCCAAAAATGGAATACAACTCTCATATATGGGCAGGGACTCCACTGTCTATTCTGAAGCTTCTGGACCGTGTTCAGGGGAGGGCGGTGAAGCTTATCAATGACAGTAGTGTATCCAACTCTATTGATTCATTGGACCATCGTCGGAATGTGGGTTGTGTGACACTTTTCTATCGATATTACCACGGGAGATGCTCATCTGAGATAAGTGAACTTATTCCACGAGCCCGAAGTTTTATTCGTAATACTCGCTTATCTAGTACAGCACATCCGTTTGTAGTTGATTGTCCTGTGTTTCGAACAACGCATTACAGAGAAAATTCGTTTTTTAGTCGAACGATTCGTATGTGGAACAAACTTCCCGCAGAAGTCTTCCCTGTTACTTACAATTTAGAAAAATTTAAATCAAATATCCACAAGCACTACTCCCTCTTTACTCCTTCCCATACCCTATTTTCCTGATCAATACAATGCACTGCATGAGTAGGGGGCATCCCCTGAGTATTGGTTAAATTATAAGAAAAAAAAAAAAAAAAAAAGGACCGACAGTTTGTTACGAATTATCGAGATTTTCGAATTATCGGGATACGAATTATCGCGATTCTACTGTACACTATTTTTCAGAAATTTTTTTTGCTGAACTTGTGTTTTCAGCTACAATTTCAGTTATACTTATTCAGTACTTTTCAGTTTTGAACGAATGTTTTACTAATGTTTCACTAGTTTATGTTGTTAAAAAATATTGTGCTGATAAGCACATCAATAGTGTGGACGACAACCAGATGAAAAATATATGCAGAATAAAGAAGAAGTTGCGGCATGTCAAGATGTAGTACACTCAAAAAATAAGTTAGTAAAACGTCTTGTAAATTAAGTAAACCATTTTTCAGCAAATTTTTTGCTAAAATTATGTTTTCAGCTAAAATTTTAGTTATACTTATTCTGCACTTAACTGTTTTGAACTAATGTTTTACTAATATTTTACTAATTTAGTCAAAATCTGATTTGAGTTTTGTCCAATTAAAACTGTCTGCGCACAAAATATTAATCTTTAGGATTTCTTTAATTTTAGTTCCCAATCAAAAATATTACAAATTCAAAAATTTTAATAAACTTTCAAAATCAGCATGCCTTATAAATTTACAATTAATGTTTAATATTCTTGTTTTTCTTTTGTATCACGCAGTGTTATTTCAAATATAAAAAAATAAAATACTAGTTTTTGTTTTAGGTTTTTTTTTTAAATTTTAAACAAAATCTTTTTTTTTTTATTATTTTTCTTTTTTAATTATATAGTATAATGTAGTATGTATACAGAGCTCTAAATTGTTTTTTATATATAATAAATAATGTAGGCTTCTGACAAAATGCAATTTTGTGTTAACAATTATTTTGAAAATGAAAATAAAATTAAGAATGAAAGAAAGAAAAACTAGAGATAAAAGGATCCTAAAATTATCTTAAAAGCAGGTGCTTTACAAGACACATACAATTTTTTTTTTTTTTTTAAATAAAATTTAACATTTTCTTTTTAACAAAAAATTACATAAAACGTTTAAAAAAAAAAACAACGAACTAAAGGAAAAAAATTTTAAATTTAATAATGTATTAAATAAAACATATACAATTAAATACAAATTATAACAATAATATTTATAAGCAAAAAAAAAAAAAAAAAGAAAAAAAAATAAATATTAACAAAAAGAAAAAAAAAAAAAAATATTTTACAAACTGCTTTTTTAAATATTGTTAAGCAAATGGAAAAAATAGTAAACAAAAGCAAGAAATAAATAAATAAAAAAAAATACTTCTTTTTATAAGCAATTAAAAACAAAAATTAAACAAATAATAATAAAAAAAAAAAAATAAACAAAAATATTTTACAAACTATTTTTTTTTTTTTTTGTAATATTTTTAAACTTATACTTTAACTTAATTTAAATATAAATTGTTGGGGACTTGTTTTCTCTCATCTTCTATTTGTTTTATTTTTCTTCACTCTTCTCTGTTTGTTTTATTGCACGCATAATTCCACATGTGTTATATTACTCTGGCTTACCGTTGACATTTTGCGTCCCAACTTTTGTAAAGAACCCACAGCTGTTTTGATATTTTGTTGATACATTATTTTTTGTATTTGTCACACAAATATATGTTTATATATAAAAAAAAATAAAACAAACAAAAAAATCATAAAAAATATAAATTTTATAAAAGAAAAGAAAAAAAATAAAAAATATAAAAAATTTTGCTAAATGAACTAAAAAATATTTTTTAAAATAAAAGCCTTATTAATGCTAAAAAGGGCAAACACATAGAGTGCATATCTATACTAAGGGGCGGGAGGGAGAGGGAAAATATTTCTCAAAGTTAAAGATTTTTTTTGTTTCATTTCATTCCACATCGAATATTTCCAAAGAAAATTTGATAATTTAGATTTTATAAATTTCTTAATATTTTTGGACCATAAAGTTTTCAAAATGAATTAATCAAAAAAATAAAAAAAAATTAATTTTGAATAACAGGAGGACAGTTTGATAATGAACTTAAATGTATTTGACTATCGTTTTCGAAATGGAACTAATATGAGTTTAAGTTTTTGCTTATTCTAGATCTATAGATTTAACCCTTTAACCGGCATAAGCTTTTTTGGACTGAAATTTATTCCACTTGTTCGGCACGAGAAATAAATAATATTTTGTTTTAGCGAAATTTTTTTTTGTTGCCTATTTTAGGCGATATGGGTCAAAATAGGTTAAGAGGCTATCTCAAAAACTAACCTATAAAATTTAAAAAGTTAATGCATAAATTATTCTTCTTACAAAGATATAACAACAGTCCAAAAATTAGTCGTTTTGAGCTTTTAGATAAAAAGATATGGTGATTTTCGTTTTTCGAAAAAGGCGAAATCGAGCGAAAACGAACCTTAACTTTAATATATATTGACGAAACTTTGAAGCTTTGATAGTGTTATCAAATATAATAAAAATCCGTCCACTCGTTTTCAAGATAAGATAATGTCCTTTATATGTATCCCTTTAAAGTCCTGTATGTGCTTGGAACAAACTTAGAGTATTTTCCAAAAGTTCAAGCTTTAATCTTCCTGTGTGTGGAAAATGAATGGTTTCATTTTAACAGAAACGTGTTTTAAGGACTTTTTAAAATTGTGGTTGTTTCAAAATATTTATTTTTTGAAATTAGTGAAAATTTTAACTATAACGCTTTCTCGCTTCCAAACCATGACATGTACACAAAACATTACTTCACAAAATATGTGGCTAACTTCGTTCTCTATCGATATAGCTTACATTTTTATAATAAAACACTTGGCGAACTTATGACCAATTTAATATACCCCGCCTAGAGGCGGGCTTGCCGGTTAGAGGGTTAAATAAATTTTACGAAAATTTTCATAAAATATGTTAAATAGATAAAGACTACATCTAAAAAAAGTTTAACAGTTACTACCAGAGTCCTACGTTTTCGAGTAGTCGGGTAGCTCGAGCTATTCGAGTAGTTAACGAGTCGATCGACCCAATCAATAGCTTGAATAGTGAAAGTGCACTTTTTGTTCGTTTGAACTCATATTAAAAGGTAAATATTAAAGATAAGTATAACGTATACTTTTGCATAATGTATACTTTTTGTAAAGGTAAATTTCCAAAGAATATTCCTAGCAAATCTCACCTTACTCGGATGAACATTGTGCCCTGGGCCAACTACTACTCGAAAAAAACTTAATCAATCGGCAACAACTATTCGAAAAACTCGACCATTTCCATACAAAATTATTGAAATTTGCTATTTATTTTAAAGTTTGATGCCATATTTTAAAAAACTTCTCATAAACTTATATATTTTGGAGTCACATACTTTGGCAAAATCTATCACAGAAAAAAACTAAAATCGACTTTCAATTAATATATTTGTTGATTCAATTAAAAGTATAATTGAATTCGGTCCTATTAAGGAAATTGTAGCATCAATTAAAATAATATGTAACTATTTGATTGATTTCATTTTTAATTAAGTTTTTAATCTTATCTATTAAAAATTGAATTGAATACTGTTTTCATTTTCAAACTAACTTTTTGTAGATACTATTAAAACTTAAAGTAAAAATTTGAAAAAAAAATCGCCAAAATCAAAAAAATTACAAAATTTAAAAATATCACCAAAATTGTAAAAACGCCATTAAAATTGAAGGAAAAAAAAAACGAGCCAATGTTGGAAAAAAATCGCTAAAAAAATAGGAAATTTGTTTAAGCGAGTTTTTAGAAAATTTATTAACACTGTAAATGGCAATCGATGTTTTGCAACGAAATTCATACCATGTGCTCCACTCGAAACACAAATAATAAGTTCTTCAACAAAATTGTTTATCGTTGCCTAATTTAGGCGATATGAGCAAAAACATGTTAGGGTACATTTTGGAAACTAAAGCATATAAAAGAGAAGTTTTGGACAAAAAAATATTTTTCTTACCAATATATAACCACGCTCGAAAAAACGTTTTTTTTTCTGCTCCTATTTAAGAAGATATCGCGAATTTCGCTTTTTGGAAAAAGCGAAATTAGGCAAAAAAGTATCTAAACTTCAATTTATATTGTTCAAACTTCAACGTTTTAATATTAATACTTAATGTCTTCTGTCTGCAAAATTTCATAAAAATCCGTCTATTAGTTTATCAGTTAAGACGATGTCCTTAGAGCAATCCTGATAAAATCCTGTAAGTCCTTGGAGGGAAAGTAAGGACTTTTTGTTAAAGATAAAGCTTCAATCTTACTAATATTTTATTATAAAGAGTTTTTAGTCAACTTAAATTGGTTTTTTAGATTTTTGAAAACTATAGTTTCCTAAAAAATTAGTTTTTGAAATTTTACGAAATTTTGATTTTGAAGCTTTCTCGCTTCCAATCCGTGGGCGGCACACGAAATTTTTTTTCGCAAAATATTTAGCAAATTTAGTTTTCTATCGAAATATATAAATTTCTAAGTATAAAACGCTCATTTGACGCATTTGTGGTAAATTTTATGAAGACTGCCCTGAGGCAGCATTACACGTTATAGGGTTACTGTTGTGTGTAATTTGACTGCGAAACCAAAATTTCGCTTGCCTCAACAGAAATTCGGTAGTCACAAATTCTAAATTCAGTTGCTGAGTCATTTGATTCGAATCTTTTTCTGGGTGTGTTATTTCACTTTAAAGTTCTATCACGCTAAAAAAACACAGCTTTTATAAACTTGATCTGTGTCTGATTTTTAAAAACGAATTAAGGTAGGCGACCGAAACAAATAACGGTCATATTGGTATACATTTTTTTGTGTGTTTCGGTGTTGGTATCGGTTCTGCCGTTAAGTTAGCAATATAACATTTTATTAACAAAAAGCTAAATTACTGATCAATTTTCGATATTTTGTACTAAAAAAAATTATATTTTTAGTAACATAAAAAGATGAAAAATACTTTTTTTAAAAAACCGATTCAATAACGGTACAATACAGGTAAAAAGTGAAACGTTTACGGTATACCGGTATTTTTTAAATCAGGGAGTTCGGTATTGGTATCAATATCGGTAAGCAATTTGAAAAGGTTTTAAATCGGATAACGGCATTAAAAAGGTATCGGTGGCCAACATTGAAACAAATTGAACAGATGTTTAGACAAGGGGAGTAATTTGGAAACAAATAAATAGATATTAGTGCCAATTAAAGGGACTTTTTTTTAGGTCGCATATGAAAATTATGTTGTCGGTCACAAACAACAAAAAAATGTGTTAAAATTTCAGCCCTCTATCTTAATTTTTCAGTTAACGATCGCAAAACTAAGAATTTTTGATGAACAAAATTTTTTTCGCTACTTTTTTTTATAAACAATTATATTAAAAAAAAAAAAAACTTAGTAAAGTGAAATTTTTTAAAAAAATTTTATTTATTTTGATTTTTTTAAAAGAAAAACTTAATGAGCTAGTTATTTTTTTTTTTAAACTTTATGATCTAAAGAGATAGTTTTCAAGCTTTCATTGATCCCTTTACACTCAGGCAAAAAACTTCATCATATTTATGAAAACCTTCATTGATTTTCGTCCAATGTAATACTTCATAAATATGATGACGTTGTGTCATAATATAGCGAATTGATGACATGCTTCTTCGAATTTATGAAATGTTTCATAAATATGTAGAAGTTTTATAGCTTTTCATGAAAAGTTTCATAAATGTTATATGACGATTTATTAATATTGAAACAAGTTTATAAATTTTTATGAAATGAAAAATTTTCTATGCTAGTGTACAAATACGATAAAGTCTACAGCCAAGGGAGACAATTTATTTTTAATACATTATTTTTAAAACTCAATATTCTTGCAACTGTAATTCAGAATATATCAATTAAAATTTAGAATTTCAAATTCAAATTTAGAAAATATCAATTGATATTAATTTTTAATAAAATTTAGAGAAAATAATATTATGTTATGAGTATTCATTTTGAATTTAAAAACATTAATTGGATTAAGAATTTACATTAAAATTTATAAAAATTGTGTTTATGTTTACAAAATGTAATGCAAAATTTAGAACACACTAACTGATTATAATTTCTAACTTTCAATTGATGTTATGATAGATTCTGAATTTTTAATAAAAAATCTAAATTAAATTTTTTTTTTATTTCAAATGTAAAAATCATAAATTCTAATAATGATTTCTAAATTTAAAATGGAAATTCTTAATTTCAATCGATAGGAAAACAAAAAAAATTAAAATGTTCACACGGTTTGTGAAACTTTTTTATGAAATGATGAAGATTTTTGAAACATTTGACATATATTTTTATGAAACTCTTCATCATATATATCAAAACTTCATAAATATTATGAATAATTGCTGAAAAACGATTTATAAAACAGTTTCATCAATAAGATGAAACTTAACTCCCTGAGTGTATCGCATTTTGAAAGATAAAAGATAAAAGAGCAGTGGGATCCAATTTTATAAAAATATAATTTTGTATGGGAGCCCCCTTAGCGGCTGGTGATACGGGTTAGGTATGTTCGGAAAAACTGTTGGGATTGAAAAAATATTAGGGGTTGGTCATAAATATGACTTGTCTTGGAAATAGGGTAAAGGTATGCTCTGAATAAATGTTGGGATTAAAAAAAGTATTGGGGGTCAGTCATACATTTTACTCCGCTCGGAGCACCCTGGGGACAGTTAAATCACTTAAAGCAAATTTTATAAAAATGTATTTGTATTCCCCTTTGGGATTGCAGATACGGGGTAGGTATGTTCTGAAAAAATGTTTGGGTTGATAAAATATTACGGGCCTTGAGACAGTTAGAGCGATGGGAGCAAATTTTACAAAAGTCATTTTGTATGGGAGCCCCCTTAGTGAGTGGAGATTTTGGTTAGGTGTAGGGAGTCATTCCCTACATACTTTTGATTTTGTATTTCAGTTTTACTTAGAATTTAATTTCAATTTTTGTTTTTGAAATATTCAATTTTTGTTTTGAAATATTCAATTTTTGTTTTGAAATATTTCTCGAACCTCGCAAAAAAATTTTTCTTGAACCTCGAAAAAATCCACTATAAAAATAATATAATAAAACAATGTAAGCTCATAAAAACGTAAGAAAATCATATAAAAATGTCCGTGCTACGAGAATATCATTTTCCTATTTTCATTAAATTTTTATAGGTATCTCCCTCTTAAAAACAGTGTTTATTCCAATCAAAATACCAATGATTTATCATGAGTAGTAGTGGAATTATGATATTATTACTATAAAAATCATTTCTTTAAAGAAAAAAAAAAGTTATTTTATACCTACGAGTTAAAAAATAAAAATAATTAAAATTTTTAAAAAAAAATTTAACTTTTTTAGCTTTAAAAAAAAACGGAGTGGATTTTTTAACTTTTGGTGAAAGGTGATCTTTGTACAGAATTTAATTCTCTACAAAACCATACCAAGCTTGTTTTATCTCTTATATTTAATTGTTTATAACAAAAAACCAGCGGAACAAATTTGTTCATCATAAAAAATTCTAATATTTGCGAAATTCTGAAATGTTGCCACAATTATTTGTTTGTGACCGATAAAAAATTTTGATAGGGGACCTCTAAAAACAATAAAAACAAAAAAGAGTCACTTTATTTGATATATTTGTTGCTATTCAAATTGCCTGTTCCCTTAAAGGTCGATTTTTTGAAAATGGGTTAGTTAAAAAGTCGGAGGGTACAAACGGTGGATAAGATAAGCGAATACAAAAATAAAGTTGTATCAAAAATTCTGCTCGAGATAATGTTAGCAGTAGCACATTTTCTTCTACGTAGCATTTTAAAAAACATATTTTAAATTTAAAAATAATTATATAGGACTTAAGGATGAAAAAATTATAGTTTCGTGTAACTTTTGATTTACAATTTGTAATTTATGTTATCAAACTGCCCTCGTTTTATTATTAAACTATAATTGATATAAATTATTCTATATCCGTGTTGTATATGTGAGATAAAATGTTTTAAATTATTGTTTTTCTTTAAAGGATTTCTTGATTATTTTTTTTTTTTTTGTTGCTTTTATTACATTAGGAACACAACATTTAGTAAAGTGCAATTGATCTTTTTTTTTTTTTTTTTTGGTTTTTATTGTATTGATTTACTACTACACCCTATAAAAGCATTTATTATTTGCTTAAAATTTGAATAAATATTTAAAAATCTTTTTTTATTTCACACAAATAAAGCTTTATTGAGTTTTTTCTAGGGGGAATATAAAGCCAAAATATATAACATAGATAGAATTTTTGTATTCGATATTTTATTTCAAAAAAAAAAAAAACACATTATATACATACCACAACATTAAGTTTTGAGAATATATATTGTTTTTGTAAAGAAAAAAACCAATTTTATATAAGAAAAATTAATATTAAAAATTAATTAGTAAAAATGATTATTTTTTTTTTTATTTAAAATCAAAACCAAAAAATTGTATAAAATCAAAATTTTAAATAAAAACAAATACAACAAATTTGGTGAAAAAATAAATACAAAATTTAAAAAATAGCAAAATAATTTTAATTATATGATGATATATTGAGATGCATGAAATGATCATTTTGAAATTATTTTTTGAAAGGCAAAACATGTTTTTATAAATGTGATTGATGTGGTGGTGATATTTATTGTATGTATATTTGATTTTTGAGATTGATTTGATTTGATTTGAGTTTTTTTTTTTTTTTTTATTTGGTTTAGAAGAAAAAAAGAAAAGAAAATACATATTTTTGGTCCAAATTACTTGAAACTTGTACTTCGTTGTTTTTTGATTGGTTTTTGTGTGTTTATATGAAATTGTGTATGGTATTTCTTTGTATATGTGGTGTTTGTGTAAAATTGCACAAAATATGTGTAAAATTCAGAATATTTAATAAGGTCTTTAGGAAATTCGTTTAACAAAATAAGGATTAACAAAATTGTTTAAGAAGAGAAAATTAAACATGCCATACAACATGCTAACAAAATGTTGATAATATAGCTTCGAATTGTAAAAAAAACTTAATTTTTTAGAAAAAAAGCTTACTCTCGTTTAGAAATTAAAAAAAAAAAAACAAATAATAAAATTAATAAAAGAAATTAAATTAAATAAAGAAAATAATATAATAAAAGAAAGTTAAGGAACATAAAAGCTTGAAATTACAGCCTTTCGAATTGAGAAAATTTAGATTTTTATATTTTTTTTAATATTAAACATTTTATTTAAAAAAAAACTTTTTTAGAAACAAAATTAAACTTATTTTTCAATAAATGATTTTTATATAATTTCGCATTTTTTAACATAATAATATAAATTTTTCACTAACAAAAATTAATAAATTATGTATAGAGATAAAAATAAAACATACACTCATAAAAAAAGTTAGTTCAAAATTCTGCAAAACGAGTTCTAATTTAGTTGAACTTTTTTTTCTGCTGTTATCGTTTAATTCGGCTATTTAGCTAAAGTCATTAGTTTTTTTACCTCAAGAACAAATTTCATCCGTATTTGAACCAGTTTTTATACCTAACATTTTGTGATTCGTGTTTCTCAAATTTACAAATTTTGCCAGTTAATTGAAACCACAATTATTGTCAAACCATTATCAGTGCCACTTGTAGATGGCATTCTTTTCTCAAATTTTTTTAATTCATAATCATAAAATAGGATATATCTCGAACACTAAGCGAGATAGAGCAAAATTAACGACCTAATAAGTACTCAATATACTATAATAATGACTTTATTAAATAATTGAGCTCTAGTCCATGTTTGTATTTATAAAATATACTTTATTATTTTATATATCTCCAATATTTCGTCATTCTTTGAATGACATCTTCAGGGAGTATGAACAACAATAAACAATATTAAAAACTAAATTTTCTGCCGCTGCCCTCCACTCTGGTAAATGTTGTGTTGACCAGAGTGGAGGGTAGCGGCAGAAAATTTATTGTTTATTGTTGTTCATACTCCCTGAAGATGTCATTCACAGAATGACGAAATATTGGAGATATATAAAATAATAAAGGATATTTAATAATTACAAACGTGACCTAGAGCTCAATTATTTAATAAAGCCATTCATTTCAAAGGTCGAAAAACTTTTCATAATTTATACTATATACTCAATACTTCTATATCCGGTAATAAATATGGACCTGCTTCTGGTCAGATCCGGATAGACCTTTTTAGCAGTAATTTTCAGTTCATTCAGCTAAAAAATTTAGCTAACTTTTTAGTTAATTTAACTACAACTGTCAATTCAAATTTAGTTCGTCTAACATTTAGGTCAACCAAATTTAGCAGACTGTAATTCTCAACTTCATTGAAAATTCTGCTGGCGCAAATTCAGTTACTATTTCCTGTTGTCGTAGCTGAATTTTCAACTATATGTACGGGCTTTTTTTTATGAGTGTAATTAGAGCCAGTTTTTAAAATGTGAATTCACTTCAAATATCGCACTTGTTCAACAAAAGGGTCATAACTCAAAATCTATTTTTTGCAAGAAAACGACATACAGTGGTCTTCTCTACCCACTGTAAAAATCTTAGATCGGGGTTTTTTTTTTGTTGCTAAAGAGTACAGAGATCGATTTAATATTTTTACAGTGGGTAGAGTGACCACTGTATGTCGTTTTCTTGCAAAAAATGGATTTTTAATTATGACCCTTTTGTTGAACAAGTGCGATATGGTTTAAGCCTTGTTTTTGAAATAAAACAATCAAAAATTTAAACAAAAAAGGAACTGATTCCCCTAAAAGTTGAATAGACATCTTAAAAACTCGCTCCTTCTATTTTATTTAACATAATTGTCTAATTTCCAAATGTTTTCTTATTAGTAACATATACCGAAAAGCAACGTGATTTAAATTTTATTGTTTTTAGATCTTTTACACGAAGCCAATTTTTATAAATATTTATATAATTTTGTTTAAAATTAATTTCGTTTATAATAAAAAAAAACTACATTGAAAGCTTACAAGCTAAAGCTATATTTAGATTATTGGATTTAGTGGATTTTAGGCAAAAATCGTTCGTTTTATAAAGAGTTTTTTTTCTCAAATAAACTATAAAAAGTTTTCTTTTCTAAAAACGTTAAAATTGTTTTGCCCTATTAAAATAAAACATTTTCTTTTTCAAACGATGTATGCCTAGTGGAGGTGACAAGCAGTCCTAATTACTTTAACTTGTCAAAAGTATTGTAAAGTTTTATAATTTGTATTCGCAAAATAAATTGGAAAATGTGTTGCACCTTGAAACGATTAAAACATCCGTATCTCCTCTTTGGTAAATGCAAAAGCCGGATTTCTTAAAATGTTAAGGTGATTATTTTTTGGGACAGAAAGCATTAAAAAATTCAATGTTTTTTTATAAAAGCTGAATAGCCGCAAAATTTAAAAAAAATATTTATTTTGTACCTTGAAACGATAGTAAAGTTGTCAACCCCGTTTTCCGAACTATTCTATAAACAGGTTTATTATATTTTTCCGGGTTTTAAAATCGGCTTCCGAAAAGTTGTGGGTCTCAAGTTATTCGAGAAACCGGTTTCTCGAACAATTCAGCATTTTTGCATATTTTTCAATTAGAAAATTACAGAAAAATTTAAATTTTTTGAAATAACAAGCTAGGGTTCTCTCGATTTCAAAATCTAGCATAATTAAAATCCTTTCAAGCACCAATTATATTTGTTCTTTTTTAGATTTTTGTCTGTTTTTTACCCATTTGTGCATTTCTTTTGCTGTATTTGGATTATTCGATATTGAGCTTTAAAAACATTTTCTTAATTGATGTTTGAAAGATTTTTTTGACTTAAAAAGTTTTTTACTCATAAAATATTTTTTTCACACTAATTTTAATTAAAAGTAAAAGAAATGTAATGTTTTTCCAATTTTTTTACTGTCGATGATGTAAATATATTGAATTTTACTTTTTTGTCTTCTCTGATATAATAATGATAATAACTATTAGAGTTGGGCATTATAGTTCACAGCAAATTTAGTTCACTTTCATTACTGAACTAGTTCGTTCTTTCAGTTCAATGGCCGGTTCGGCAATTTTTTTCAATTGTTCATAAGATTATATATATAGTGAACGCAGATTATAATGAACGCAGATTATAATGAACGCAGATTAGATAATATCATTTAAAAATGAACTAGTTCGTGAACAAAATGAACTAAAATGTGCAACTCTAATAAATTTAAGGCCTAAAACGATTTTGCACCCACCATGAATTTTACCGGGGAGAAATGATTAAGTTGTATGCCCTAGTAAAACCACAATTTAAGTAGCTTTAAAATGAGCTATCAATGACTCTAGTAGCTTAAGACGTTAAATTGATATCGCAATTTGATCAACAAGAGGGTATTAACTCAAAATTTTTAAAATATCACTTTTTTCAAGAAATCAACTAACAACATCAATATCTATCTATTGTAAAAATTTCAACGTATTCCGATTACTCTTTCATCTCGAAAACCACTTTTGAGACCATTTTCATGATAATGTAGTGATTACCTTTAAATTGATGCTCGACTGGCAATAATATCAATGCGTCTCGGGTAATTAGGTTACAATAACCGTGACTGAAACTCATTTG
Source organism: Delia radicum (assembly GCA_021234595.1). Lineage (NCBI taxonomy): Eukaryota > Metazoa > Arthropoda > Insecta > Diptera > Anthomyiidae > Delia > Delia radicum. The sequence continues at coordinate 200,199,833 of CM037855.1, read as the reverse complement.
ATTTAAACTTCACCTGCCTAGAGGTTGTTGGCAGCCCCAACACTAGGATCGGATGCTGTGGTCTAACCAATCGCACATTTTAAAATTAAAAGGATTAACGAAACAACACAAATACAAACGGATTTAACGGCACAACCAATTGGCTATCGAATAAGGACAAGAATCGGAACATGGAACGTAAGTTGCTAGAAGCTCCAATGGGAGTAATGTAATTATATTAATTATAAGTACATTAACTAAAGTAAAAAAAAAAAAAAAAAAAAAAAAAAAAAAAAAAAAAAAAAAAACCTTTATTTCCACAAAAAGGTATTATTTCGAGTTAATACAAAAGTTCAAATAGAAATGAATCGTATATTTTCATAAAAAAGGTATTATTTTGATTTGAGCCTTTATTTATGTTAAAAATAATCAAACTGTTTTATTTATATTTGGTTGTATTTTGAGTTGATACTGTTTTGTTGATAAAATTTGTTTTATTCTATAAATTTAAATCGATAAAATTTCAAAAAAATGGTATTAACTCAAAAAATTGATTTTTTTTTGCAATGAGTGGAAAAATTTAAAACAAAAACAATGTATATATATTTTCAAATGGAATTTGCTTATTATGATATGTTTGAATTTTTAAATTCTGTTAAAATGTGACCATAAACAGTTTTTTGACTCTACTGAAAATTTTAAAATTTTGAGTTAATACCCTCTTGTTGATCAAGTGCGATATGGAATATTATGTAAGACTACTTTTTTAAAATTTTCGAATATTTTTCATATTTTGAAACGCGATATTTCAAGATTCGCTGGGATTAGCTGTCCTACATTGGGACGAGGTTATATTTATATAATGTAGATCTTCTATACGATGTTTGGTCAAAAAAAAAAAAAAATCTCACACATTTATAATTAATTTCACTAAAACTTCTATACCAAGTTTGTTTGAAATCCGAAAGGGTGGAGTAAATCGAGAGCTTGATTTTATATGTTTTCAGTACAATATTAGAAAATAAAATAATTTAATATTTTGTCCGTTACTTTCAAAATAAGCTTCTCTAATAATAACCAAATATGAAAATTATATTGTATTTACTAAAACTGTAGTTACAGTAATACGAGAAAATGATTCTAATGAATTTTATTTAACCTCAAATTTTTATTTTTACTATTTTCAAGGTACAACCACTATTTTTCTTAGCAATCACAGTCTAAATAGATGAATTTAAGCTTAACATGGGCATAAGGAGAAATAAAACACTTTGTAGATGAAAACTTTTATATAAAACGTTGGAAAGGTAGTATAAAAGGAAACGTTTCAAGGTACAACACTCTCCACTATAATTTTTAAATCGTAATAGAACTAAATTTGATTTTAATACGATAATTTAATAAAATTTGTATATTAAAATAACGAAATCTATTCTTTATAAATCATTGACTTAACCCTTTGAGGACTATACATTTTTTGCCAAAGCGATTAGGTTTTTTATTTTGATAATCGTGATCTGTGTCCTAATAATGAATATATAACAGAAATTTGGCATCGAAGTGAGCGTAGGCTTTATTTTATTTTATTTTATTCTTTTTTTTTTTTGTTAAATACTAGAAAAACAGAGTTGTATAGAGTCACCTAAAATGCAAAAGGGTGTAAGAACCAGGGACCGAAAATAACAGTTATTTTCAAATTTTTAAACAAAAAAAGCAACTAGAAGTAAATGTCGGAAAACTGTTTCAAGTATACCATTTTGATCCTTATGAACTAGTTTATAATAAAAATAAAAATCAAAAAATAACTTTTATTTTTGCTCGAAAAAATAAAAATCAAAAAATAACTTTAACTTTTGCTCGAAAAAACAAAAATCAAATAATAACTTTTATTTTTGCCCGAAAAAATCAAAATCAAAAAATAACTTTTATTTTTGCCCGAGAAAATAAAAATCAAAAAATAATTTTTATTTTTGCTCGAAAAAATAAAAATCAAAAAATAACTTTTATCATCTGACTTTTATGAAAAAAGGAATAATTTTTACGGTCCCTGGTAACAACACTTTTTATTTTTTTTTTTACAAAAGAAGCTAAAAACGTTGTAGAGTTAAATATATTCTCTTGCTTAAAACACGACTATAGACTAAATTGTTGAAGGATTTTTAAATTGTTGTTAATATTGAGTGTGACTGTATAATTATCGATTATATCCTATTAACAGAGCACTAGCTACTATGGCTTTAGGCTCGTTGCAGCGAAAACAGACCAGTGCCTCTGGTGGGAATCGAACCTACGACACCCGCACTGATAAGCTAGCAGGCAACCAACTAGCATACCGGAGCTCTGTTAATATTCTTCTAGTTATGATTGTTATGCCAATTTGGCATTGTTTTTTCTAAAACAAAAAGACGTAACAACATTGAACATGAGAAATGGGATGTAGCTCAAAATTGTGATTTTTTTTGGGATATTAGTATTTTTCCAAACATAAATTGACAAAAATAATCAAAGCCATTACGCCCTTTTGTTTTTAAAATTCATGCACTTGATGTTACGGCTTTTTGAATTTCGTTCATAAAATCGCAATTTGTTGACGTATAAGTTCAAAATTTGTAAGGAGTTATGTAATCGAGTATTCGGCTTCAGAGTTCGGCCAAGTTCGGACTTCGTCCAAATTTGGTCGAACTCCGTGTATTGACAAAATTGAGTACATTTTAATAATAAATTCTTTAATTTCGAGTGCAAACACAATAATTTGTATTAAATTCGTTATATATTTTATAAAAAATAACATAGTTCAAGCACTCGCATTTTTTTCAACAGAGAACATTTAAATAATTGATCTCATTATTTAATATTTTTTAAAGAAAATTTTAAATAAGCTTTTTTTGAAGATTTATTCATGTTTAAAAAATTGTTGTTTTTCTTTAAACAAATTTCGTTGCCGAAATTAGCTGAATTCCATGTTATATTGAAATTAAAAAGTAAATTTAAAAGTTCGGCTTCGGCAAAAAAGTGAGTTCAGTCGGACACTAATAATCAATAAAAAAACACGATTTTTAATTTTTTTTGTTACGCTCTTTTGCATTTTAGGTGACGACATGTAAGATGACAAATCAAATTGTGATATTTTTTTGGAGTTTTTTTAGATTTTAAATGCTGAATCACGCTACTAGACCATTTCTTTAGGCAAGAATGAAGTCCGGAAAGACACCAACCTACAACATATAAGTTTTTTAAAATTTGCAAAATAAGTTTTGGGATTTTAGCACATTTAATTACTTAAAACTACATTTTTAGTTATTTAAAAGAAAAATACCGTTGTCGGCTTTTAAAATGCATATAACTTTGTTTTAACTGCCATTTTTAGTAGAAAACATTTTTTTAGTTCATTTGCTCATTGATGATCAGTCAGATTCGGAGAAAGGAGTCATATCCACCTTTCCCTTCAATCAATTGTCATATGGTTTGGTTTTGGAATAAGCAACACTTTTGTATCAACCTTGAAAATTTGTCTGGGGTAATTGGGGCCAGTTATATTCTTACCACCCACTACATTTTTGTTGGCGCAACTCATTCCAACTAATCAATTTTAGAGATTTTTACTATGTCTTTTACCTAGACAAGTAAAGATGCTAAAATTCCTGGGGCAATCCTACTTGCCTGTGGTCGTCAAAGGGTTAACAGAAAATTTACTTCTTTCAACGAATTTATCAACTTTTTTGATTAAAAGATGCAATTATGAGTTAAGATTCTACAGATTTAAACCTGTACATCCACTAGGCTATTAACAAGCAATATTTTATTTTAAAAATTTTCAACAGAGAAATGGAAATATTTTAAAAATGGTTTCTTTTAAGAAGACTTCACATTTTTTTTTAGAAAAGAAAACCCAAAAAACTATGTCAAATTTTAAACAACGGAGATAATTTCATGAAATCAAATACTTTATTTTTTAATTTATATGTACAGTGTTGGAGGAGGTAGAAGGAATATTTTTGGAATTTGTACGAAACTTTTGAACGAAACTGGCATTATATTTTCTAGTAATTTAAGTATAGTTTTTCAAATTCTATATAAAATTCTAAGATTCTCGGAAAATGTTATAAATACAATTCAGTTTTAAGCCATATTTTCCTGAATTAAGAAATCGTGAGAATTTGTAACTTTTTTCCGCAAAATTTGTAATATGGCAATGTAATGGGCAATACAGTATGAAGAATAAAAATTGCTTTTTCAATTCATTTTGCAATAAAAAGTGAATTTGCTAAAAATGCACTTTTAATACCATTTCACCGCATTAGCGGAACAACATTACTCAATATATTTTGAATTACTTTTTACGTAATGTGTTCTTTGTTTTGCGAATTTTAATACCCATATCAAGGAATATATAGAATAGGAAGTACAAATAGTATCAACAGATAGTACTTCTGCAGATTCCGTTTGCAAACGATCGGATCGTTTGGTAACGCAAACGAAAAGTACTTTTTCAAAATGAATGTATAAATTATATTCGATTGGGTTGGATTCGATTGAGGCACTCTAAATGGGTCAAAGTGGGATTTTTCAAAATTTGACCGTATGGGTCAAAAGTCGGGACATCAGAATTCGTTTTAGAGGTATGGTTCCTTCGGCAAAGTTTCTTATTTTGATCCCTAGAATACGATTTTCCTTGTACGTTGAGCGATTTATAAATCGACCCGCCCTAGTGTACGTGTATTCCAACGTTATGGGGGTGAGCCACCTCGGTCGGTTGGGGTGGGTGAGTGTGAGGCGGGGACCGTTCGTACACACTTAATGTTTATTTAATTTGGAAAAAGTATCTTTTTTGAAAAATTTTTTTCGGAAAAGTTCTACAGTTACTGCATGACAGTTATTTGTAAAGTATTGCGGTTATAGTTATTTTAACTGCAATTGAAGTTGTTTTGCTTAGAAAAATGATAACTTTCAATATTTTTGCCTGTTGATTTTTTAAGCAACTTACAAAAATTACTGCATTTTGGTAATATTTATTTTTATGTAGTTGTTTCGACTTTTTGTTGTTTTAATTGCATTTGTACTTGTTTTTACTACATTCGATAAATAAAAATAACTACACCTTGTAGTTGACTTAAAATGCAGTTATTTTAACTGCCCTTTGCAGTTGATTTTACTTACAACATTTTCAGAGAGTACACATTGTAATCATTTAAAATCAAATATCTTATTTAATGAATTTTTAGACATTTTTTACTCGAAAAAAATGTAGAATTTTAAAAATCTTTAGAAAATAAATCAGTTTACAAGAAATTTTTGTAAAGATAAATTCGGAGAAATTTTTTCTTTATGAATTTTAAGATTTGAGACTATTTGCCTGTATGTAATTTTCAGATTCTTAACAAAACAAATTTGATTAATTTTTCTATACAAATTTACAGATCGGAAAATATTTTTCATTATTTACATAGACGAATTTTTTAGATATTGGTTTTGATTAATTCATTTCAAATATTTTTCAACTCTGAAATTCAGAAAAGTTTTTGGATGCACAAAAATGTTCTATATAAAAAGTTTACGCAAAATTTTCATGTTGTAATCAATAAACAAAATAAGTTTCGTATGAAATTTTTAATCTCCCTTGATTTGACATAGTATTAAATAAAATATATTAAAATTATCTATTAAAAGTAAGTTAATATAACTCCAAAATATCTTACATGGGCAGTTAACGAAAAAACAAAATAGAAAAACTAAAAACTATTTGAAAAAAAACTGGGGACTAGGTTTTAAAGAACGAGTGCTGAAAGGGATATAAAGAACCACAAAAAAAAATACTAATAAAAATGAAAATTTTTGTGTGCCTATAGATAATGAAAACGACAGAGAGAGTTTTGTTTAAAGCTAATTATAATGATATTGACTAATGAAAATGTTATGTATATATTTAATATAATTTAGTATAGAATTAAAAAAAAAATTTCATATAAAAAAATGTATTTCTTTTAAATATTGCTTGTACGAACGATTTGTTTTGCGTTTATATTATTTTTTGGTGAATATAATAATATATATATTTTTTATTTTTTTTTTGGTTTTGTATAAATTGGTGGTTGTGTACGATATAAAATCGATTTACTAAGAGTTAGAGGAATAAAAAGGACTAAAATGTCAGCTAACATCTTGTCTAACACTTACCGTAGCCTTCGCCTTGTAAGAAAAGCCTAAAGGCTTCGGCCAATTTAGATGGTTGTTCTTCTAAAACCATTGCACAATCGGAAATCTGTAAGAGATGAAAAGAATAAAAAAAAATAATGAAAAATTAAGGAAAATATTGTATTAAAACCGCCATACAAACCTTCATCCATGTCGAGTTGGTAGGATCTAAACGACCATTAAACGTTACGGTATCATCAACATGAGGCGATAATGCTCCAGTTATATTCATAATGGGCATTTTTAAAGTTGCAGCAGATGGTTCAGTACCTGGAGTACCAGGTGGTGTACGTGAGATATTCAAATCATTACGATGTATGTACGAATTTATGAGCATGGCCAAATTGGTGGGATTAATACCACGTTCAAAGTGTTGTTTGTAAACCTGGACCAAATCATGATTACGTTCTTCGGGATTACGTCCAAAATGATGCCACATCAAGTAATCAATAACTCCTTGTGTCATGCCTTTAGTACGTAAATAACGAGCATTAAAACTCTGATAGCCCCATTCAATCCAGCCCGATTGTGTGGAGACACAATTAATAAGACACATGGCACCAACTTTATCGGGATGCGATAAAGCAAAACGTGCCAAAATATTGGCGCCAGCACCAATGCCAAAACCAATTACCGACTTGAGGCCAAAGTGGGATAAAACAAATTGTAATTGATTGGCTAGATCATCCATGGTTGGATAAATGTAACTGAAAATTATAGAACAAAGATGGATTTTAGAATATTGAAATTTATTTTCTTTTGAATAAATGAAATTTTGAATTTCGTCTTTATGAGACATTTTAAAAATTATGAGCAAAACCAAAAAACATTTTCAACATTACCTCTTGTGATTTAAGTAAAACTTGGTATAAACATTCTCCTACTATGTATATGGAGTTTACATATTTTTTATTTTTCCTCAATTCGTTATAGTTCGCTTTTAGTTTGGCAGAAAGACTATGTTTACTAGTAAAGGGTAATATTTTAAGAGCTTTCGGATTTGATTAAAAAAAAAAACACATACAATTTAGAGAAATGTATGAAATCTTTATTTGAGTCGATAGAACGATCTATATATCGGCCGGTACTACACGCGGGCTACATGATTCTTAACATAGCCCCACAAAAAATAGTCATAAGGCGTTAAATCGCACGATCCAGGCGGCCAATTGACCGGTCCCAGACGTGAAATAAACTGTTCAACGAACTCGCCTCTCAATTGGGCCATTATTTCGAGTGCTGTGTGGCATGTGGCACCGTCTTGTTGAAACCAAAAGTTAGCCATTGTGGTAGGTCGTGTGCATTCAATTCATGCACCAGCTGTATTTTAAAAGTTTTACACTCAAATCCTTCCGCAAAATGTTCCACGTAGTGGAGTAACAGAGGCCCAATTGCTGCGAACGGCGCCGAATCGATAATTCACGGTCATCAACAATACTGGCGAATACAGCTGCGATATTTTCCTCTGTCCGCACTCTACGTAAGCGTGTTTGTGGTTTAATGTCCAATAATGTAAATTTGGTGCGAAATTTAGTCACAAGATTCCGAATAGCCGCCTCAGAAGGACGCCCAAAGTGAACATAAATTGGAAGAAGTGCACGATGTACTTTCTTAACCGAGCATGAATTTTGATAGTAGAATTCAATAATCTGTAAGAGTTGTTCGTTTGCAAGTCCATTCATGGTTAAGTTATAGATCAAACTGAACATGTTTAACAGTAACATGTTACACGAAAACAGCTGAGCTGCAAAATCAGTGTTGCCGAAAAGAAAGTTGCTAAAAAATCACCCTTTAGTATCAAAGCTTTTAAGTTTGATCAATACACATTGAATTTAAGTTGCGTTTCCGCTCAATTTTGCGTTTTTTGAAAAAAAGCATAAAAAGTGTAGTTTTTGGACATTAGTAATATCTTGGTAAGAGGAATACTTTTTGCGTAAACTTATTAATTTTTATGGATTAGTTTTTGAGAATCACTCTAAACCTATTTCGGCCCATATCGCCTAAAGTAGGCAACAAAAAAAATCTTAGAAGAACATATTGTTTATCTTCTTAGGTAAAAGCACAAGAAGTATAGTTTTTGGACAGTAGTCATATCTTGGCAACAGGAATAATTTTTGCATAAACTTAGTCATTTTTATGGATTAGTTTTTGAGATTCGCTCAAAAACTATTTCGGCCTATTTCCATTTTATTTTTCATTCCGAAACCGTGATATAAATTTCATTGCAAAGAAGGTTTAAGTATTAATCGCTACTCAAAGTTGGGGGTTTTTAACAAATGTGTAAGAAATAATTAATGTTTGATTTATCATAACTTTTGAACGCTTTCTAAATTTTTCCGAAAGTATCTTTGATATTTAATATAAAATGTTGTATATTCACATAGTACCCTCCCAGCAAGAACAGTGACGGTCATATGACCGGTCAAATGACCGGAACTGCTGATGGAAATATCCATCAGCGCGTAGAACAAAGTTTCTATCATTTTCTTAAGGGCAATATGAAAAAAGTGATGGAAACTTTGTGTACGTGTGATTTTGCATCTCCCTCTAATTTATAAATTCATAAGTTAGAGAAAGAAGCAAGATTTGCATGTGTTAGTTTCGGTCATCCATTTCTTGTAGGGCTACGACAAAATTAAATATTTTTTGCCACGCATGGGAAACTCGATATACATGTTAAACAGGAGACAACATGTTGTTAAACTGCGTACTCAGATTTTCGTTATAACATCGTATGTCCTTTGAAAAGGACAAACAAAATTTTAATATGTTATATTAAATATTTTACATTTGATTTTAGTTTTTTGTTTTTTGTTTTTATAGTGCTAATTTAAGTGTTTGTTATTGATAAACTAATAAAGCTAGAAGGCTAGAAATTTGAGTACGTATTACAGTGTAGTCAAACCTTTAATAAGAATTCTTTCTCAAGCCGAACTTATTTAAAACAGTCATGGATATTGAAGGATCAAATTTTTAAAAGGACATTTTTAAAATTGTTGACCCTGAAATACTAAGACTAATAATTTTGTGGAATAGCGGAGATTATTATTTTTCATCTGCTATACCTATTGGCAACATTGAATGAGTACACATATTTAAATAATTTGTTAAAAATTCAACTTTAAATGTCCTTTTCAAGGGACATAGGATGTGATAACGAAAATATGAGTACGCAGTTTTGTTGTAATTTCGATGTATTTGAAAGTGTTTTTGAAAATAGCGCTGCAGTCAAAATTTGTAAACGGGTGTAGAGAGCGCTACATAACATAGATCCTAAAAATAATATAATTATTGAAATACTGCGGAAATTTCCTTTCATTAGAGTACCCACACTTGTATGTTACTACGCGTACCAGTTTTTGGGCCCTTTGGGTCACCGCGGACCACGGAATCCTTAAGCCTAAATAGAAGAAACAATTTTGTTTAATTCTGGAGGGGACCACGACTGAAATTTTGCACAAATAATCTAAAGATCATTGCTAATAACTGTAGGAAATATTGACTGAATTGGACTTATGCTGTGAAAATGACACTCCGGACCGTTATTTTTTTTTATAAAAAAATACCAAAAATTCCACATCGTTCCTAAAAATGAACTAAAATTTTCCAAAAATAATCTAATGGACAACGATTATAACTGGGGAAACATTGAGTCATTGGAAATTATGGTGTGGAAATGCCACATCGGAACAGATGTGGCAAATGAACTGAAATTTTCCAAAAATAAAAGCTTCAATAAGTTCGCCAACTCTCCATCAGGTGGCGAGTAACAACTGTTCTAGCAAGCAACAACTGCAGTGTTGTCATGTTTGAAGCCATTCATCTTTCCCCACCTTTCATCTCTCCACTATCCAATTTCCAAAGAAAGCAACACATTAATAAATAGGAAGAATTCCCCTGTTGCTTCTCTTTTTAAAAAAAAAAAAAAATAAATAATCTAATGGCATTGAGTCATTTGAATTATTATTTTTTTACGGTACCGGGCCATAAATTCCACATTGATCCTCCAAATGAACTGAAATTTTGCAAAAGTAATTTAAGGGACGACGCTTATAACTATGAGAAACATTGAGTCGTTTGGACTTATGCTGTGGAAATGCCACACCGGTGACCACATTTTTTTAAAATAAAACTATTATTTTTTCCGGTTCCGGGCCATAAATTCCACATCGTTCCTCCAAATGAACTGCAAAATGAATCTAAGGGGCATTGCTAATAGCCGTATTAAATATTGCTTTATTTGGATTTATGATGTGTAAATGCACTTCCGGTACCGACATTTTTTTAATAAAAACGTTACGCGAAAAAGTTATTGTTTTTATTTAAGCAAATGTTGGTACCGGATTGGCATTTCCACACTATAAGTCCAAATGAGTAAACATTACCTACGGTTAATACTAATGTAGCTCAGATTATTTGTTCAAAATTTCTGTTCAGTTTTAGGATCGTGAAATTATTGGTCCGGTACCAAAAATATTATTGCTTTTATTCAAAAAGAAATTCGGTACCGGAGTCGAATTTTCATTCAACAATAACAACAATATTCGATTTTGTTAAATATTTTTGCAAGATTTGTACTCAATTCATCATTATCTTTTGGTTTATAGTTCGGATTGGACCGTTCACTTATATCATTCGGTTCTATATTTAACTTAATCATAAAAAGCGGCACAAATGCAAGGCAGGACCAGCCTTCAAAAAGATAATCACACCAAAAGCGGGATGGTTGGTCAAGTTACTTTTGTATAATGTATTTGGAATATTCAACTAAGTTTTTTATATACCAAGTGTAAGGCCACATTTCGGAACATTCTCTTACAAAAATGGTTCGGATTATCGATCGTTTTCTATAATTTGCTTTATTTTATAGTTTTTGTGAGCATGGATTCGATTCCCAGAGGATATATTACATTTTAGTCAAAATAAATATTTTTTATAAAACTTACTCTTCTGGTAAAGTTGGTGCACCTTCTTCTTGACCCGGTGCAGTAACATGATAAACGCAGAAATTTTCCAACAATCCACGCATTGATGGAAAATTGAAAAAGCCAGCAAAACTAGTGGCATCTATAAGCGAAAAAAGAAAAAAATAAACATTTTAATAAATTTTATTTTAAAATAAATACGAAAAATAAACTTACAATTCAAACCCAAATCATGATAAGTTAAAATAGCTGGTTTCGTTGTATCACCTTGTATGGCCACCAAAACATCACCTTTATCCGTGGGTATACGTCTCTGATCGCAAGCATCTATAATCGAACCACGAGCATGGGGAAATTGTAATTGAACAGAGCGTAGCTCAATGTCATCCATGGGATCAACAGGCATGGTTCTAAATAGGAATTTAAATAAAATTTAAAAAAGACACAATTAAAAATTTTATAAATTACACAGGAGGACAAAATCATAACTTTTAAAAATTAATAAGGTTATGACATCCCAATTCTATACATTTCAGGCACGCTGATTTCAATGGCGTACTTTATTTTTCGATCTATGGTGCAGATTTTCCAAAAAAAATATTTTTATGTTTAGAGCATGTAAATGAACAACCTGACGACTACTTTCTGTTGAAATATAAAGACAACCCCCTGTATTCTTATATGAGGTACAAAACTGTAACTCGGCTATTTAGTGGTTTCTCTTATTTTTCCCAAATTTTTACGGTTTAAACGAATTTTATCGCTTAACTAGCATTTGACCTTAACAAAAGGTCATGCAGTAGGAAGAGCGTATTGGAAGAGGTGTTTCATCAAAAAATCAATGATTTCAATATGGTAACTCATAGGTAAAAAGAGCAATTTTTTAATCTTTTATATGGCAGCATAGCTTTCCGAAATGAACCCAGAGTCCAACTTTTAGTTAAATATGTGAATGCCTTTGAAAAATATATGTGCAAAATTAGTAAAAAATGTTTACATATCAAAAAGTTTTTCTACCAAAAACACTACTTTTGTGACAAATATGTACCAAAACGGAGGTTTTTGTTAGGAAATATAAACATTTTTAGCTGAAAATTTTGAAACATACTTTTGAAATGTATTTACATATCATACTAAGAGCTGGACCATTGGGTAATCCTGGAAAGCTATGGTGCCATGTAAAAGTTTAGATAAATCGCAAATTTTTGCATATAAAACGCTTGATAATATAACTAAATGACTCTTTCCACTGTGTGAAAATTTGATTAGCTCGATTAATTACTTGAAGATAGAAGTCGCGAAAACCGATCATAGAAAAAACGCTTAACAGCGAATTTGATTTTACACTTTGGGAATTAAATATCCACCATAAATATTAATACTGGTCTTGTACACTGAGAGAATTCTCTGCATGATATTAATGAATTTCTGCATTAGATATATGAAATGTCACTGACACTCGTTCATTGAAACTTTTCATTAAATTAATGCAGGTTTTCATAAAATTTAATAAAAAATTTCAATTTATTTATTAAAAATTTCATGGTACTAATGAAAAAGTTTCATTATATATAGTTTCATTAAAACTCTGAAGCTTAAGAAATTTTTCATTCGCTTCATCAGTTTAATGAAAAAATTTCATTAATACTCGTCCAAGAAATTCTCTAGATTTTAACAGAAAGAAATCAGATTTCGTGCATATTTTTAATTTATAACAAGCTTTCAACCTCCGTATATTTACAAAAATAAAGCATATAAAATATATTAGCTAGGTTGATACTAGTATTTCGATCTAGCTAAAGATCTCAGAAGAACCCAAAGTTTTAGAAAAGCTATAGCCTGCAAAATAGGCAGAGCTTTAACAAAAACCCTATTAATCAGACAAACTTTTAATTCATTTTGCGGAAAAACTGTAAAATAGAACAAAACAAAAAGTACGCCATTGAAATCGGTAAGTCCGAAATATATAGTATTGAAGGTCAGACCCTTATTATTTTTTTGATGTCATGCCGCGTTATTAAACTTTAAAGAGAAACCTAAATTGGTATCTAGTAAAAAAAAAAAAAAATAGAAAAACTTGAACTTTATTTTTGTTTCATCTTAACGTTATTTTGGGTTGGTGGGTGGTTGGGTGGTTGATTGGGTGGGTCATTGTTGTATTTTGGGTGACTGAAAGGTATTTGTGGGAATTTTTTTTGTATGTAATGGTTCTATATTTCCAGTTGCCTTTTTGAGATTAAAAAAAAAAAAAAAAACTAATTGCATTTATGATTACTGATAGAGGCCTCTAAAAAATGTTTATTTGATATGGAATATTTGTACGAAAACTGAAAATTATAGGTACCAACTCTACTAAGAAATATGCTTTTTTTTAGTATAAATTTAAAACAAAATGCAAGAAAAACTAAAAAAAAAAAAATTTATTTATAAAAAACACTATAATTTCTAATAAATTATATTAATTTTAAAATGGATTTACTAAAGCTAAGTACTTGATATTATTGGGGGAAAAATATACAAAATTATAGTTTTATTTTAAGGTTTTAGTAAGGTTTTTCATAACAAACTATTAACTGCAAGCTAAATGTTGTTTTGTTAGGGTTAAAATGATAAATTTCTTGAAATTAAATTTAAAAAAAAAAAATTTAATATAAAGCAAAATGCAACAAGGTAAATAAAGGGATTTTTTTTGTTGTTGAGATTCTTACTTAAAGGATACACTTTAATTTTTTATTGTTTTTTTTTTTTATTATTTCTTGTAAATCTTACCCCAGAAGACGAGCCTCCTCGGCAGTGTGTGTTGGTGCTGATGGCATCTTGTTGTTGAGTGTCTTACCCGTTTTATCCCGGTCTCTGAAATAAATATTATGAGCATGCAAGCACAAAAGAGAGAAACTGATCAAAGAGTACGTAAAAAAAATTAAATAACGTACACTTAAAATAAGATTCTTGAAGTTTTTTTTTCAAATTTCCATTAAAAATAAAATCGAAACTGTTTATAAAAGTTAAAAAAAAAAAATAATAATTCAAAGCACGAAAAGCTCAATATTTCACAATACAAGTTTAAAACATAAAACTAAGGCCTCGCTCGAATAAGGGTATTAGCGACAACTTTTTGAAAAAGCGTTTTTTTTTGCATAATATGACATTTTAGCCATAAAGATATCATCGTGTGAAGAAATATTGCTAAAATTTTTGAGGCGATTTTGATCGTGAATTTGTCGGAAAGTGCAATTTTTTAGTTCGCAGAACTAAAAAAAATTGAAAAACGGAACTGTTTTTATACATTGCAAATGAGTAATTAAAATAGTTTAACTAATAACGTTTAACTAATAACGTTTAACTAATAACGTTTGAAATCGCAAATAATTAATTCCAATGTTTAAAAAACAATAAAAAATATTTAAAAATTATTGCAATTTTGTAACATTTGTATGCTAAATTCATTAATTGTTGGGGTTCGATTCCCGGTGACGACAACAACTATTTAGAAAAATAATATATTTGAGCTTTCTATCACTCATATGTATCGCAGCGCCCGCCTTCGGTGTTCCCATAGCACTTAACCCCACCGTAGTAAAATAATGAATCAGGGCTATGAACCAAAAAGCTTCAATAATTTCGCCAACTCTCCATCAGGTGGCGAGCAAGAACTGTCCTAATACTTATCGCCTCGCGCAATTACAGTGTTGCTTTGTTTGAAGCCCTTTATCTTTCCCCACCTTTCACCTCTCTACTATCCCCTTTCCAACGAAATCAACACATTAAATAATAGGAAGAATTTCCTGAGTGTTGCTTCTCTTTAAAAAACAAAAAAAAAAACAAAAAAAAAATTTATTCTATTATTTGTATAAAATTTTCTACACGGAAGCAATTGGACCTTAATTATCGAACTGTGATGGAAAACAATAAAAAATGTTTACTTTTACTCTTTACGTTTACTCTTCTCCTGTGAAGTTCTGAAAATGGATTATATACCCTAATTCGAGCGAGGCATTTAAATGTACAACATCTCGAAATAAAATTGAAAAATGTTTTTTAAAATTTAAATTTTTTATACAAAAACATTTTTAAGACAAAAAAAAATCAAAATAATCTTAAACAAATTCGTTTAAAATTTGTCTGCTGCATTTACGTGACAAAATCTAAGACTTTTCGAATGAAAAGCTTTCTCAGAATAGAAAAATGTCCCACAAATTCAGGCAAATTGCTCCCACAATGAAATAACATTTTTGCACTATACAAATTTGGTATTTTTAAATAAAAATCCATGTTGTATTTAATTTTAAATAAAAGATGTGAAAATTGATAAGTAAAGTCACATTTTTTTATAACTGATGGGTCTAGTGGACCCTTCTTTGAAAATAAAGCTTGAAATTACATTCATTATTTTTGAGGTTCGTCATATATATGACTTTAGATGTACATATCATCGGGAAGTTTAAAAAGTTTTGAAAAGAGTACCAAGTAGTGAAATTTCCTTCCCTGGCATACGTAATATGAAAAGGGAAATGTTGTATTTGTTTTGCAAAAATCAATTTCGTTAATTTAATGAACTTTTTATTACCCGATGAAAGAAGTATATAGAAACTTCATTCCATTCCATGTCAGACCGAACGATTTTTGCTAAAAATTGACTTTGATGTCTCCAATGTCTTTCATACGTTATCTTCATTAAAAACATTTTACACGTGTTTAAAGAAAAAAATTAAACATTTTTTTTCAAAAAGTGAAAAATCTTCCGACATGACAACTTTTAAACTAATGTTTTTCTAAAACTAGTGAATGGATTTTAAAGCTTAATACCTTATTTTAAAGATATTTGAACCTTCTTTTTAAAAATTATTTTTACTTTTTGTAATTTATTTTTTTTATTTTTTAAATTTGTTTTTTTTTACCTAATTTCTGTTTTCCACCATCTTCGAACAAGTCGAAAAATCTGAAAAAAATATTTTCTTAAAGCTCAATATAACCTTAATATTCTCTGTAAATTTCAGAATGGAAATCGAATGAATTCTATTTTTTCCGATTTTTTCCAGATGCACTGAATAAGGATTATAAAAGAGAACTGCCACCCTATGGCGAGCCCATATAACATTCATTGGTTCCGATCCAAATTTGCATACCATCGAAATCCAAATCATTGCAAAGTATTGATACTTTATTTATTCTTTTGAGGTTTTTTTGTTTTTTTTTTTTAATGGGAGATTTATCCTTCATAAAAAGGATATCGTACACACAGACAAAAATTTAGCTATTTGCCAACTGAAATTCGATTACTATGATTCAAATTCGGTTATTATGAGTTACAGACAGTTGGCACAACTTTAAATTAGTTTTCACAACAAAGTTCGGTTAATTCAAGAGAATTTTAGTTGCAACCCCAAAATGTTCAGAAATCTAATGTAAATATCGTTGTTGTTGTTGTCACCATTAATATACACTTTTCAAATCGGTTGGCACTTTATTTCTCTGTGTGTATTAATCCATAATACCGATCGTATAATTATTAATTTCAATTATTTTGTATAACAAGGACGTGAAAAGTTTGCTGTTTATTTCTTCTCTTG
Organism: Delia radicum; assembly: GCA_021234595.1. Classification (NCBI taxonomy): domain Eukaryota; kingdom Metazoa; phylum Arthropoda; class Insecta; order Diptera; family Anthomyiidae; genus Delia; species Delia radicum. Next base: position 200,183,167 of record CM037855.1, on the reverse strand, counting down.
AAAAAATTTGTAAGTCTTTTACTTGAAAATTTTGCGAAAAAAAAATTTTATTTTCTTTCTCGGTAAATGTTGTTTTAGTTTTGTAGCGTTTTACATTTATTTATATGTTCCAACTTCAGGTTCATAAATAGCATAAATTTTAAGATTCAACATTTTTTTTTTTAAATTAAAATTTATATGTTTTATAAATGAATCAGAAGTAGTACTTAATTGGATTTAAATAAAAAGTACTGATCTTTATTAGATAAAATTGTATCAAATTATGTATAATTTGATCATAGACCCATTTTTTGGATCAAACTATATGAGCTTAGATTCCATGATATACCATGGGATACATTTTTCGGATCAGATGTGATGTTTAGTTATATGTGATACTATGTATAATCATATATGATTATATCTGAACTTTTTTCGTCGGTTAGCTTAAAATTTGGCTCTGTGCAATAACTCCCAGGGGAAAAAAGTCCCCAAAAAAAATTAAATAAGTCCCAAAAATTTTACATACAAATTTGGGAGTAATTTCAAATGAAATAATACCCAGTTCTTTTGCAGTTATTTCATTTTTTAGAAGTTATTTCATTTTTGTTATTAGGTGTTATTTCATAATGCAGTAATTCTGGAATGAAATAAGTCCCAACAGAACTTAGCGTGGGACTTATTTCATTTTATTTTCTTGATCGGTGTTATTTCATTTGATGTGGGAGTTATTTCATTTTCAAAAATTCACTATTTTTTTAATATTCTTAATATTCTAAACGGTTCCTATAACAGGATCTTTCAAAACATTTTGATGATCTTCTTAAATTTACCTAACTTAATCTGTTCTTTAACAAATTTTTAAGGCGTAACGTTATATTCCCCAAAGTAATATTGCCCAAGAAAAAAACGACATAGCGCCCAAAAAAATTATATGTAAATTGTTGTTGTAAAAATTTTCTTGTTTTTGGGCAATACGACATTGATTTGGACGAAATAAAATTTTTTGTTGGGCGCTATGACGGATTTTTGTTTGGCCAAAATAAATTTGGGCGCTATGACGGTAAAAAAAAGAAGTTATTGCCCAAAATCATAATTTTTTTTTTTAATGTCATAAGACCTTAAATGTCAAGGCTGATTCAGGAAATCAAACAAAAGAGTTTTAAGGAAACTTAAAAAAATTACTTCAATTTTATTTTTTTGTGTCGCACGCAGATAAAACTTTATTTCGCGTAGCCGCCTGCCGCGTTCTACGGAGAAAAAAAACCCTAAGAGCGGCCGAAGGCCGCCACACAGAAAAACTTGTTTTTACAAATCCAATGTCGAATCCGTTGAAATCTTATTTTTAAGACAATAAGTAATATAATTTGACCAGTCATAGCTTTATCATTTAAACAGCTAATTTATTGTTTTTTATCTTAAATAAAAGAGTAGAGCATTGGCCTTCTATTTATTTAACGTTTAGACACTAATATATACTTAAAGTTTTTAATAAAATAGACTTTTAAAAAAATAATCATTAAAAAACAATAAATCTTGGTGTGGGTTGGTATTTTGGGACATAAAAAGTTATGACAGGTCAAATAAATGTTACTTAATGTTTTAAAAATATAAGATTTCAACGTCTGATTTGAAAAACAAGATCTTCTGGGTGGCGGCCTTCGGCCGCGCTTATGTGTTTTTTTCCTCCGTAGAACGCGGCAGGCGACTTCGCGAAATAAAGTTTTTTTCTGCGTACGACACAAAAGAAATTATGTCTTATGACATTTAAAAAAAAAAAAAATATATGATTTTGGGCAATAACTTCTTTTTTTTACCGTCTTTTTTTTACCGAAAAATATAATTTTTATATGATAATTTACTTTGACTATTAGAAAAAAACACAGAAAAAGTTATTAGACAATAGCATGAATGGAATGCATTTTCTGACCCGCTACGGTCTTCATCAACATTCTTCGTGCCATTTTAGTGTTAATCGTAAATATCTTCTATTTAACTCACACGTTAAAGAAATTGGGTAACGTTAAATCCCACATTACTCTGTGTGTTGAGTTAGAATGAAATTTACCACAAACGATTTCTATTTATAGTGTGTTTGTTTTTTCTCTAGTCATTATCATAATTGCCAGTTTAACTTTCAGTTAAAACTTTAAATGGCAATTATTTTCTCTAATGTCATCATATACTATCCTTCTACATAATCAAAGCATATCAACAAACATTAAAGATTTTTTTGTTAATACATATGTCGAGCATATACATTAAACAATTTTTACACTGTACCTGGTGAGTGGTTTAATAGTGAATTTTATCGTTGATCTATAAGTTTATGTGTGAGATTTTATTTGTTCGGTTTAAGATCATGACAAATTTTTCTCTAAATTAACAGAAAAATTATAATTAGAAAAAAACACAGAAAAAGTTATTAGACACTAGCATGAATGGAATGCATTTTCTGACCCGCTACGGTCTTCATCAACATATTTCGTGCCATTTTAGTGTTAATCGTAAATATATATAATAATATATATAAAATGGCACGAAGAATGTTGATGAAGACCGTATCGGGTCAGAAAATGCATTCCATTCAGTAAATTATCATATAAAAATTATAGTTTTTCTGTTAATTTAGAGAAAAATTTGTCATGATCTCAAACCGAACGAATAAAATCTCACACATAAACTTATAGATCAACGATAAAATTCACTATTTAACAAAAATAATTATTAACATGAAAAGACTATTTAGGATTCTCTTAACAGATAAGAAAAAACCCATAGTCATAAATTTAGTGATTAACAAACTGCATGTTTTATTTTATGATACATCATTAAGAAATAGTCGTTAGAAAACACTATTTAGGTTTTTCTTAACTATAATAAGGGTAGATCACTATATGATCTATTTTATAACACATCATAAAAAACCAATTTATATGTGTTCTTAGAACTAAAAACTAATTACTTTTAAATTGAATAATATATTATTTAAAAGTTGTTCAAGATTGAACAATGCCATAGCACCCAAAAAAAAAGTTTTGGATTTTCTGTCATTGATTTGGTCATTATAACATATTAACATCCACAATTTTGGGGGATATGCGGACATTTGGGCAATATGTCATTTTGGTTTTTGGGCAATACGACTTTGTTGAATATAACGGTACGCCCTTACTTCATTTGTGTTACATGGACTATTTTTAAGAGTTATTTAATTTTTATTCTTTGCAAATTATTTCATGATAAAATAACAACCAAAACCTAGGATTTGTTTCATTTTTGTCTTCGACATTATTTAATTTTTTTAGAATTTATTTCACTTTTTCGAGACGGAACTTATTTCATTTTTTTAGAATTTATTTCATTGGGAGGTTTTGCACTGGGACTTTTTGCACCAGGGACTTATTGCATAGAGCCTAAAATTTATCTCTCTGTGAGACTTGGTTTTTCCGCATAATGCAGTTCAAATCATCTTAAAAACTGTCATACTTGGAAAACTAAAACTGTTATACTGCAAAAAAATACGAAAATAATTTCCAATAAAGTTTGCAAAAAAATTAACAAAGCAACAATTATATTGATAAAACCAATATGTATAGTATAAGTGTTATATGCACATATGTATCAATTCTTTAACAATATACTTCAGTGTTATGTAATTTCCATCATGCTTTTCAATTTTTTTTTATCTTTTCCAAACAACTTTTAATGCAGTTGTAAAATTAAATTAATGTACTTAAATTTAAACAACAGTTTCGATTTTATATTCTCATAAAAATCCCTTAATTTATTGAAAAGGAATAAAAATAAAAAAAATAAAGTTTTAACAAATGCTTTGGAAAGGGTGTTAAAAATGATTGATTATATAGTTTTTTTTTTTTTTTTTTTGTAGCGCATAACACACAGGCAATTAACAATTTAATTAAATTTTTTTTTTAACAAAAAATGACAACAACACTCACTATTTTTACATGCATATTTAAATAATTTTACTTACAATTACAAATTATACAAGGAACACGATTACGGTTTAAAAAAAAAAATTAAATAAAATTTGCAAAATTTTTAATAATTTTTTAACACAAAAAAAAAAAGTCGTTACAAAATCAAATACTATATTTTTGTTTTAATTCTAAACGCTTGAAAACACTTATGAACGGAGAGTAAAATATCGTGGCAATGTAACCTTAAAAATAGAAAAATACAGAATGTGAAACGATGAACTATGAACTGTATTTTACTGTTATTTGTATTTGCGTGTATGTAAATGGCGAACGTACGAAGGAACAACACGAATGAGTCCACCACACACACAGTGTTACGAGTAGACGAAGTCAGTCTACGACGACGATAAAAGCAAATAAAGGAATACAAAAAGTTGGACGTTTTTATTTAGTTTTTTTTTTTTTTGCTTTAAAGTATGAAAAATACTATAATTTGATAGTTTTACCGTTAAAACGAGTAAATGTCCTTTTTGTTGTTCAAATGTGTGTGTGGGTATGAGACTAATTCTGTATGTATGAGTGAATAAAATTAAGTTTAGTATATGCTGGCGCCACTAATTTAAAACATATTCAATGAATTTAGAACAAATACATTGACTTTTTTTTAAACATGTAGTAAGAGGAGAAATACTTAAAAGAATTTATTCTTTATGCGTTTCAAAAAGTTCATATATGATCATTAGTGTCCGTCCGAGTATTCGGCTTCGGCTTCGGAGTTCGGTCAAAAAGTGAAGTTCGGTGTTCGGCCGAATTTGGCTGAACTAACGAACTTTTTATGATTATTTATAAAAACCACAAATAAATAACAACTGTGGTTATATTTACTTTTCAGAATTTACAAAAAAATACAACGTTGAATATGATAGAATAACAAAAAAAAAAAAAAAAACAACGATATTTAAATATCAATGTGTGTGAAATTTCTAAAAGCCAAGAGTTTAAAAAAAAATTTCCAGAAATATACGTACAAGACTTATAAGCAAATAGTCAAATTTAATGCGATATAATTTAAATAAACGTATACTTTTATATTTTGCAATTAATTTCGAGTGTTAAGTAATCCTAAAAAGAGAATAACAGGTTCATCAATTTGGGATAGACATGATGCGGAACCAGACTTAGAAGTAGCAGAACCAAATGAAAATTTTATTGAAAAAGAAATTAAAATGTTTATTACGGAGCCTTTAAGTCCCGAAATATAAATATATTTGAGTATTGACATTCAAGTCCATTTACAAATATAAAAGCTGTAGCAATAAAATATTTATCAGCCCCACCAACTAGTGTAGCTAGCGAACAGCTTTTTAGCGCCGCTGCCGGACAGCTGTATTCTGATAGACGAAGCAATTCACATGGTGTGAATGCGGAAAAATTGCTTTTCTGTCATCATTACAATATCAAACTTTTTAATTTTAAATATTAAATATTAAAGTTTAAGTTTTTTTTTCTATGTCAACTTAAAAATCAATCAACTATTTTTCTTTGACTATAAAATATAGTACAAATATTTTATTCTTTTTTTGTACTTAAAATAGTACAACTATTTTCCAAATATGATTTTTTTTAAAAAATATACCTATAAATTTTTATGTTTGTTTAGGTTTAATAACTTTTTGCTTTAAATTTATTTATTGGCTTCGGCCAAACATTGATATTATGGCCGAAGTTCTGCTTCGGCCGAAAAAAATGAGTTCGGTCGGACACTAATGATCATATATATTTTTTATATGATCATATATGGTCACCCATACATACTAGAAAAATTAACATACAATTCCATATATGGACAAATATGGCCATATATGTTTATATATTATTTTATATTGTTTATACACGTTCATACATTGTATATGTTTTGAATTTTTTTTTAGAAAATTTAGTTTTTTGGAAAATTTAGTTTTTTAAAAAACTGTTTTCATAAAAAAGCAATATTATTTAAAAGGCCTAATTGCGATAAAAAAAAGAGTGGTTTCAAATGGCAAAACATGCACCTAGAACGCAGACTCGGTAGTAACAACCGTATTTGTTGCCAATCGAATGGTTCGGTTGTGGCTACCGAATTGTTCATTTCAATCGAATGAAACGAGCGTGTAAGTTCTGAAATTAGTGGGGAATTGAAAACGTAAAATGTTTCAAATTCGTAAATTGGAAAAATCGGAGGTCTTAAATTCGTACGTTTCGGTGTTTTCAAAGTTTATGTTAAAAAAACTTTTAAGCTGTCAAACCCTTCAGTTGGCAAACTGCGAAAATAAATGCGACTTTGAAGAAAATTTGTGAAATTTGTGATAGAAATGTTTTTCTAAAGATAAAAATAAATCAAACAAATTGCAACTACTATCAAGTAATATTAACTATAACCAAATAAAAGTTAATTTTTTAAACATGCATTTTAAATAACAGTCGGAAAATCATGTGTAATTTACAAATGGTAATGGTTAGCGCGTTGGACTGTTACACAGATGGTACCGGGTTCGATTTCCGGTGACGACAACATCAATTTAGAAAAATAATATGTATGAGTTTTCTATCACTTATATGTATCGCTGCGCTCACCTTCGGTGTTTCCATAGCACTTAACCCCACCGAAGTAAAATAATGAATCAGGGTTATGAAACAAAAAAGCTTCAATAAATTCGTCAACTCTACATCAGGTGGCGAGCAACAACTGTTATAAGACTTATCTACTCGCGCAATTACAGTGTTGCCATGTATGAAGCCCTTCGTCTTTCACCACCTTTCATCTCTCCATTATTCTCTTTCCAAAGAAAGCAACGCATTAATTAATAGGAAGAATTTCCTGAGTGTTGCTTCTCTTTAAAAAAAAAAATATAAAAAAAAATATATTTTAGATGTTTTCTTAACAATTTTCTAAACAAAGGACATGTTTGCTTATCTTACAGGTAAAAAAAAATTAACGCAAAAACTACAAGTCGGTATAAAATTTTAGTATTTTACTACTTTGTATATGGAAATTTTATTTAAAATTTAAATTTTCATTAAATGTTGTATGAATTTGAGAACAATCGGAAAGCTTAAACCTCGGTGACATGCGAAACATTTTTTTTAAATTCTCTTAACAAAAATATGTTGTGTGACACACCAGTTCTAATTAATTTTATCACGCTGAACACGAATTTTTTAAATTGCACTAATGGTTTTTGAGATATTGAGACTTCAATATTACTCAAAATGGTGTTTTTTTCTCTTTTATAGAGTTTTTATAAAATAACTCCGACATTCGACTTTCATTAGATATTAGCCAATTTCATATACAACTAGGTCCAACGATTATGTGGTGAAAAGTTCAGACAAGTCGGATAGTGCTAACTTATTACGATATCGATCCACTTGTGCAAAAGTTACACCCCTCCAAAAGACGTGTATAAAAAACGAGGTAGTCAACTTAGACTACCTATAAGTACACCCTGTACTAAAACAGGGTGACCCAATCACAATATTACAAAATATTAACACCTCTTTTACAATTTCCAATTTGATTCGTACCGAACGAAGTACGATTACCATAATTTTTTTCAAATTCCCCACTCTGCAGCATTTATTTTTCCAGCAAAGCGTTGGTTTTTTTTTCAGCGTGCAGAAAATAGTTGTCGCTTTTAGTTTATATCAACTACTTAGACCAATATGTCGATTTCAAAGTGAAAAAAATATCACGTTTTGGTAAAAAATCGTTAAAACAGTTAAGTATGAATTTATTCCATTACATTCTGCCAAATAATGGAGTATGTAGATAGATGAACTATACTATTTAAAAATGTAACTCAAATCAGCAGAAAATAACCATGTTTTGCACAAGCTCCATGGTAACCTTAAAACCAACAGTTATGACGTATTTTTCTTTTTCCTTCGATTGTTGGCTTCGTGTGCAACCCATACCCTGTGTTTGGAAGTCAAAAGAGAGTTTGTATTTAAACGAATTATATTTACCAGGTTAAACAAATATTAAATAGAGCAATTCACTACATGATTGCAGAGTTTTAATACATAATAAATGAAATTAAATCGTAAAATCAGTTGAAATACACTTAATGTGTAATATAAATTAAGAATTTTAAATACTGATGATGTAAATTCCTGCAGATAGAGAATTGGAAAAAAATGCAACTTTTAAATTGGTTTTCTGGTTTAGAAAACGGTCAACGACTCTAAAGAGAGTAGATAAAATTTAAAAATCCTTCAAATTTAATTACGTAGCAACGACTTCATGGTACGAACGAAGTTTGTACCACGAACATGGTAATATTCATTTTGGTATTTGGTATTGAAGCCTAAAGGATTTTCCTTTTTTTTTTTTATCATGTTTTTCTCAATTTATAAATCTATCTAGTAGTTCACCCTTACACTCTTTATAGTCTATTATTTAATTGAGGGGGTCATTGAAAATAACTTTTTTTATTGTTATTTTTTTTATTGGCCTAAAGGAAAAATTGTTATTTTTCCAATTACCGTGTTGTGTGTCATATATTGGTTGGCTTTCATCCGTAGTAAAGAAGTGACATAATTTTGTTTTTCAGTTTTTTTATTTGCAACAACCATAAATCAAACAGAATAGAAATAGAAAATCAATATGTGCTTGTAACAAATTTTCTTTTATGGTTTTTACTATTAACTTTCCCTTTTATTTCTTTTAGTTTTTTTTTTTGGCTGTTTGTGTCTTGTATACAGTGCAAGACAACAGTTTTGGTACAGTTACCCAGGCAAAAAAATATAATTGGGCACAGTGTTGGCAAAGCGTCGTCGTGATAATTAAAATTAAGATTCTGTTTTGTCCCCAGGCATTTAAGGGTTAAATATTTTTTTAAATAACAGTAACGACAATTATAGTCTTAATAAATTTAAGTGATATTTTTCCGAAAATTATGCAAACTTTGATGAAAACATTTAAATCTTGTTCACTTTTTTACTAAATAAGCCATTTTCATAAAATGTCCCGAAAGGGAGTCGCTCCAAATACAAACTCGAATTAAAATTTTTTCCAATTAATTTTTTTATTTTTAATAACAACTATTATCTAATCGACATTGCAGATGACAATGGAATTTTAAAAAATCTTTAAAATTAATTTTAACAAAAGACGTTTTTGCATTTTTATTAAATTCGTGGGTCATTTTGGATTCCAGGCTAAAGTGGGTTAATGATATCCGATGAAGTCTGAACTCCATATCTGAATGATTTTGAGCATATTAAATGAATAAATGTAATATAAAGGAACATTTTTCGAAATTTCAAATTCTGGAAATTTTTAATAACCCGATTAAATAAAATTATATAAGCCATATCAAATTATACAAATATTTATATACGGAAATTGGTGGATATAATTATATAATTCTATAAAATTTGATATAATCAGATACAGTTATATATAATTATATCCGAAAATTATATAATATATATAATTATATAAAATTAGATATAATTATATAAGGCAGATATAGTTATATATTGGACCATATAAACAAATTTTTCAATAATCGACCGCACATAAAATTATATATAATTGTATATAATTATATATATAATTGTATATAATTATATATATAATTATATGTATGCACAGCGCATACTTTTTGAACATTTATTCGTTCCCCCGCATAGTTAATTTTCATACATCTAGCGTATAATATGAGAACAATTGGTTCGATACACCGCATATTTCGGGAACAATTACGGCCGTTTCCCTAAAGTATGCGCTGTGCATACATATATATATATATATATGCAATTATAAAGGGTCCGCCAAATAACTTTTTTTTTTGAACTCCTGAACCAATTGGACTTTGTATGGCGTCATACCAAGGTCTTTATGCAAAATTCGTCTCAATGATGTCTCCGAAATGTTCAATTGTTAAGAACGACGGTGAATTGATGTTGATGGCGCTTCACGCACACTTTCTGCCACAGCAGCAATATTCTCGGGTGTACGCACTGTTTTTGGCTTTTCACGCTTTGGTTTATCGATGAGGATGCCAGTTTCTTTCACTTTTTTCACAAGATAACGAACATACGGACCATATTCGTTCAGCGGAAGGATAAAACTAATTATCTGTTTAATCAGACATGAGCTAAGTGTTACCATTCACGAAATAAGCACTAGTTGAAAAAAAACGTTAGATGGCGGACCCTTTATATATAATTATATATATAATTATATATATAATTATATATATAATTATATATATAATTATATATATAATTATATGTATGCACAACGTATACTGTTGGGACATTTATTCGTTCCCCGCATAGTTTAGGGACATTTGCTAACTTTGGGGTCAGTCCGCAAAGTTTTCACACATTTTCATACATCTAGCGTATAAGATGAGGACAATTGGTTCGATACACCGTATACTTAGGGGATAATTTTGGACATGTCCCTAAAGTATGCGCTGTGCATACACTTTTTTCCAAAATGTGTAATTTTTGGACGTCTGGTGGGTTAACGTTTTCAAAAAAAATTTATTTCTTCCATTTGAAAACATTTGAAATAAAACTGAGGGTGTAATGACAAATCTATGTTTAAGGGACACCCTAATATATATATACAATATACTGTTCTAAAAATGATTTAAATCCTGAGTGACATGGAATCGTACGGTTCCGTTGACTTTTCCATATGCAGTACAATTTTTCTATGAAAAATTGCATGTTTTAAAGAATGGGAGATATGATGCCATCTCTCGCAGATTTTCTGGTCAAAACACGTTAAGGCTATATCTTGCATTTGTGCAAAATTTGAGCCAGCATCGAAAAATAATAGAAAAACGAACTGTGCCAAAACCTATATTCAATCAAAAACAAAATAAGCAAATGTTTTTGATATTTTTATGCGGGTTTTGAAAACAAAATGAATTTTTCAGTTTTAGAATTAAAACTATGAAGTGTCAATTTATCATCTTTATTAAAATGTTTAATGTTTATTTTTCATTACTATTGACGTGATAAAGCATTTCGTTTGATTCCAATAACTGTGTCAAAACTTTTGTCGGGCACTGTATGTATTGTAGAAAGGTTAAAATATGGTCGTTTTTTTTGTGTGTTAAAGGGCCTACAAGTATTACAAGAGAATCGATTTCCATATTGTTCAAAATGAAAATGTTAATGACCACTTACATAAATTAAGTGTTGCAATAAAAGTGGTTTTTGAATGAGCAGTAGTTCTACATGATAAACTGACGACGAACATTGCCACATATTGTGTTTTTAGATGCAGTGAACTTGTCCGTTGTTCACTGCAGTAAATATGTTAAAAATGATTTAATAATTTTTTTTTTTTTTTTTTGATCTTTTGAATTTCCTAATAAAAATAACACGAGTTTGTTTCAGATTGATACGATAATTTAAGCTTTACATTTAATTAACATTCAAGTGTGATAAACGCAAAAAAAAAAAACTACTTTTGAATATTTTATTTGCATGAGTATCTCTTCAATTAAGCCAGTTTGAGATATTTATGAGATGGAAAAAGCTTTAGATAAATTTAAATCAACAAAGCGAGAATGAATTATTATTATTCTGCTAGAATTTCAATCTAACCCAGTAAACATTTCAGGAATTCAAATTTAAATCAGGTATAACTAAAACCATAGGAAAAGCTTCATCATATTTATGGAAAACTTCATAAATATGATGAAAAACTGCATTGATTTTCGTCCAATGTAATACTTCATAAATATGATGAAGTTGTTTCATAAAAGTTCAAATTGAAGACGATCTTTCAGATTTCATAAATATGAAGAAGTTTAATAGCTTTTCATGAAATGTTTTAGGACGATTTATTAATATGGTAAAGCGAAATTCATAAAATTTTATGAAATGAAAAATATTCCTTGGTAGCGTACAAACACAATAAATGCTACAGCCATTGACGAACATTTATTTTTAATACATTATTTTAAAAACCCCACATTTTTGCAACTGCAATTTAGAATATATCAATTAAAACTCAGAATTTAAAATTTAAATTTAGATTATTATGAATTTTTAATAAAATTCAGAAAAAATAAATTACGAATTTTAATTTTGAATTTAGAAACAGTAATTGATGTTAGGAATTTCCGTTTCCATAAAAATTAAAATATATCGCACTTGATCAACAAGAGGGTATTAACTCAAAATTTTTAAAATATCACTTTTTTCAAGAAATCAACTAACAACATCAATATCTATCTATTGTAAAAATTTCAACGTATTCCGATTGCTCTTTCATCTCGAAAACCACTTTTGAGACCATTTTCATGATAATGTAGTGATTACTTTTATTTCCACAAAAAGGTATTATTTCGAGTTAATACAAAAGTTCAAATAGAAATGAATCGTATATTTTCATAAAAAATGTATTATTTTGATTTGAGCCTTTATTTATGTTAAAAATAATCAAACTGTTTTATTTATATTTGGTTGTATTTTAAGTTGATACTGTTTTGTTGATAAAATTTGTTTTAATCTATAAATTTAAATCGATAAAATTTCAAAAAAAAATGGTATTAACTCAAAAATTGATTTTTTTTTTTGCAATGAGTGGTAAAATTTAAAACAAAAACAATGTATATATATTTTCAAATGGAATTTGATTATTATGATATGTTTGAATTTTTAAATTCTGTTAAAATATGGCCATAAACATTTTTTTGACTCTCCTGAAAATTTTAAAATTTTGAGTTAATACCCTCTTGTTGATCAAGTGCGATATGTTTTACTAATGTTAAGTTTTCTTTGGTCTTCTTTTATTTAGTTCTTCTAATTTTAAACGAGCTTAAGATCATTTATTTATTAATTATAATTATTTATTTCCAATATTTCGTATCCACATTGGGTGACTTCTTCAGGGAACAATTATTACAATTTGATTGAAGAACTTGTTTTATTGGAAATAAATAATTATAATTAATAAATAAATGATCTTAAGCTCGTTTAAAATAAGAAGAATTATATGTTTTACTTTTAAATTGAAAAAAATTAAAACCAAAAATTTATTTCTCGATATTTTATCCTAAATTCTGATGTAAGCAAGATTATTCAAGTTTAATATCATTTGTGTTTTTTTTTTGTTAAACAAAAAACAGTGCAATGTTTATTTATTAATTAAACAAATAATCTTGAACTTGAATAATCTTGCTCACATCAAATTTATGATAAAAGATCGAAACAAAAAAAAATTTTTTGGTTTTAATTTTTTTAAATTTAAAAGTAAAACATTTGAAAAATTGCAGAGTACGGCAAGACTGCCTTATGGCCCTAATGCTTTAGTCAGAAAGTGTTATTGTTTATTTAATAAACACTAACAAAACAGCGTATTAGGACTAGAGATTCAAGCCTTTACACAAACAATGTGTTATTAGTTAAAAATGTTATATTTTTGATTTGAATTAATTAAATTCTTCCCATTTTGTTTTTAAACAAAGCAATACGGATAAAGCATAAAGCATACATAGGTCGTCTGAGGATTTTCGGCGACGCGAAATGAAACATATAATGACCTGTCAGTAGATAAAGTCTGCATTAAATAAGCGGATTAAGGCATTATTAATTAATAAATAAACATTTCACGGTTTTTTGTTAAACAAAAAACAAATTATATTGAATAATCTTGCAAATGATCTTGAATAATCTTGCTCACAATGAAAGATAAAGGGTCCGTCAAATAACTTTTTTTTTTAACTACTGAACCAATTGGACTTTGTATGGCATCATACCAAGGTCTTTATGCAAAATTCGTCTCAATGATGTCTCCGATATGTTCAATTGTTGAGAACGACGGTGAATTGATGTTGATGGCGCTTCACGCACACTTTCTGCCACAGCAGCAATATTCTCTGGTGTACGCACTTTTTTTTGGCTTTTCACGCTTTGGTTTATCGATGAGGATGCCAGTTTTTCACAAGATAACGAACATATTGACCATATTCGTTCAGCGGAAGGATAAAACTAATTATCTGTCAAATCAGACAAGAGCTAAGTGTTACCATTCACGAAATAAGCACTAGTTGAAAAAAAACGTTAGATGGCGGACCCTTTATATTTACAAAATTTAGAACACATCAACCGATTAGAAATTCTGACTTAATTGATGTAATGATAGTTCCTCAATTTTAAGTAGAAAATCTAAATTGCAAATTTCAAATTCTTAAATTTAAATGAAAATTCTTAATTTGTCTTGATGGTTTCTAAATTTAAAATGGAAATTCGGAATTTCAATTGATAGGAAAACAAACAAAAATATGTTCACACGGTTTATGAAACTTTTTTATGAAATGATGAAGATTTATGAAACGTTTGACATAAATTTGTATGTCATATCTATGAAAACTTCATAAATGTGATGAATAATTGATGACAAACGATTTATGAAACAGTTTCATCGATATAATGAAACTTTGCTAAAATTAGTAGATTTTTTTTACTAAATATTAGTAATGTCAGAAGAGCAAAAATAAATCTGTTGAATTTACAAATATTTAGTTACATTTTAGCTAAATTTGAAATTGGAGTATGCTGCTGTAATCTAGAGTCCATACTGTGGAGTTCATATCTCTCGATTTGAGAGAATATTTTTAAAATGCATTTTTCTAACGTTTGACCACTTTCGATTTAAAAAAAAGAATGCTTAATTCCAAAATATGGAATTTTCACCAAATAGTTGCACATTCGCTTTTTTGGGTCCCGGGTCTTATCTACCCAGCAAAAACTGTTCTGCCTAAGAATGATTCTAATTGAGCAAGAATAGCCAAATTTGAAAAAACTGCGTTTCTTTTATTCCGCAGTAAAAAAGTAGGGGAGTATACCTTTCCAGTGCAATTTAAATTATTATAATCCGAAGAATATTGAAAAAAATACGAATGTTCAAATTTACACACTTTTTGCACTTTTCTCATTGTTCAAAAAAAAATTAAACCGCGCAGAAAACCGTGGATTTTTCGAAATTTACAAAACTAAAAACGCCAATCTTTAAATGCCTCCATAGAGTTTCTAAATGCAAAATTTAATTAAAATCGGAAGACCGAAGGTCAAAAAATGCCCTTTTTGGCCAGTCTTCGGGGGAACGGCCGATATTTAATATATTTATAAATTTTCGCAGTATTAAATTTTCTCAATATTTTCTCAGATTATGGACTAATAAGTTTATTGTTTTTGCAATTTTTGCCAGCTTAAAACCAAAATAATTTAAAATAGAACGTCATGAAATTTAATACATACAGTTACGGACAAAAAATAGGGTCAATTTGAAGTTAAAAAAAAATACCAAAAAATTTGATGGGAAAATTTGCAATATTATTTTTAGATTAAAGTACAATAACAACTCTTTAAAGCGTAAATGATCAGTTAACTGGCGCCACCAATATTTTAAATTTATAGTTTTTAGTAGAACGACAAGGTACATTTATAAGAAGCCAGTTTTTGCTAAATTCCTGAGTAAAAAATTGCACCAGTAATAAATGATACATTAAAGTGAATACATGAGTGAGATATTTAAAATATTCAATACATTTTCATATTATTTTTACATAATCATACTTACGCTTTTTTTATATTTTCACAAATTTAGTTCAATATAAATATTGAAGTATTTTTTACGAGGTGTGTCAATGAAAATCCAGATCCAATATAATTAAAATTTAAACGACGTTAGTTAATTGAAGATGTGCACTTTTAGGCACAATTAACTAAAAATCGCGATACTGATGGGAGGATTCCAATAAATAATATTAAATGAGGGATGTTTTTCAAAATTCCTAAATAATTCAGTTTTGGATAATAAATCAGCTTTTTTAGTACTAAAAAGTGGTTTATTCAAATTTTGTTGCTCTTGTAATTATAAATCACTATCAATAAAATAATAGGGCACAAATAAATATTGAAAATTGCTGTCAGTATGCAATTTATTGCGATTTAAAGTGTCCCAGACTTTTTTAACTCTTGGTAAAAAAGTTGGTACAATAAAGATACTGAAATAAGTCCGTATACTAGATTCAATTACCATTACAATATTGCAAATAAAAATCAAATACAAAATGCAAGGATTATTGAATATTTCCTACAATTTGCATACTGAGCCTATTTTTTGTCATTTAAAAAATGGGATTACTACGAAATTTTGCTTCTGTTTTTTTTTTTAATTGCAACAACAAAGTATGAATTGTATTATAAAATAAAGAGTTGTTATTGTACTTTCATTTAAAAATAATATTGAAAGTTTAACCACCAAATTTGTTGTTTTTTTTGGTATTAAATTGTATTAGGAAAAAGTGACTATTTTTTTGTCCATAACTGTATTGTGTTATCAACCACAAAAATAGTTTTCTTTCTGTTTATTTTTAGCTATACTACAATTTTGTTCACAAGATTCATTATCAAGTTGTTTTTTTTATTTTTTATAATATTTGTGATACTAATAAAATTCATATGCCTAACACGGGTGGCCAAGGATATTGAATTGATAAATTTAACTTTAAATTATTCTAAGTTTTGAATTGAACAATTTAATATGATTTCCCATAAAACGGGGACTACAATATTTTAAGAAAGTATGTTTGGACGTACATTTAATATAAGGTAATCATCATACGACAACGCGTACACAACACACACAGCAGTTTGGACATGAAGGCGTATGATTATTAAATTATATTAATAACTGGGATCGCGCATATTTCAAACCCTATACATTATCGACTTTCTTGAGTATTTTAATACAAACGTCTTTTTTGACCCACCGTGCTATTGCCTCTATGTTCATAAAAAGCACCTTGACTTCATTTCTGTACATATCAGTAGGTAAATAAGTTTTAATGTATTCCAGCAATGTAGGGTAATTGCAATGCAAATACACTCAAAGAAATATATATATACTGCCAATACTAAAATGTGGTTTAAATAGCGAAGAATTTTGTCTCTTTTAAACGAGCTTAAGATCCTTTATTTATAAATTATAATTATTTATTTCCAATATTTCGTCTCTCATTGGTTGACTTCTTCGGGGAACAATTATTATAATTAATTTTAAATATTAAAAGAAAATTGTATCTCATTTTCTGCATCCACATGAAATCTTTTTAACGACGTTTCATTTTTCCTAACTGTGTATCCAACATCCCTGAAAATCATGGGTTTTATAATTTCATTATTTTGAGTGAGTTTAGCCACTCGAAAATCTTCGCTATTAAAGTGCAGATAATTAAAAATTTAATAAATGGCCTTCTTGAATTGGGAAATTAAAAAATAAATCAAAAAATTATGGATATGCATGGCCTTCTTGTTCAAAATAAGTAATAAGTAGTAGTATAATTTTTTCCTTCAAACTAAATACTAAATTGCGAATATTTCATACTGTAATATTTTTGCTTGACACTTCGCGATATAAATGAAATTTTAGTAGTGGCAGGTAGTATGTGCACTCAAAAAAAAATGTTTGCCATTTGCCAACTAAAATTCGGTTACTATAACGGAAGTCGGTTGGAACAACTGAATATTGGTTTTTACAACAAAATTCGGGTAACACAACTACGTTTTAGTTTCAACACCCAAAATGTTAGGAAATCACATATAAATATGGTTTTACTAATCGAACTTATTGGTTTACACTTTTAAATTCGGTTGGCACTTTATTTTTCTGCGTGTATATATATTTCCTTCAGTGTATGTTAGGCCGGGTCGATTTGTGGGGAGGCAAAAAAATCGCCCAAAGCTCAGTGAAAATCGTATTCTAGGGATCAAAATAAGAAACTTTGCGGAATTAACCATACCTCTAAAACGAATTCTACTACCCCGAAACTGCTGACTTTTGTCCCGTAGGGTCAAGTTTTGAAAAATCCCACTTTGACCCATGTAGAGTGCCCCAATCGAGTCCAAATGTATGACCGACCCCCACTAACTTTGAAGGGCCGATCCACCCATGCTCGTGGCACACCCCCCTGGAACTCCCCTGGTGGGTTCCCCATACAAACATTTCAAAAAATCTCCATTTTTGGCACTTTATTTTATTATTTTTTATTTATTTTATTTATTTTTAATATTTTATTTATTTTTTCTCTTTAGAAATTTATTTAGTCAGAACATATGTAAATGAAAAAATTAATTTAACTTAGTAATAGAAAAGAAAAGATAAAAATTACTGTTTGAAGTCTTTTTTGCTTTCAAGTCTGGGCAATTTCGCACGGCTCTCTAACGTCGTCGCCATAACAGCCTCTACATTTTCCGGTATAACTCGTTTGGAAACGCTAGCTAGCAATTGAACGTGTCGTTCTGTTCCTTGTATGTGTGATGGAATTTTTGGATCATTAAACGGTGGATCATCTTGATTTAAATATTCTTTCAAAGTATCGTATGGAATGCTTCGAGTGAATGGTGGTTCAAATACGTCATTTATGTCATTCATATTGATCATTTCCGTGTAACTTGTGCAATAAAAGTTTATATCTGGTTTTTTATAAGCTCTAAGTCCCGTTGGGTCGTCAACATCGGTTCGATAGCGTAGAATTATCTTGATAGCACAGTCGCGCTTTTCTTTGCTATCATCAAACAACATTGATAACAAGATATTTTCCGAATGCGCATAATATGAATTATCTGTAATTACTTTATTGACAATTTTGCGTAAACGAGGTTCTAGAAATCTTGACCAACTAATGAATTTGAAAAATAATCTACTACCGTACACGACAGAGCTGTAATACTTAATATTGAAGTACATTGGCACATAACATGTAATTATAAATTCAACCAGTATTCTTAAATTTGCATCTGGATTTTCCGTTGTCACATATAATCGTAATAGTCTAGCGGCCTTGGTGAGCCACCGAGAATGTACAATTTTCCCTGGTTTGATGTTAGCCAGATCCACTGAAACCACGCCGCTAGAAATTGCATGGGCCATGTCGTATAAGTACTTGGAATCGGTGGAAAATTCAATTTTTTCTGGAGCAGGGGGCATATTTTTCAACTCAATTTTCTGAAAGCCGTCCACCACCTGAAAATATATAAAAATAAAGCAATTAAAAACGGTTGACAATTATAATAAATGAGTGATAGCAATAACTTACCGGAAGAGTTTCACAAGTTTCGATTTGACGGCTCAATTTTCCGGTTGCCGATCTTGGTCCAGTGCTGGTTGATTTATCCAAAGCTTCAAACAAATGCCGAAACGGAAGTTCGTTGAAGTGTAGAAGGCAAACGAACCAATGCAATGGTCTTTTTAACAGCAATTCGAATCGTCGTATAATTCCACCGTGTGGGCCAGTGTTTGTTGGCTCACCGTCAACGCATATGCCAATTAATTCATTCAGTGATATATTTTTATCGTTAAAAAAATCATTTAATTTGGTTGTTTTGTATTCAGCGGTTTCATGTTCCAGTCTTACGTAACCAATCAATTCAGAATTCGGTTCTCTCAAAATAACAAGATGAGGTTCTTTTACCATCCTAGTATGATACTTCTCATCAATTGCATCTCTCGTTAAAGTATCATCTTTTCTGCCATCGAATGAAAATGCTAACAAATTGGTATCATCTAACCGTTTGCGAAGCACTTCTTGTCTGCATTTCTCTTTTTCTCGGCGAACTTTCGATTTATCCATGATGAGAGGTTTGCCATGGGTATCTTTCATTTTAAAATCTTGGAAAAGAGCGGTTCCCATTGCTGATGCTACTCTATCAGGCACACCAAATCTGTCACATACCAAGGCAAAGTTAAAACAATCGTATCTCTGTGTGTATTGTGAACTTGTGCTTATATCCAAATCTTCTTGAACCGGTGGCGGTGCGTATGTTGAATCATCGGGATCTTGGTATGTTGGCATTGATGACATAGACGTTGCTCCTTGCTCTTCAATTTCCATCGCAAATCCATCCATTGTTAGTCTTCTCTGATTATGTTGATCGTGCATAAACTCTTTGAGGCGTTCGGGAACCAAACCGCATGCACATGGAGCTGCCTTCAAATCGCATTTACATGTTCCAATGAAAAAAATTGTTTCCAGAGATTTTACATACTCTGTAAATTCTTGGTGTTTGTTTCTATTCTTGATTTGCTCTTGATATTTGACAAGCAATCTATTCAATTTATTATATACACTTTTTTTCAGCATTATTTCCATACCAAGTTTTTTCCAAATTCCAATCAACTTATCTTGTACTTGAATAGTGAATGATTTATAGAGCAATTTTTTTTGTTCGCTCAAGTAAAAATAATATCTCAAAATATCCAGATGGGTTGGTAAATTAAGATCAGTCAAATCAGTAGACACACCAAAAACAGTAACATCATGCCTGGGTATATGACTCATTGGGTTTTCGATAGTTGTTGATGTTGTTATTGCTTCATCTTGCGGTGTAAAGGATGGTGGATTCATTGTAAACTTTTTGATTTGGAATGATTTTTTTTTTTAAATATTTTTTTATCTGAAATTAGAACTTCACACTTTGAGTTCTTCACAACGACTTAATGCATTCACAAAAACTGTTGCGTTATATATGGTCTACGAGGTAATAAAAATGAAATGGTAATTTTAATTCTACCTGTAACCGATTTTGTTGTTAAAACTGCCCATTAAATACTTACATGTAAATTAAAAGTTAATCTGACCACAAAATCTGTTAAGCAAGTGCGCCTTTTATTACTTCTGGAAAATCCTTTATGATAATTTTATGCTCAATTCTACCTGTAACCGATTTTGTTGTCAAAACTGCCCATAAAATACTTACATGTAAATTAAACGTTAATCTGACCACAAATACTGTTAAGCAAGTGCGCCTTTTATTACTTCTGGAAAATCCTTTATGATAATTTTATGCTTTCTGTTAAGCAAGTGCGCCTTTTATTACTTCTGGAAAATCCTTTATGATAATTTTATGCTCAATTCTACCTGTAACCGATTTTGCTTAAGTAAGTTTACGACATGCAGCTGTGTCTTGTGGTGGCTTAAAAAACCCACACAACCTATTTTACGACCTGCAACAGAACGACACGTTCAATTGCTAGCTAGCGTTTCCAAACGAGTTATACCGGAAAATGTAGAGGCTGTTATGGCGACGACATAAGAGAGCCGTGCGAAATTGCCCAGACTTGAAAGCAAAAAAGACTTCAAACAGTAATTTTTTTTATTTCTTTTCTATTACTAAGTTAAATTATTTTTTTCATTTACATATGTTCTGACTAAATAAATTTCTAAAGAGAAAAAATAAATAAAATATTAAAAATAAATAAAATAAATAAAAAATAATAAAATAAAGTGCCAAAAATGGAGATTTTTTGAAATGTTTGTATGGGGAACCCCCCAGGGGAGTTCCAGGGGGGTGTGCCACGAGCATGGGTGGATCGGCCCTTCAAAGTTAGTGGGGGTCGGTCATACATTTGGACTCGATTGGGGCACTCTACATGGGTCAAAGTGGGATTTTTCAAAACTTGACCCTACGGGACAAAAGTCAACAGTTTCGGGGTAGTAGAATTCGTTTTAGAGGTATGGTTAATTCCGCAAAGTTTCTTATTTTGATCCCTAGAATACGATTTTCACTGAGCTTTGGGCGATTATTAAATCGACCCGCCCTAGTGTATGTATAGGATATCCCTTAAAATAACGATTTGTCGAATTTCGTTCATAACACAAGCCAGTTTTATTGCAAATGGTTTCAAATGAAAGAAATCGATTTTTATTTCTTTTTTTGGAAAACATTAACCCTATATGGATCTAGTTATAAAGCATTACAATCTCGCAGCCATAATTAAAATTAAATTTTATGAGTCTTTTTTGTACTCAGGCCACTAAGGGTTAAATATCTTTTAAATAAAAGTAAAGATAATTATAGTCTTAATAAATTTAAGTGATATTTTTCCAAACATTCTGCAAACTTATTGAAAGCAGCCAAATTTGTTCCAATTTTTGATAATATAAGCTATTTTAATAAAATGTCGTGGAAAGGTGTCGCTTCAAGTACAAACTCGAATTGTCAATTTTTCAATTTATTTTTGACTTTAATAACAACTATTATATTATAAAAATAGCAATCAACATCAGAAAATTAGGAATTTTAAAAAATCTTGAAAATGTATTTAAAAAAAAGACGTTTTTGCATTTTCATTAAATTCACGGGTCATTTTGGATTGCTGGATAAAGTGGGTTAATGATATCCGATGCAGTCAGAATTACATATCTAAATAATTTTCATTTTCATCTAAATAATTTTGAAATAAAAAGTAAATTTTTTAGAAATTTAAAATTTTGGGAGTTTTTTAATAAATACAACTTTTTTCAAAAATTGGCCATTTTCGGCCGTTTTAACGTTTTCCAAAAAAAAAAATGTATTTCTTTCATTTTGGAACCATTTGTAATAAAACTGGGAGGTGTAATGAGAAAACTATTTTTAAAGGACACCCTAGTATGTACCTTTAAAACATCCTCTTTCCATATATTTTTGTCATTCTGTTTGTGTTATGGAGTGGTTCACAGTGGGATGGGTCATTTTCATATCGATCGTTTCTTTCTGGCCTAAGCCAAAACATATTATTCATTCATAGTTTATATAAAAGTTCTGGCACATGCACAATGTATGTACCATGAATAAGAGAAGTTGGGGAAAAATCAAGAAAAGAAATTTGTAAATAGAAATATTTGCCAATTTCTTAAAGGGTCATTTAAATTTCAATATGCAAAGTGGCAAAAATAGAATATACGATATTAAAATCGAATTATGAATTTACATCATATAAATTGTTACCTGTGTTTTCAGTGACGCGTGTCAAATGGATCTCAATAATATAAAAATAATTTATTTACAAACGAGTAATTATTAATTTCTTTGCACTTGACTAGAATAGAGTTGATTGTTTTAATATTTTCTCTCGTGTATACAAAATGTCATGTGGCGTAGTGTCCAAAACCGTAACCGAGAACCGGTTAACCGGTTTTTTTTTTATTTTCAAAAACCTAACCTGCTTCGAATAGTTAACATTTTCGAATATGCAAGAAACCGGGTGTTTGGGGTCGGTTAACCGGTTATTTTTTTTAACAGGATATTTTACTTGAAAAACTAACAAAAGCTCTGAAAATGAGTTATTTTTATTCTATATTTTTTGCCATTTAAAACCATTCCAGAAAATTTTCCTTAATTCGTCAATTTTACACAAAATTTTGAGAGAACTCAAAATAGTACGTACACTCGAAAAAAGTAAAGGTAGCAAACAAGCTAGTTTAGTCAGCAAAACTGTTGCTGGAGGTTCCTTGAAGAAAAATTGCTAATATCTGTAAAAATGTTTTGCTGAACATCAGTGAGCTGATTTTTAGAAAAACAATAGTAAATTCAGCAAAATTTTGTGCTGACACTTTGTTCAATGCAAATTAAAATCGACTTGTTAAAATCAAAAAAAAATTTTGCTGGAGCTTAGTAGATTGAAAAAAACGTAGTAGAAAAATTTTCACTTTAGTTAATTTAGTTTGATGAAATTTAAATCTATTTTGTTTTTGTTTTAAATATATACAGTGGCCCGCAAAACTAAGGACACGTCAGCATTATTTTTAAGTTTTACCAATTTATATGTGTTTAAGAAAAAATGTTTAGACAAAACTCATATTTATTTTTAATTTTATTTTAAGTCAAAAACATTATGACCATTTATTTACATTCTTAAGAAAATTTAGTTACATTC
The DNA here is from genome assembly GCA_021234595.1 of Delia radicum. Classification (NCBI taxonomy): domain Eukaryota; kingdom Metazoa; phylum Arthropoda; class Insecta; order Diptera; family Anthomyiidae; genus Delia; species Delia radicum. The sequence continues at coordinate 200,159,530 of CM037855.1, read as the reverse complement.
ACTATACTATATTTGTATGAGAAAGACAATAAATCTTATGGACAAATCGGTAAAATAGTGTCCCGTAGTCGTTTTACAGTGCGAAAAGTTATTAAACGCAAAATAAATGAGAACGGTATCGAAAATAAGCCTGTAAGTGGTTGACCACCAAAGATAAACGATATATAAAGCGCACCGTTGAAAAAAAATCCGTACACAAGTGCCACAAAAATTGCCGATGAGCTCGAAAACTATCAAAACACAAAAGTTTCACCCGATACTGCTCGAAGATGTTTAGTTAATCAGGGTCTGATGTCATGTTCCCCAAGAAAAAAACCATTTATAAACAAAGTTAACAGACGCAGGCGCATAGATTTTCCAAAAACGCATTTAAATAAGCCCCAAGAGTTTTGGAATAAAGTGGTTTTTACAGATGAGTCGAAGTACAACATATTTGGCTCAGACGGCCGTTTAAAAGTGTGGCGGAAAAAAAGGAGAAGCTTTGAATCCAAAAAATACGGTTAAGACTATTATACATGGAGGTGGAGGTGTTATGGTATGGGGCTGCATGTCGTCGTCTGGTTTTGGAAACCTTGTGTTTATAGAAAATACAATGAACCAATATATTTATTTAGATATTTTAAAAAATAATCTGAAGGAAAGTGCATTCAAAATGGGCACATGTGGGAAGTTTTGGAGAGAAATGAGCGAAAACACGAAATACGAAGCAAGCCCCAACTGAAACAATTTCTTCTGGATGAATGGAACAAAATAAGTGTCGAAACAACAAAACCCCTAGTTAACTCTATGAAAAAACGATTACACAATAAAGGCTTTCCAACTAAATATTAAAGAGGTAAAATTTTGGTTATATTTGTAATTTTTTAAAATAAATCTTTATTATTTTTATAGGTGTGTCCTTACTTTTGCGGTGCAAATGTTAGATGTTACACATATATTTCCCTTACTGTTTTGCCCCAATGAAATTAAGTTCCTTATTTTTTTATTAGATTGAACTACTATATTTAATTTTTGCGTTCTTAAGTGCTTTTCTTTGTTTTTATTTCCTTACATAAAAACAATTTAAAGAAATCTTTAAAATATGTTACTGTGTCCTTACTTTTGCGGGCCATTGTATATATGTATATATAAATGTCTGGGCTTCTAGATCGTTAACATAATGCAATAAAATAAACAATTTGGAAATAAACAAAATGTTTTATTATTAACATTAATAACAAAGATTAATAATTCCCAATAACTTAGAAAAACTATGTAGGTAAATGACAATTCACTTGAAGAAAGGACTACTTACATTTCAGTAAATTCAACTAACATTGTCATTTGTTTTTTTACTGTTCAAAGAATTAACCTCAATTGTCATAAAAATTAGTCACAATTGTCGTAAAAAATTAACCAAACATTTATTTGTTTTATTTTTTTAAATAAAAAAAAAAATCCTGTATAAAATGTTATAAACATCCTTTATCTTTTAAAAACAACTAACTGAGACTTGCATTTATTGTTTTGTACAGTAGGACCAAAGCGTAGTTTATATATTATTTTTGCCTGAATTCTCAATTTATCAAAATATTGTTTTGTACAGCAGAACTAAAGCGTATTTTATTTTTGCCTGCTTTTTTAAATTTATTAAAATATCATTCATTTAGTAATTTTTTTAAAATTAGTTTATTTAATTTATTTATTGTTTTATTTATATTCATAACTTGTATTTGCACATGCGTGCTTTGTTTGATGTGTAGTATACGAAAGAAAAAATTAAATGAATGAAATTAATCTCGCTTGCATTTTGTGTAAGTCTTCTAATGGTTTTTATGGAACTATCTTTTCTTTTTAAATACACTGAGAGAATTATTATTCATGATATTAATGAAACAATTTAATAAAAAATTTTTTCGTAGATTTAATGAAGAATTTCATTATATCCAAGAAATTTTATTAGTATTAGGAAATTGTTCAAAAACTTTTTTTCCATAAAATTTCATAATTTCATAAAAAAAAAACTCATTTGATTTCATAAATTATGTCTTCATAAATTTAATGATAATTTTCTTTAGAGCTATGAAATTATTTCAAAGACGTATATCCTAATTTTGTTAATCACCTGCGTATATCACCTACACTTCACATCACTCATCTAACGCGGGGATTATAAAGTGATACTTTATATTCCCCGCGTGATTAAAGGCTCCATTTGCCGTTCCGTGCCGTGACGAATCAGCTGTTACTGTAATGGTTTATGCGAGGTACTTTTTTGAAAAACTCACTATCCATACAAAAACAAAACAGGTGATTCGTTACGGCACGGAACGGCAAGACTAATTGAGCCTTTAGTAAAACGTTATCACTTGAATTATCAATTGAGAGTTGCCATCTTTATGAAAAACTTGACCCTTTTTTGTAGGGATTTATATAGTTTAGTATTGGCAACCCTTAAAAATAGAATACAAATGTAAACAATGAACAAAAACAAAGAAATAAAACTAAATTTATTTTAAATTCATTAAAATTTAAAATTACTTAAATTTTTACGATCAAATTTTATTGGAAATGTGTTTAATTGTGTATTTATGTAATTTTTAACAATAAAAATAAAATTGTTTAAAAAAATTAAGTGGTGTTATCAGTGCTTTTATGCTGCCGGACAAGAAACTCTTGCTTAATTAGTTATAATTGTCGTTAAGTATTTAATTTGTAGTATTCTCATTAAAGAATTTTGTGTTCAAATGCATTTTTTTTTTCTTTCAATTCAAATGATTAAAATAACGCTCAGGTGATTTAAAATATTGGATGTTTCATACAATTTTCTTTGAAAACTACGTAAGTCAACGCAGACAGTAACTGCGTTTTACAAAATACAAAATATGAAAAATTTAGGTGAAGTGATGCTTTATGATTTAAAAAATTAACCTATTAATTTTTTTATTTTTTTTATAAAATTTCAATAATTTTCATACATTTCAATCTTTAGTTTTAAGATTCAATTCTCAAGTGTTCAACATATTTTATAAGGTGCTTTATGTTTTCAATGTAGACTTTTATTAATTTTGGACTTAGCTGTAAAAATCACATGAAGCGGTCCATTGGCTTAGTTTCAATGCTTTTATCAAGACTTTCATGAAGAGTTTTATTAATTCAAGGAAACTTTTAAATATTAAAACATGTTATGAAACTGTTTCATAAATTCTATAAACGTATTATTGTCGGAATGATTCATTAGTTTTATGAAGATTTTCATTAATTCTACAAACATTTCATAAACATTGACTTTAATTAAACCTGTTTCAGAGATTCTATGAAAAGTTTCAATGGCCGAGTTCCAGTAACAATTTTCATTAAAGCTATGAAGAAATTCATAACCTAAGTGAAGATAATCCTCTCAGTGTAGCAAATCAAATTATAAAAAAATGTATTTTCAGAAATTAATTTCTTTATAGTTTTCCATGTACATAAATTAATTATGTATGAAGTCTAAAATTTCATTTTCAACTTCGACAACCTTAATCACACCGAATATCGCCATTTGCAGAATTTCAGATTAGCGGTTGGCGTAATTTACAAGATGTTTGCCGAGGCTTTAAACTATATTTTAAAAATAATTTAATTAAAATTAACAAATATTTAAAAATTTATTATAAAAACTGAAAAATTAAGTGTGCAATATTTGTCAACATAAAAAATATTTTGTATTTGGAGTGCTTTACACTCAAAAAAAAGTCAGTAAAGTCAGCAACATTTTTGCTGGGAGGAGTTTTCCAGAAAAATAGCTAATATCAGCAAAAAAGTAAGTACATTTAGCAAAATTTTTGCTGGTATTAGAAATTTTACTGCATGGATACTCTCCGCAAAAATGGGGCTGACTTTTTTTTAGTGTAGAATACCGGTTTTTTTAAACCGTAACGGAAATCGGATTTTTAAAAATCTTATTTTTCGAACAACCCGAAAGCCGGTTTTCTAAATTCGCTATATTTTTGTACACTTTAATGTGGCGGCTAACATAGTATAGTATTCTTAACCCATTTCCGACTAAACTTGAACCAATGCATGATATCGATTATGGTTGGTAACCGATTCGTTTGCGGGTATCGGTAAGGGTAACGCTATTTGCTTTTAATTGGGTAACGCTATTGTAGCCGTAACGATATTTCAGTTATTTCGGTAACGGTTTTTAGCGATAACGGCATTTAAATAATTTCGGTAACGGTATTTTAGCGGTAACAGAATTTCAGTTATTTCGGTAACGGTATTTTAAGGGTAACGTTATGTTAGTTATTTCGGTATCGGTATCGGCATTTTACGGGTAACGTTATTTTAGTTCTTTCGGTATCGGAATTTAAGGGATTCCCATTAAAACCGAATTCTAATGACTGGCTAGTTTATGATCAAATTTTGAGATAATACATGCGATTTTTTCTTTTATCGACTTAAATTAATAAAAAAAAAATAAAGGTAGCGATATTTTAAGGGTAACGATATTTGAAAATGTTTTGGTAACGGTATTTTAAGGATAACGCTATATAAATTATTTCGGTACCTTTATTTTAGCGATAATGATATTTTAGGTATTTCGGTAATGGTTTTTAAGGATATTGGTAATCCAGTAAAGGTATTTTACGTATAACGATATTTCAATTATATCGGTAACGGTATTTAGGCGATAACGATAATCAGATGAAACTGTTTTGAATCGATAAAGGAAAATTAACGGTATTGCCTGCCATTCCTCACATCAATGAATATTTGCATAAGATCTATGAATTGTCACTACACTTAGCATATTCTTACAGTAACTACATGTAGGTCATTTTGGTAGTAAACAATAGTAGTTGTTTTAACTGCTATTGTAGTAATTTTTCTATGAGAAAATGAAAAACGACTAATTTAGACAGTTATTTAAAAAAATAACTAACCTGTACTTTAGTAACAATTGTTTTGAGTAGTTGTTTCAGTATTTTAATAAACAACTACCAAAACAGTAGTTTTACAGTAAACAGTTAACTTTTGTTAGTTATTTAAAAATAGAAGATTACGTCGAGTTTTTAAAAATTCTCGTTTAGTTTATATTTGTTATTATTGATATGTTCATAGTTTTTCAAATAATTAGAATTGGAAATAATTAGAAAATTTCATTGTATCTGCTATACATAAAAACGTCATAACTGGAATACCGTTTGGAATTTTTACTTTGTATTTTAAATAGGTTGTAGGAAATACTAACTTGCATTGTAACTAAAAGAAAAAAATATTTTTAAAATACCGAAAAAGTATCTGTTAAAAACGATAGTTTTTACAACTTATGTAGAGGTTTTATGTTAATTTTTTTATTGTTTTGTTGCTCATTTTTATGGTTTATGCATTCATTTAAGGTTAGTTGTTTTTGACCGCTTCGCTAGTCGTTTTAACTAACATTGTAGTTGTTTTATTAATTGTTAAAAATTACTACATGGTTTAACAATTTTATGACAAATGCAGTCATCGCCTTTTTTAGTGCAATTACAGTCATTTTAAGTCATTTCCGGAGTGTGAATTTCGTCCATTGAAACTTTTCATAAAATTAATGCAGTTTTTCATAAAATTTTGTTAAAAGTTTTATTTCATTTACTAAAAATTCCATAAGCCTAAAGAAACACTCTAATAAAAAATAGTTCATAAAAATTATGAAGATTTTCATAAAGTTTAAGAAATTTTTTAAACACTTTGTGCAGAAACCTTTATTAGTTTAGTGAAAATTTCATTAAAACTCGTCCAAGAAAATTCTCTCATATGTACGATACCTTGAATAAGAGAAGAATTTTATAGAGTTGTGCTTGTTGTTAATCATAGTTCATTCCGTTCACTTGTTTTTATTGAACAATATGCAAAATATAAGAAAAAATCCCAAATGAACAGTAAAAATTTTAACTAGTTTTTAACAGTTCATTTGGAATTGTCTCTCATATTATGTAGATTTATTAAACAAACATTGGCCAATATAACAGCATAAATAAGTGAAAAAGTTGTTGAACAAACTTATGAACTAAAAAAAATTAACTTGTTCAATAAATGGAAAAAAAAAACAAAATGAACTATTAAGCCCAACTCCAGAGTGTAATGTCAATTTCTTAATTTTATGTCAATGTGACAATGAAAATTATTAGATATTTAAATTGAATTATGAATTTACATTTATAATTTTTTTACCTGTGATTTATGTGACGCGTGTAAATTTGATTTCAATAATAAAATTATTTGTTTACAAACAAGTAACTATTAATTTATTTACACTTGACTGCACTCAAAAAAATAACTTAGTAGAATAGTCACTAAAGTGTCTTATAAATAAGTATACCTTATTTTTCAGAAATTTTTTTGTTAAAATTATGTTTTCAGCCAAAATTTGAGGTATATTCAGCACTTAACTGTTTGGAACTAATGTTTTACTAATGTTTTATAAAATTATTTTGCTAAAAAAAAAATTGTGCTGGACGACAACCACATTGAAAGATATACGCAGAATGAAATTGATGTCGTGGCATGTCAATATGTAGAAGAGCCGAGGAAAATTATAGCAAAAAGTACAACTCTTGTTAGACATATAAAAAATATCAACCATGGAAGATTTTTGTATCTGTTTTTCATACATAAAACAAAATTGTGGATTAAAACAACTTAAATTTTGTATTGTCACAGGCTTGTGGAATTATTTGTATATTAATTAAATAAAAGACAAAATAAAATATTTCGATTTAATAAAGATTAAATGTGTATTTGCAAACTATATGTTTATAGAGATTAATAATTGCTGACTCACTTGTTTACTTTACTAACTTTTTTGTTTGAGTAGAACAGAGTAGATTGTTAAATAGTTTTTCTCTCCTGTGGCGGTTAACACAGTAAGTAGTATTTTTAACCCATTTCCGAACAAACTTGAACCGATGTAAACGATTAAACAGAACTTTTTGATAACCTGAACTTATGACTCAAAAATATTTTCTCTAGTGCGCACAATATATTACAAATAAGTTTAAATTTTTCCTGAAAAAATTAGTTCACGTCATCATGTAATGATTGGAAGTCCGATGTTAGCATAGTATGATCCTTATGATAATAAAAACAATCCTACCTAATCATATCACTACTGTGACAAAATTTCTAATCATTACACGATGCTCTTTAACCATAATTTTTCTCTGCGTGTTCTAAAACGTACAAAAAACCTTTAAACAACTTTAATGTTAAAACTAGTTAAAACAAATTCTAAAAAAAGTTCAAATGGGGCCATATATAAACAGTTGTTGAGAAAGGGTTAAGATGATTAAAACAGGTTTTTATTTGTTTTTTAATCGTTATTTACATCTCTGTTATTATTTTCTTCGTAATGTATTGGAAAAAAAATACTTTACTTATATCACTGTCTTACGAGAATTCCAACTGATACTAGCTTTAACCAGTTCATTCATGATTGTGGTAATTTGTTTTTATTCACTTTATCTTAGTTGTAGAAGTTTGTTTGTAAACAAAGCAAAATAATGTATTTATTAAAATTCCATTGACCGCTTAAGTGGAATACAAAAATCTTTCTTTGCTTTTTAGACAAATTTTTAATAACTATAAAAAGTTGTGAACTGATTCGATTAAGTGATGGGAGAAACCTATTTTAATAAGAACTATATTTTTATACACTCAAAAAAAAGTTAGTTCAAAATTTTGTTAAACGTCTGTTTAAAATATTTAACTAACTTTCAAAAATTTGTTTGCTGACATCGCGTTTTCAGCTTAAATTTTAGTTAAACGATTTTACAAAAAACAAATTTTGAACTAATGTTTAGTTAATTTACGTTGCTACCAAAATTGAGCTGATAAACACATTTATAGTATGGAGAACAAGTAAAAATACTAAAAGTAGATGTCGCAGCTTGTATTGACGAAGTAGAGAAAAAAGAAAAGATAGTTACAAACAACCACAACCATTATAAGACTTACACAAAATACAAGCGAGATTGATTTCGTTCATTTAATTTTTTCTTTTGTATAATACACATTAAAAAAAATTTTTGAATATTAAAAATATATAAATGAAACAATAAATAAATTAAATAAACTAATTTAACAAATTACTAAATTAATGATAGTTTGATAAAATTTGAAAATTGAAGAAGCAGGCAAAAATATAATACGCTTTGGTGCTGCTGTACAAAATAATAGTTTGATAAATTGAGGAGACAGGCAAAAATTAAATATGGACCGACTGGGCCGACTGAACAAAACAATAAATACCAGTCTCAGGTAGTTGGTTTTTAAACGATAAATGATTTTTATGCTATTTAAAGATATTTTGAATATTTATTTTTTGTATTTTAGAATTATCTTCATTTGAAAAATGTATTAAGGAATGTATCGACTCTCTAAATCGTCTAGGACTTAACAACTCCTTGACACTGGGCTGGGTTAAAGGCCATGAGGGGCATGAGGGCAACGAACGGGCTGACTGTTTAGCCAACTACGGAGCTCGTCGACAATTCATTGGCCCGGAACCCTTCTGTGGCGTACCCAATGGGTATGTCAGAGAGAGGCTCAGAAGATGGAGGGAGTCGGAGTTTGGGGCCTATTGGGCCAGATCGCCTGGGCAGCGACAGGCGAGGCTGTTTATATCTCCCTCTGGGGAGAGATCGCGGAAACTCTTGTCTATGACGAGGGGCGAACTAAGGACCGTGACGGGTTACCTTACGGGACACTGTGGCCTTAGGAATCAATTGTACAAGATGGGACAATCCTCTACGGATACGTGCAGGTTTTGTGAATTGGAACCCGAGACCTCTGAGCATGTTTTCTGCAAATGTCCGAGGCTCTCCGACAGGAGGGTGCGTTAAATGAACCTAACATTTCATTTTACGCCAAAAATTGTTAAAAAAAAAAATACTTTTTTCAGGGTTTTTAAAGTGGACAGTCTATTCGATAGAGTGGACGGAAAACTGAGTTTTTTTAAACAATAAATTTTTTAATCCCACACAATAAAAATGTATTACCAACTGAGAATAATGGTACAATAATTTTTGACATATCTCGAACCGCTAAAAAGTTATTAAAGGTTTCAATTTTTTAAAAACTTATAAAATTTTTTACTACACGTAATAAAAAAGTATTTTGAGCTAAGAAAAATGCCGTAAACATTTTCGATATATCGAGGCCTGTTAATCAATTAAATATTAACAAAGACAACATTTTGAAAACTTAATACCTTTTAATAGCGTTACCATAAAGCGAAAATGTTTGCACCGTTTTTTTCAGCTAAAAATGCTTTTTCACAGTGTGTATCAAATAATTAATTTACGAGTTTTTTGAAAAAAAATTGATTGGAAAAGTTGGAATTTAAAACAAAAAAAAAAATTAACGCCATTTTTTATTGATGCCAAAAATAAATTAACTAAAGTAAAAAATGTTATACCATGTTTTTCAGTTTTTTTCAATCTACTAAGATCTAGCAAAAAATTTTGTTGATTTTAACAAGTTGATTTTAATTTGCACAGAACTAAGTGTCAGCAAAACATTTTGCTGAATTTACTAATTTTTTTGTAAAAATTAGCTCACTGATGTTCAGCAAAACACTTTTGCAGATATTAACAATTTTTCTGCAAGGATTATCCCTGCAAAAATCTTGCATACTCAAATAACTTTGATTGCTAACTTTACGGACTTTGTTTTTTGAGCGTAGGAGAAGTTAAAATTTTGATTTATCCGGACTGTAGATTTTTTTAAGATATAAAATTTTTTACTTAAAAAAATATTGATATTGAAATGCTGCAATTATATAGCAAATATTATTCTGTATATATCCCAGCAAAACCACACATTACCAAATCATGAGTAAAGTAATGTATCGCCATAGGGCTTCACGCATTACATTACACCTTACTTCACTGATGAAATTGACAGGCGATGAGCCTAAAAGTAATGGATGTACTGGTTACTTATATGGTTACATGGTGGGAAAAAGTAATGTGTCTAGAAATAGATTTTCATAAAAAAAATGCATAACAAATTTTTTTACAGATATTTTTGTGTATTAAATAAATAACTTTTTTTCATTAAATAAATACATGGTCATGCTGGGATTCGAACCTGGGGTCTCTGGTATTTAACAATTAGTTAGGCGAGAACTCTACCAACTGAGCTATCGATACATATAATATTTTATTGCTTAAAATTTAAATGAGTTGTTGTGCTTCGTGTTTTCGTTCGTGATATCAAAAATATACACCTTACCCTCATGCTTACAAAAAATCACAAAGTAATGTGTCTATAAATAGATTTTCAAAAATATATATTAATAATTACTTTACGTTTATAAATTATGCATTATGTAATTGATGATCGGTAAGTCATTATTTCATATTTTGAAGTAATGTAAAATGTAATGGGGTATCATTACAAGGTAAGCCATGAGTGTTCAATTATCGGTAACTCATTACTTCTTGTTGGAAAATAATGATACAGGTAAGGAGTACACATTACAAAAGTTTTGCTGGGATAGTTACCCTAATTAAAAAATTCAGTGACTTATAAATCATAAAATAATTTAAGATTTTGACTACAATCGAAAATGAAGTAATAAAATGTACCGTATTATGAGTTATAGGCATTGTGCTATTCTTTATGATAATTTCACGCTCTTCCAAGCGATCGTCAGTAGAATTTTAATATCAAAAATTCTTATTTAATAGCATACATATTTGTTTATGTATAATTTTTATTATTCTTAATTTGTAATTCGATTAGAAACTCTACACTTTATTTTATGCTAAAAATAGATCGGAACATGAATTTTCCAAATACATCAAAAATCTAAAAAAAACGCAAAAGTTTTTTTTTGTTTGCTATTTTGTAAAGTGTATAGATTTATTTTTGCTGTTCTTATTTTATTAATATTAAGCAAAAAAATCTGCTAAATTTAGCAGTTTTTTCAGCAAGTTCATCTTGAAATAATTTTTAGTAGCTTTTTCTGCTATTTTTACATGTTTATTTCTATCAGTGCACAATTTAAAATATTAAAATCCAATAATTTTAGTTTGACATACAAATTTTTAATAGTTAAGCATATCAAATTTAAATTTTACTGAACGTTAAATTTAAATTGGGCTCTTGATAATCGCACCATATCATCTAGCAACCTGCATTCAATTTAACAAATTTATTTTCACTCGACTGAATCGTATCAAGTTATATCAAACTCAATATAATATAATCCATTTATATACAATACGATCCACCATTTTTCGGATCAAATTGTATTTCAATTAGATAAAGGGTGGTATATAACTTTAAGTTGGCAACGCTTTTTTAACTGGCTGCCATTTTGTCAGCTGTCAAGTGATTTATATTTAGTTTGGTTTGACATTTCAACATGAATAGACTGGGCCTGAACAACGCTTCCAAATTGTGTAAATTTATTTTGAATATCATGGTTCTGTTCGCCCATGAGAGCAATTAATTCGATTAACAAAAACTAAAACTGCCGTATTTGGAGTGATGATAATCCTCAAGTCTATGTTGAGACACCGATACATCCAGAAAAACTGACTGCTGTGCTTTATGGCCTGGTGGAATCATTGGTTCGTACAGTTAATGGTGACCGCTATAGAGCCATGATTACTGACTTTTTCGTTCATCAATTGAACTATGATGTGTAGGAGCTGTGGTTTCAAGAAGACGGCGCAACATGTCACAGCTCGTGCCACAATTGGTTTATTCAAGGAAACGCATAGTTTCACGTTTCGGAATTGGCCTCCAGGATCGTGCGATTTAATGGCGTTAGACTATTTTTTGTGAAATCGCTAGTCTACGCCGATAAGCCCGAAACGATTGACCACTTGGAGGACAACATCCGCCGCGTTATTGCCAATATACGAAAAATTGGACCTCCAGATTATACTACGTCCGAGCCAGCCGTGGCGGTCATATGCCAGAAGTCATATTTAAATTATAATGCCAGAAGATTATCTTTCGAATAAAGTAAATTTCATGTCAATTTAAAAAAATCATCTTTCTTTTTTTCCATTTCAAAGTTATATACCTCTATAAAAAACACCCTTTATAAGGTTATATAAAATTCTATACATTTCTCTGTTGCACCATATTAGTTTTTTTAATCGGGTAGTTTTTTTGTTGACCGTCGAGTAGTGTAATTTAACTATATATTAAAAAAAACTTATGGTTTTAAATTTGTAAAAATTGACTTTCTAACTAAATATTGCCTCTAGATAAAAATTGATTGGATATTTTAAAGGACAATAAATATTATGAGAAGAAAAACACATGTTGTAGTACTTCTATTTCAAACATTATAAAAATTTTATAAATTTATACAAAACTATAAAAATATGCATGTAAAAAATGGAAAATGTTATTAAAAAAAAAAATGGAAAATATTTAATAATTAGAAACAAATTAACTGAAAATAAACAAAATGCGCCAAAATATTTTATAAATTAGAAATCAATATTTTATATATTCAATAAATTATGAATAAAAGTACTTAATACCTACTTGGGCCACACAGTCTACAATTTTCTAACACTCTTTTTTCTACAATGAAAGCAAAAAAAGCGTGTTTTGTGGTGGAAAACTGTATGAAGAACTATAAACCACAACTAAGTACAGTATGGGATTGTTGGTTGGTGGGTGGTTTGGTTGGTTGGTTGGCTGGTTGGTATGAGAAAGAGAACTGAAAAACGAGCTTACCTTGAACCAATTATTATAGGTTGGCGACCACCATTATTGAGCAAATCATCTGAATCTTGACCATTATTTGTACCCACAACTTGACCGATGGCCCGTTTAACTGATGCAAAAACTGAAACGGGTCCTGTGGGTTCTGTGGTAGACTGATAAATCGATTGTCCATTGTTATTGGCACCACTACCCTCTAGGGATACATAACCACCTTCTGCTTGTGGCATGATTAAGCTTGTTCTTTGTTTTTATATATATTTTATTTTTTTTTTTTTATTTTTTTATAATTTGACTCTGTGTGTCACTTGATGTAGGAGTTGCCAGTTGTATATGAGAAATAATACTAAAATACTTGGCCTTTTTTAGTAGAATAAGGTTGATGGTTTCATAGAGAGAGTGTGTGTGTGTTTGTGTGTGTGTGGCGTTGTCCATTCATTTCCATCCATATTAAGTTAGTTGCCCATGGCAGTCAGTCAATTTGTATTAAGTATTTATATATATACGAATGGGTACAATCGAGAGGGTGGTGGTGGTAGTTGATGGTTTGGCGTTAAATAAAAATATAAAAAAACGGTGTTGGTGGTGGAGCAGTGGTGGGTTACATTGGTACGGTTCAGTTCAGTTCAGTTGGTTTGGTTTTTGATTGTTCCATTTTGATATATTTAAACAAGATTATAAACATTCATTTTAACACGCGCATAATAACAAGTGTTGATTTTTTATTTAGTTGCAAAGTAGCAGGTGATGTTTAATTTTTTTTTTTTTTTTTTTTTTTTTTTTTTGGATTACAGTTGATTTGAATCGTAAGTGGTTGAGGTGGTGGCAGGCAAACAGTGACAGTATCCGTGGCGTTTTTGGTAGTAGTAGTAGTAATTGTGGTGCAAATTTATTATACATTTTACAAGACAAAGAGTGTATTCAAAAAATTTTAACAATAATGTTACAACAAAACGCAGTTAATAATTTTGTATTGGTTTTTTTTTTTTTTTTTTTTTTTTTAGATTTGAGTTATTACAATTTTTTATAATACAAAATTTATAAAAAGAAAAACAAAATGTTCAAAATGCATAATAAATTAATTAATATTTTGTTTTGCAGCGCATTCACAAAAATTGTTCAATTAAAACACAAGATTTTTAAATGTTTACATAAAATAAAAGAAAAAAAAAAATATATATATAAAAAAACATAAATAAATTCATAAAAATTAATTAATAAAAATAAAAAAACATACATAATTATAATTCAATGCAAAAATATTAATGTTGAAATGATGTTTGTTAGGCAGATAGATGATGTTTTTGTTAGTTTAGGATATTAAACAGGGATTTAATGAAATTATTTGAGTAAAATGTATATTCTTTGACTAGAGACGTCATTAAAAATGTTGACGATTAAAAAAAAAAAAATCACTGTTATTCATAGTTTGAAAATGATTAAACATGTTATCTTATCAGTTGTTTTACTTAAACATTCATTTGGTCACAAATACACTGCGAAAATTATATGCATGATATCAATGTATTTTGATGTTATGAAGTTTCGCTGCAATTCGTTCATTGAAACTTTTTATTAAGGCGTTTACTAGCGTTAGAAATTTTTTTTAATAATTTTTTTTTTATTATTCAATAGTTTTAACTTTTTTCTTTTTTGGAGAAAAAATCGCAGAAATACAAAATTTACACCTTGTTAAACAAACTCATTGCTCTATATTTTACATGAGCAATATCATTTTTTAAATGCTTTTTTTCTCAAAACAAGATATTGAAAATCGGGTTCCACTGTGCAGGGGCTTTTTTGTTTTGTAGAGGACTAAAAATGAAGTCCCTACCTAACGTAGAGACATTTTTAAATTTTTGCCTAGTACTTTTTTTTTTTTAAATAAATACAACGATGTTTTGGGGTGTTTTTTTTTTAATTTCTGAGTTTACCCTCGTACCATTTTAATTCAAAACAAAAATTTAAAAATCCGGCTACGTTATTCTGAAAGAATTAATGTAGAATTAAGTCACACAATCTTTTCAAAAGCAACTAAAAGCTCAACAATCTAAAAAAAAAGGTTTTTTAAGTTCAAAGTCGGTTAAAAGCAAAGAAGCGGAACAAGGCAAATTTGTCTTTACAGGATTTTATACAAGCTAGCATTTAAAATTGAAAGAGTGCACTTGCAAATTATTTAAAAAAATGCAAATTTCTCTCAAATTTTGATATGGGTTGAACCATCTCAAATCAACTTAAAATATGGCTGTTTTTTACATCACTGTTTCCAAATTTGCTGAATTTTGGCAGGAATAAAGTGTATCAGAGAACTAAAAAAAATTAAAAATTTAAGTTCGCTGACGCTTCTGGATCCGGAAATATGAGGTCTTGAAAATCGTAAAAAAATGTCAAAATTTACAAAGTTGTACTTACTTAATTGTAATTTTCTTAAAAAGTATTACAGGTAGCCAACTCATCAAGGTCGTATTTAAAGGTTATTAAATTACCTTTAATTTGATATACAACATGATTTTTTTTGAAAAGGTCAAAGGTCACATCTTTTGACCTATAATTCGGGAGGCTATATCTTTAAAAACGATATTTTTAAAAATCTAAAAAAAATGTATGTTTAAGATTGGTTCCTTCCCTAAAGGTACGAAAAATTTCAGAGTGGAGGTATTCTTTGATCCAGAAATATTAAACATTATATTGTTTTAGTGCAGCCGGGACTCAAACTCTGACACAGTGTAGACATTTCTTCTTTTTTTTACTAAAGGGCTCTTTATGCTACATAGTTTTAATTCCCTTGTTAAATATCTACCTTTACTATGTGATTAATAATTCTGGATCCAAGAATACCTCCACTCTGAAATTTTTCGTAACTTTAGGGAAAGAACCAGTCTTAAACATATATTTTTTTCAGATTTATAAAAATATCGTTTTTAAATATATAGCCTCCCGAATTATAGGTCAAAAGATGTGACCTTTGACCTATCCAAAACAAAAATCATGTTGTATATCAAATTAAAGGTAATTTAATAAGCTTTCAAATGCGACCTTGACGAGTTGCCTACCTATAATACTTTTTAAGAAAATTACAATTAAGTAAGTACAACTTTGTAAATTTTGACATTTTTTTACGATTTTCAAGACCACATATTTCCGGATCCAGAAGTGCCAGTGCATTCAAACTTTGCACTTATTTTAGTTCTGTAATAATCCGTCTTCCTGCAAAAAATTTGGAGAAGGTAGTGTACACCCATTGGTTGATTTGACATGGAATTACCCATATTGCAAAATATTCGAAAATGCTGAATAATTCGAGACGAAACCATAGTTTCTCGAAAAACTCGAAAGCCGCCCTTTTAAAAAAATCCAGTTTTAAAAAACAGGAAAAACAGAAAAAAAAGAGTTTATCGAATAATTCGGAAATCAGTTTTGACAACTCTAGTTGTGATGAAAAATTCATTAGTTTAGGGAAAAATTTCATTGAAACTCAGAAAATTCTCTCTGTGCAACTAATCAAAACCTTATCGCAATTATTACTTATTATCTCAAATACTCCATCGATTTGCGTAAATCAATAAGAAAAGAACAAGATCACGTAAAGTCCATTTGAAACTCAAAGTAGGTTAAATGCACAATAGTTTTGTCTGTTTCGGAAATATTACGAAAGTTAAAACTAAAACTTCTTTTATGTTCTTGACAACAGTTTTATATGTTGTGCTACAAAAGTCATGTCATTTGTTTTAACCCATTAATGACAGACCCAGGATTTCATTGTCGAATATCGACGAAATTTCACTCATTCAATATAGAATATAGTTGTAGAAGTTATTTGGTATATTTGTTTTTGGATTTTCCATGCTTAAGACCAATGAATTCTTTAATTTAATCACTGATATAAAAGAATTTCTCCATATTTTTGAATAAAATATTTTTTTATACTCTTGCATTTAAAACTAATAATTTTAAATTGAAAATAATTAATATTTTAATAAAGGGTATTTTATAAAACTGTAAAATTTGTATTTTAGTGGTCATGTCACGAAAGCATACCTGTAGCCCAGGTGAATGATCCTACACGAGTAAATATTTTTTATACGATAAAAAACACCTAAGAGTACACTCAGGGAACTTTTGATTTAAAAATATGTAGTTGTTTGGATTGTAATACAATTCCTTTATTTTTAATGCAAATGTCAGCCATTTGTAGAACAAATTAAATTTTTTACTAACCTTGTAGTTCATTTAAAAAAACAAACCACATCAAATGACTGTTTTATGATTTTACATGCATTTTTTAAAATAGTAGTTTTTTTTTTGTTATTTAAAAAAATAAAAGAAGTAAATGTTTGTTTATTTTTTACTAACATTTGTGGTTAATTTTTACTACAATTGTTAGTAATTTTTTGAACAGTAAAAACAAATGACAAATTCACAATATCTTGGAGAAGTTCTGAATTCTGATTTGGATTCAGAGTGCAAAAGACCATTTAAAAAGTATACTCTAAACTATAGGTCTACAGTTTGGCGAAATTAAAAATTTGTGTATATTGATCAAAATTGAAAATTTTTACTTTTTTAAGAAAATGATATGAGAATCTCTTACTAAAATCTAAATATTTTTCGACCCCATGCAGAACCCACTCTGAACTAAGGATATGTTGTACAAGAAAATATGATCTATCACCACAAATTGTTTTATAAAAAACGAAGATGTAGTAGAGTTTTGCAAACTTAATTTTCAAATAAATATCCAAAAATTAGTAGAAGATTCAGTCACTCATATGAGATAAAGTTTGAAAAAATCGAATAAAAACTTATAAAGTTAGAAAAGTTTAAACATTAGATATTTTTCTTAATTTTGCTGGAAATGCTAAAATTTGAGAAACGATAGAACACAAAATACACAGAATTTCGAAAAACTTAATACAGCACACATATAATTGGAACTTTGAATAGCGATGTGCTCACTTTCAATGAAATCCAAACACATCGATTAAAATTTAATAGAAATTTTTTGGAATGACTCCTACAATAACAATGTAAACTTTATCAATTTTGTTCATTAAAAAAAAAAATAATTAAAAAATATAATAAAGATATAATAACTAAATACCCCCACACTTAAAAGAAAGAAACAGTTTTAAATATAAGTACAATTACGTTTTTTAATCTTCACATTGTAAATTGTGAAACAGATGGAACCACGCCTTTTCCTAAAAACGACAATTAGTTTTGCTATTAATAGGGCAAGGAATTCACATGCAAATGTATGTTTTTTTATCGATAATCTAAAACTGATATATACTGAATAATTATCCGAGTCATCAAATTTAGAACCAAATTGCATCGATTTGTAGTTGCATATTTTTGACATAAGTGCATGTTTTGCATATTTAGACTTTTAATGCATATTTTGTTAAAAAACTAGAAATAAAATTTGAACACAGTTTTATATTTTGATTTAAGCAAAATAATTTTTACATATTAAAATCTTGCTAAACCGAAGAAAAGTGTAAGAATGTGTTTCTATTGAAAATGTATATGGCAAATTTAAATTTATTTGTTATCTTTGCAAAGTGTACTTTTAAGTGTAGGGCAGAAGGGGGGAGGTTTCACCACTAGGGTACATATGATACCCCCGATTTTTGCTGTATTTAAAAGAGTATTTAAAATGTTCCTTTCCATAATTACTGCAGTTACTGACCATCTTTCATGTCACCAAATTTTACAATTGTACTTCACACGTGGTCGAGACGTATACGTAATATATCCACCAGAACCGTTATATTTATAGCTAACAAATGTGGAACATCAGCTTGGCGTATTTACCCCATAGGTGGGGCAGTTAAGCCGATTTGAGTTACTTTCGAAATCTTAAAAACTAAATATATGGAATAAGATGTTTTATGTTTTAAACATACAAATTTAAGTTAAGATGTGTAAAATTTTAGATAAAAAAGATATTTTCCTGAAAAATTGTTTTTTTTTTTTTTTTTTTTTCGTTAGACCAACACTCAGGGGATGCCCCCTATAATGCAATACATTGTGTTGATATCAGGAAATTAGGTTATGGGGAGGAGGAAAGAATTCAGTAGTGTTTGTGAATATTTGATTTGAATTTCGCTACATTGTAAGTGACAGGGAAGGCCTCCGCGGGGAGTTTATTCCACATACGGCTAGTACGGCTGATGAACGAATTTTCCCTGTAATGCGTTGTGCGGTTCACTGGACAATCGACTACAAACGGATGAGCTCTGCTAGATAAGCGAGTGTTTCGAATGAAAATACGGGCCCTGGGGATAAGTTCACTTATCTCAGCAGAACAATTTCCATGGTAATATCGATAGAACAATGTTACACAACCCACATTCTGACGATGCTCCAATGAGTCAATAGAGCTTGATACCCTCTCGTCATTGATGAGCGCCGACGCCCTCCTTTGCACACGGTCCAGAAGCTCCAAAATAGACTTTGAAGCCCCTGTCCATATATGGGAGTTGTATTCCAAAAGTGGCGAATGCTAACCCTTTTTCAAGTTTTTAGTGCATATTTTTAGCTTTTAGCCGCATTTTATAAACTCCGGTTTTCCGTTTTTAGTTGTGTGAACTTCCTTGCCCTAGTTATTAATATAACTTAAGTTGTCGTCGTCTGTCTGTCTTACTATCTTATAAATTCGCTTTATCTGTTGCTTTCATAACTGCTACAAGTAAAACTGAATTGAAAATGAACTTTTATCATAATCATTTTGTTTATTATTTTTATATCTTCAATTATCTCAAAATATAAAAAAAAGCTTTAAGTAGTGCACGGCCTACGTATAATTTTTTATAAAAATAAATCACTACTCTTGAGTTTATTTTTAATGTGTTTTTTATTATTAAAATTTTGCATTCTTCCCCTTTTCCTCCCCTCTATTTTTATTATACTACCATGTCATTCTCTTAACAGGCATTACTGTGGACTTTTGACAAAAGCATGTAAGTCTACTTAAGAAAATTTTCCAAGATTTTTGTAGTCAATAAAACGTTTAACCCTTTCACAACCGACTTTTTGTTTATTGATATATTATTATTTTGGCTTTAGATTCATGTTAATGACGCTTAAATAAAAAAAGAAAAAAGTTTACATACATATATGCCCCCTTCCCATACTACGCATCAAATTATTCGAATAATATGCATTCTTTGGAGTTGGTCTTTATATGAAGGTAAGTGCCAAATTGCATGATTCTAGCTTTATTACGAGGCAGTCCCAAAATTAGCCGACCTAACGTATAGATGGCGGCAGTAGTTTGAAAAAATTTACTTTGGTGAAAAGTGACAACATTATAAAACATATGTTTTAAGTTTCAAGGCGCCAAGTTGTTTAGTTGTTTTTTTTTTTGGAGTCATCAAAAATAAACGACCACGTGGTGGTCGACCAATTGAGGTGTCCACGCCAGAAACAGTTAAGAAAATCCCAAAAAAGGGTATTGGATAATCGTCGGCTGAAGGTGCGTGAGCTGGCTGAAATGAGATACATTTTAAAAAGTGCTAAACATCGCATACTGACCAAAAATTTGGCTGTGAGAAAGCTATGCGCAGATGGCTACCGCGTTTGCTCACAATAGAACAAAAACAGCGTCGTGAATATGTTTCAATAGTGTTTGGCGATGTTTCACCGTTTGGCGATGTTTCAACGTATCAATGACTCTTGTAGCTTAAAACGTTTAAAAAATGTGGTCAATTATGTGTAACTACTTTTGCAAAACCTTTATTTTTATGTTTATCAATAAATAATTTTTTTTATGTAAATCTTTTTCTATTAAACTTAGTACCTTTTTCTAGATTTTTATTCATAACTTTGAATCCCGTAAGAGCTCCACAAATTAAATTGTCAACGGCATAGTGGAATAAATTACAATTAACATATATTTTTTCGAAATTTTTAAAAAACAAGTTTTTTGAAATACAGCGATTTAAGCCGCAGATTTGGAAAATAAATCATTTTATTTTAAAAAAATATTGTCTGTGCTATTATTATTATTTAATATTATATTATTTAAAGCATGATAACAGTGGCTTTAAAATGAGGTATCAATGAATCACGTAGCTTTAGCCGTTAAAAAGATATTAACGGTTTTTTCATATTTTAAAGAGCGATATTTCCACAACTGTTAGAGCTAGCGATTGTGATGTATGATGACATATGTATTTATATGACACTTTCTTTCCATACAAAATTTGGTTAAAATTGAAGGGGGTAGAGGTCGAAAATTGGATGGTTTCATATGGAAAGAGTCTAAGGCCGCATAAAACACAACTCTGAATTTTATGGATCTTATAAATACAGAGCTATATTTAAGTTGTCTTATAAGAAAACCGTTTACAAATAGATGGAGCTTAGTTTTCATGGCAACTACTTAAAATTTAACTAAAATTTAGTAGATTTTACAGATGTTTTACTGTTTTTATTTAACTAACAATTAATAAAAAGATTCTGTTAATTTTACAGTTTTTATCTGCAACGTAATTTTTATCAAATTTTTAGTAACTTTTGCTGCTATTTTTACAGACTTATTTTTATAAGTATAAGAGCCAACCTAGAAAAACGGCAAGCATCGCTGGATACAACCCGAATTAGGTTATTCCGCCGAGTTCTCCGTTTGCTAGGTTTTTTAACTAGGACGGTGTTTTATTAACAAGTTGATTTGATCAATTTAATCTGTGATGATCTACTTTTATGCATTTAACATTTAATTTGCATGCAAACATTTTTGATTATTTTTTTGTTTTGCTTTGTTGATGTGTGATGATTAGGGCGAGGAATTTCATGCAACTAAAAAAGACAAATAGGCGCTTAAAACGTGCAGTAAAGAATCCAGAATATGCGCTTAAAATATGAATTTAAATCAAAATATGCACAAAAAATCATATAATATGCACTAAAAATAAAATCCTATAAAAATGTACCAATAATTAAAACTAGATGCTATGTTCAGGGTTACAAATGTTTTCTCTTCCCAGCAAAACCACACATTACCAAATCATGGGTAAAGTAATGTATCGCCATAGGGCTTCCTGCTTTACTTTACACGTTACTTCACTGATGAATTTTACAGGCGATGAGCCTCAAAGTAACTCATTACCTTGTAGTGGGAAAAGTAACTGATTTTCATAAAAAATGCATAAAATTTTTTTTTTTACAGATATTTTTTTTTAATTAAATAAATAATTTTTTTTTTTTTTAATAAATAACTTGGTCATGCTGGGATTCGAACCTGGAGTCTCTGGTATTTAACAATTAGTTAGGCGAGAACTCTATCAACTGAGCTATCGATACATACAATATTTTATTGCTTAACATGTAGATGAGTTGTTGTGCTTCGTGTTTTCGTTCGTGATATCAAAAATATACACCTTAATATTATGCTTACACAAAGTAATGTGTCTATAAATAGATTTTCAAAAATATATATTAATAATTACTTTACGTTTATAATTCATGCATTATGTAATTGATGATCGGTAAGTCATCATTTTATGTTTTGAAGTAATGTAAAATGTAATGAGGTCTCATTACAAGGTAATCCATGAGTGTTCAATTATCGGTAACTCATTACTTCTTGTTGGAAAATAATGATGCAGGTAAGGAGTTCACATTACAAGGTAATGCATTACTTTATCGCACCCATTACCAAAGTTTTGCTGGGTTGTTTATTTTTAATTAAAACTGAATTTTAATTTTTACTAAATATGCAAAAATATGCAATTAAATTGAAACTATGCAACAAAAAATTTCAAAATATGTGCTTAAAATTCGCATTTATAGCAATATATGCAAATATGCAACAACAAATCTATGCCATTTTATTGAAAATTCTTTGATTCGGAAAAGTATTTGGTCAAAATCGATTTTGGGCTACTGACTACAAACATGCATTTGCATGAAATTCCTTGCCCTATTGATGATGATTATAATTTATAAACCTTCTCTGGTAACAAAAACAAATTAAAACACAACTAATAAAAAAATATAAACAAATGAGTCTTTGTTCAGATGTGGTTTAAAAAAAAAAAAAAAAAAAAAAATAATTCTAAGTTTTTTTTTTTGTTCATTTATTACGTATCCAAATTTGATATTGTGTATATACAATATCAAAGTGGAAAAATTTTGATCAATATATGACTCAACGGTATTGATATAGGTACTATTAGCCAATTAAGACATGAAAGTTCATATAAATTAAAATAGATTTAGAGTCATATCTTGTTTAAAAAAAAAAAGGTAAGTCATACATAATATCCAAAAAAAATAAACTTTCATTATCACACATAGAAATAAATTTAGCAATTTGTCAACTGAAACTCGTTTACTACGACTTAAATTCGGTTACTACAACTGAAACCGGTTGGAACAACTGAATATTGGTTTTCACTACAAAATTCGGTTAATACAACTGGATTTTAGTTGCAACAACCTACATATTCAGAAATCAAATTTGAATATGATTAAACTAACCGAATTTATTGTTGGTTAACACCAAAATACACTTTTCAATGCGTTTGGCCCTTTAGTTCTCTGTGTGCACGTAAGTGGATATATAATGCACTAGTCTGGCATACCCATTGTGTCCGTTAAATTTTTCAATTAAAATGTTTTCTTCTTCCTGTAAAAATCTAACTAAAAAATTATTCAGTAATTAATTATAATAAAATTAATTACGATTGTCATTTTATGACGGTTACAAACACTTTACCCCGTAAACAATTGAAAAATTTGCACAGCGGCAACTCTATTTGTAACATACACTTGTTATCCAACTAAGTCCCGGTTCACACACGGCAATTTTACTTGCACAAATTTTCTTCAATTCTCCTTTGAACTTGCTCTTGTGTTCACACAGGAAAAGTTTGTTTCAGCAATTTTCGTATTCTTTAGTTCGTGTTGAAAATTGCGGATGACAAAACAAAACGGAATTGGAGTACGGGCAAGTCTGTACCCCCTTCCATTCTCTTTTCCTCCCTCTTCTATAAACTCAAGAATTGCGCAAGTAAAATTGCCGTGTGTGAACCGGTACTAATGAATGTGAATAAAGCGCATCGTAATGTGATAAGTACTTGTGAAAAAGAGATAACAATAGGATTAAAAAGAGGAAGCATTTTAGTTTAAAAAATAAATTGTTGTCTCTTCCGATTAAAACAATACATTGTGAATGTTGTGATTGACAAAACTCCACTTAGCCACACTCATCGATGTGTCGACCGTCTCTCAACTCGCTAAGAGGTAATGCTACGAGTCATAAGCCTGATGTATGGCTGTGGGTTTGAAACTCACTACGACACAAAGTAAAAGATTTTTCATATAGAGCAATTTTACAATTTAAAATACTTTGTTCAATTGACACATAAATTAAACACTGACGAGATCTTAAAGATCTAAAGGGGACGAAAATGGGGCAGTCTGGCATATCCAATGTGTCCGTTAAATTTTTCAATAAAAAAGTTTTCTTCTTCTTCTCCGTCTAAAAATCTAACTATAAAAAATCTTCAGTAATTAAGGATATTGAAATTAACTAGTTATTTTTGTTTGACCAAGTTGTTTTTATAAGCAGTCTAGCTTATCCCCGACTACTTATTTAACTACAAATGTAATGTATTTTTTTTTCAACTACTTATTTTTTAATTACTGATAAGTATAAGGGTAAGGCTTATTATTTACAAACTTGAAACCACATAGTTTTTTAGTTGCTTACAAGCATACGAATATCTAATTATTTTGCTAACCACTTATTTTTTTTTGTAATGCAGCGGGTAAGCGAGGGTACAAATTTTGTGCGTTTTTTTCATGAAGCAAATATGTAAAACTACTTACAAAATCGACCTCTTCAAACAAAAATAATGAGTTTTAAAGGCAAATTATATGTAGTTGGACTTAATCTACTGCTTATTATTTAGATACTGGTAATCAGATCCCATTACTAAGATTTTGCTGGGATTTGATACTAGATTCAAATTATGATTTACTTGTTCAAACGTAGAATTAGAAATAAAGTTGTTTAACTTCAAATTCTAGAAACGAGTTTTTGGGATGTGTGTTAAAATAGGTTTACACAAAGAAAATTTTCTTGAAAGAGTTTTAATGAAATTTTTGACTAAACTAATGAAGTCTTATTCACAAAGTAAATGAAAATTTTCTTAGAGTTAATGAAAAAGCTTCGTCATTTCTATGATACAATGTTTAATAAAACTTTTTCATTAGGCGTGTGAAATTTTTAATAAATAATATAATTGATAAATTTAATGAAGATTTGCAATGAACGAATTCCAGTGACATTTCATAGATCTAATGCAAAAATTCATTGATATCATGTAGCTAATTTTCTCAGTGTAGTTAAACGTAAAAATTAATCAATCATATTTCGAAAGTAAAATTTTAAGTGTCAACCATGTTGAACTAAAGTGTGCGCCCAAATTTGTGTTAACATAAAAAAAGTTACGTTAATAAAGACTGAGTTAAGCGATAGTTTAAAATAAAACAATTAGAATTTTATACTGATTTATATTCTGTACAATCATATATAAGGTGGCGCAAAAATAACCTTCCGGTGTTTTTTTTTATTATGTATTTATTATGTATAGCATTTTCTGATAGGAGGATTACTTTTGCGCCACCTTATATAAAAGTTAAGAGTTCAATTAATTTTTCTGGTATGCTTCCCATAAGCAATTTCTGTTGTGATTTTGCTGTCGGAAAATAGAAATCTTAAAATCGATTTGAGAGCTTTTTTTGTTTTTGGAAATTTTGATAGTTTTTTGAATTGGTACTATTCCTGAACTTCTATAAGACTGTCCGCTACATAAAACTTCCAACCGGGAAGCTGTGAAAAAATCGGCAAATATATAACTTTTATCGTCCGTAATACAACATTCGAATTTTTGAAGAAAAAAATCTTTTTTGAGTAGTTTTTTCCCGTTTTTCGGCTTCAGTATTCTTCTTTGCATTCCTATCCGAAACTTCTGGCACTAAACCCAACAATTTTTTTAACTTGGCGCACAAAATGTCTCGAACTTTGGAGGGGTCGTGCTACTTCGCGGCCAGAAACCTTTGGAGCAGCTCTAAAAACCTTCTTCACATTTTTGGCCTTGGTAGAGTTCCTGGGTTTACCAGTTTTACCAGTTACTGCCAATTGTTAGGTCTTTTTAAAACTGTACTACCACATTTTAAACAAACTGACTGTATACGTGTAACTTTTTTGCGATTTTTTTTTAAAATCCATCTTGGATTATTTCGAAAATTCTAAAAAATCTTTATCACTCACTTGCTTTTGATTATTTATTGTGAACTAAATATACAATTAATATTAACAAGTGCGCCCCGGTAGGCTAGTTGGTAGCGTGCTGGCTTATCAGTGCGGGAGTCGTGGGTTCGATTCCCACCAGAGGCACTGGTCTGTTTTCGCTACAACGCGCCGAAGGCCATAGTAGCTAGTACTCGGTTAGGGTAATAGTATATAATTTGTAATTATATGATTATTAATTAATAAAAAAAAAAAAAAAATATTAACAAATCAAAAAATTGTATTATCTGACACTTTTTTCAAACCTAGTCTGTGGCCATCAGTTGATTAAAAAGTTTCGGTGATATTAGGATTAAGGTTTTTGCTGTGATTTTTTATAAATTTTGATTATTTATATATTTATTTATTTAAATTTGTGTCGTGTTGTCGACTTTTTATAGATGAAAGAAATATTTAATCGATGTGATTTATAAAATCAATTTAATAAACATAAACTCCTGATGAAGTTGGAAAAAACAACCAACGAAACGTTGAGTGAAAGATGATGTAAATTGTTTTTATTTATATCGATTTATTAAAAGACTGACCATCAACAGCCCGTAGAGAAATCTGAATATCAAAAATATTTAAATCAATCGCAATAAAAGTTATTAAGAAAAATTAATGTTAACGTTTATTTGGACACACACTTTAAGTTTAAGGTTATAAAACATCTGAAGAACTCATTCTAAAATACGCAATAAAATTCAAAACCGGATAATTACGTCGTTATTGTTGTATTTGATTTTATTTAAAACAAAAAAAAAAACTAAGCTGATTTTAATCAACAGCTTTTAACTGATAAGGCAATGTACATTAGGGTAATAACTTTTTTTGGGAAAAAAGCTTAGAACTGCGAATTCACTTTTTCCCGATCGTGAAAAAAGTTTACGCACAAAATGTATTGAAGTTTTGTATATACGATTTTATTTTTTAATTAAAAAAAGTGATATTTTACTCCACATAAATTATTTTGAGACGAAAGTTTGACCAATTGCCCATAACCTATGCCAACTAAGTAAATGGATAAAATGCATATATATTATTTTTTTGAAAATGCATGTCAATAAAATCTTATATTATAAGCAATATTGTAAATATTCGAAAGTGAAAAAATTCAAAATGAAAGTGTTTGAAAAAAAGAAAAGATGTCTATGACATGCTTGGACAGTATCCTAAAAACGAAGTGTTACATTATTTCCCGCGTACCACTTAGCACAATATATTCCATATTCAAACGGTTTGAATATA
Source organism: Delia radicum (assembly GCA_021234595.1). Classification (NCBI taxonomy): domain Eukaryota; kingdom Metazoa; phylum Arthropoda; class Insecta; order Diptera; family Anthomyiidae; genus Delia; species Delia radicum. Next base: position 200,132,268 of record CM037855.1, on the reverse strand, counting down.
GAGTGGCATCTCTGGGATAAAAAAGAAAGGACGTCCAACAAAATTGACCGCAGCTAAGCTTGTTAAATTGAAAAAATCGGCGGTTAATCAAATTGGGGCATCAAATCGTAAGTTAAATTGAAAAAATCGGCGGTTAATCAAATTGGGGCATCCAAAGAAACTATTCGCAAAAATGTATTCCAAATGAACGTGAAACACTACCAGAGGAAGACAGTAACCAAATATAGTAAAAAAAAAATTGCCTGAAATACTAACAAAATGTAGGCAACTGAGGAAAAACTTCAAGAAAAAAATCATCAAATAATTTTGGATGATGAAAAATACTTTTCATTTGCTCGGAACAACGAAAGTTCTGGATTTTATTTTGATGACTTGAAAAAACTCTCGACAAGGTACGGTAGCCGGCCAAAGCGAAATTTGAACCAAAAATACTAGTGTGGGCAGCCAATTCGGAAAAGGTATATCAGAACTCTTCTTAGTTTAAACGAGCTTAAGATCACTTATTTATTAATTATTTATTTCCAATATTTCGTTCCCTGAAGAAGTCACCCAATGTGTAGACGAAATATTGGAAATAAATAATTAATAAATAAATGATCTTAATCTCGTTTAAACTAAGAAGAATTAAATAAAAGAAGATCAAAGAAAACTTAACATTTGTATATCATAACTTTATACCCAGGTTTTAAAAGCTGTGACTGTAATCGCGGATGTTTAAATTAATAAATGTTTAGTAAAACTGTAAACATTTTTCAGAGATAGACACTCTAGACGACATATTATTTTTACCAGATTTAGCAAGATGTCATTATGCCAAAAACACGTTAGAATACCTTAAAGCAAAAAATATACGTTTTGCACCGAAATACGAAAATCCTCCAAACATCCCACAAGCAAATCCAATTGAGGACTTTTGATGTTTTCATACCAAAAAGTGTATGAAATTGGTTAGGAAGTAAAAAGCACTGAAGATTTGAAGAAAAAATTAAAAGCAGTGGAAAAAAATTGACATGAATGTCGTCAAAAGCATGATTGGGGGTATTAAGCATAAAGTACGTTAAATAGAAAATCGAGGTCCGTTGGCTCTCTACAAAAAGTGAATTAATAATTCGTAGTCTATACTGTGTTATCAATATAAATACATTTTCAAAAATTTAATTAGTTTTTTAATTACAGTCGTTTTAAAATTGTCCAACTACTAAATTGGCATAGGTTAGTATTGAATTTTTTAATTAAAAACAAAATCTTATATACAAAACTTCAATGCATTTATTGCGTGAACTTTTTTATTTATCACGAAAAAGAAAAATCGCAGTTCTTTTTTCCATGCCCTATACGTTGTTGGGACTGGAGCTTGTATATTTGCAAAATATGCTAGAAGTTATAACCCTAATGTACATATTTTCTTTAAGGTGTTTTTTTTATCTCACAATATCGTTAATGTATTTTAAAACTACAAGAATATGCTGGGTAAAAATTAAATCGATATCGTGATAGGGAAACTTCTCGTCAGAATTTTATATCAATCAGAAAGTATTTCGTATCTGCTTTAAAAGCTACTATTTGAACAGCCAATAAAACTACTTATGAATAGGGCAAGGAATTTCATGCAACTGAAAAAGGAAAATAGGCGCTTATAAAAAGCAGCTAAAAATAAAAATATAAAAAATTAGAAAAATAAATTAATTTGGCATCTACAGGAGCGGATCCAGGGGGAAGGAAATTGGGACATTTTTCAATACAAAAAGGTACAAAAGATTAAAAAGGGAGACTAAATATACTCTAACTTCCCTCCCCAAAATGATTTCCAGGATCCGCGCCTTGAGATCTATATTTTCAATAGAAATCATTTTTTTTAAGAAATTAAAAAAATACTTGAATTAAATATTAAATATACACTAAAGAGTAGAAAATTTGAATTAAAAAGCACAAAATATGCATTAAAAGTCAAAATATGCAAAAACATGGACTTATGCCAAAATATGCAAAAAAAAAAAATATGCAACTACAAATCGATGCTATTTTCTTTTAAATTTAATGATTCAGATTATTATTTAGTCTATATCCGCTATATCGAGAAAAACATGCATTTGCATGAAATTCCTTGCCCTAATTATAAATATTTATATAAAATCATAGATTTGTATTAAGATTGTTTTATAAACCTCACATGGTTTTATTTAGTTATATTAAAACATGTTAAGAAAGAACCACTTTTAGTTTGAAGTAAAAAAAACTCGATTGCTTTTGGGACAATTTCAAACTAAAAATATCGATAATAAATGTATAACAACTTCTGTAAACACAGAATATTATGTAGATAAAAACAAATATAGTTAAAAATATGTGAAATGTCAATTGGAAAAGGACGACTAACATTTCATTAAATTCAATTTACATTGACATTTGTTTTTGACTGTTGATAAAATAAACGACAAATGTAGTAAAAATGAATCATAAATGTAGTAAAATATTTAATAACGTTTATTTGTTTTTTTTTATTTAAATCAAAACAACAAAACTGATCAAATTAATGTAAATTCATAGTACAGTAATTTGATGTGGTGTGTTAAATAAACTACAAATGTAGTCAAAACTGAAATTTCTTCACTTGTCTGTTTTTTCAATAAAAAAAAAGATATTACTACTCAAACGACTACAAATATTTACAGCAGAAGTTCCCTGAGTGTATGAAGAGATTTTAAATGAAATTTGATTGTGTTTAACGAATTAAGTTCAAAAATTAAAAAACATTTTCAAAAGACAATTTTTAAAGCATTCATAATTTGTTGTCTACAGTAGAATCTCAGAAATTAGAACCACTTTGTACATCGGGCAATTCTAATTTCTGAAAAGTTCTAATTTCTGGACATTTTTTTTTACAGAAAATTATAATAAAACTATTTATGTAAGCTTTATTTAAACACAAAATAATTTTTATTTAATAATATTTAATTAATTGAACATATTAAATTAATAGAAAAACTTTAAAATTTTAATTTTGTACAAGCATATCAAATCTCACATGCATATGACCGAATTGTACCCACCACGAATAACTCGGGGATTCCCGTTTTATTTTTACTTCTATGAGCAAAAAAATAATTTGTAGTGAAAATACAAAACAAAATAAAAAAAATTTCCAGAAATTAGAACCACAGGTTCTAATTTCAGAGCGTACAATACATTAGAGCGTTCAATACATTGCAAAATAATAATTTGTAGTGAAAATACAAAACAAAATAAAAAACTTCCAGAAATTAGAACCACAGGTTCTAATTTCAGAGCGTACAATACATTGGAATTGCCGGTTCTAATATCTGGACGTTTCTAATTTGTTAGAGTTCTAATTTGTGAGATTCTACTTATATATTTTCCGCTGAATCGGTTTTGATTTTTTATTTTTTTGATTTTCGTGATTTTCGACAAAATAACTGCAATGCAACCAAAAAATGTGGTTATTGTTCCCCTCATCACACTTGAAACTGTAGTTTTTGTGCCCCTTAATGCCAGTACATTTTATTTTACCCAATTCTACTCTGAAAATCATATTTACTCATTTTTACTTGTAAAGTTTTGAACAAAAAAAAAAAATCCTGCAGATTTATATTTGTCATCTTTTTAATAAATTTGATTACAATTCCTTTTATGCAACATTTTTCTAAAAATGTATGTCTTCCTTAAAAAAACATCGAGGTTAGACATTAGTATTCAAGTGATATATTTAATAAAATGTATAAAGAATGAAAAAAATATTACTCCTTACATGTTTCAACCAAAATTCCATATAAAGTAAACGTGTAGTCAGTCAGTCACAGTACCGTTACCAAAAGATAGAAATATTTTTTTGACATAATTTTGTAATTTCTATTTCAAGGTTTCTAATAAAAAAAATGTTGCAAGAAATATAACTAAAACACTAGATAGTTTTAATGTTTACAAATGTTGACATTTCAGACAACATTTGCGTTATTGTCGTGCAAAGATGTACGACGGACGAGAGACCATTTCCACCTTTAAATATGAACAATAAGTAACCAAAAAGACACCCACCTCTATAGAAATGAAGAAAGACATCGATGGTTATAAGTTGACAACTTGTAATTGCACACAGAGAAATAAACTGCCAACCGAATTGAAGTGTATTTTATGGCAACAACTTATAAATTTAGTTAGTACAACGATATTTATATTACATTGCTGAATATGTTGGGTGGTAAACCTAAAATTCAAAGGAATAAACCGAACGTTGTTGTGAAAAATAATGTTAAGTTTGTAATAATCGATTTTGAGTCGTAGAAACAGAATTTCAGTTGGCAAATAGCTAAATTTTTCTCTGTGTGTGACGATAAAGTTTCCACTTGAGATCAGGATACTTAATGACAGGATACCAAAGTCGCTTCACAGAAAATAATTCTAGTCGAGATTCAGTTTAAATATTTGTAAATATAATTAAAAATTTAATTGAATTTAAATAGGTTAATTAAACTTTTAATCACATCCCTTAAAAATTTTATTTAAAAATTTCGGAAATTTTAATTAGAACGTAAGTAATACAGTGAACGAAATATCTCTTTACTCAGCAATAATTTTGAAGTTTACAATATAAAGCAAATGGTTAGAAAAATCTAAAAACAGCAAAATAATACATTTGATTAGTTATCAATAACACTACTAGACAAATTTCACTTTTTTGCAGAGTCTCTCTTTGAAATATATATTTTTAAAAAGTACCTAAGGTACGCTGAATCCAAATCTTTATTCTCATTTGCAGTTTTTGAAATATCGCGGTTTTGATATTTACACCCTTATCCCATATTTTGTATAATTTGCTTAATTTATCGAAATTTAACCGCAAAATCGTGAATTTTTTTAAGAATATAAATCTACAAAAATTTTTTTTTTATTTGAGTATAATCATGTCGGTGTTTGTTTCCGTATATCTTACCGGTATTGCAAGGAAGTTGAAAATTTTGCATGTTTAGTTATATCCTTATAAATTGTATGTTTGCTAAAAAAATTTAAAATTGTATCACTATTCGGTAACTAAATACATATTCCACTAAACTCATGTTTGTATCAAAATAGCAAATCCGTTGAAAATATCTTGAAATATTTAGAATAGAACATTTTTATACAAAAAAAATATTAAATATGTATCGTAAGCATAAAACCGCGACATTTCAAATACTACAAATGAGATTTTTTGCAGATTTAGATTCTGTGTACCTAAATCTATTAGAAAATATGCTTTACAAAGATAGGTTCTGCAAAAAGTTGCAAATAGAAAGAGATATTTTGAGAATAAATTGGGTTTATATCCCATTACATATTTTATTTTTAATAAAATAATAAAAAAATTTAAAGAAAAATAATTTGGACAATTATATATGGGGTTATATATTGCAATATATAATTATATCTTATACGCATGGCAAATATTAATGATGTTGGACCATATATAATCACATCTCAAACTAAGACAGAATATATTATTATATCTTAAATTATATAGCTTATATGTAAATATATATGATTAAATATTGTGTTATATATGAGAATGTATTATATATGACAATAGATCTATCAGATCTTATTATGTATAGCATACATATCTTATTTTATTATGGTTAATATTTAACAATATATCGTTATATATGTTACCACATAAGAAATTTATAATAATATATTTGGATATGCCTGACACCATATTACAATATATTTTAAGATGAAAAAACATAAGACCATATATAATTTTTTTTACTCGGGTAGACAGATGTGGTTTTTTAGCGACACCTATATACAGTATCCTAATAGTCTCAGAGCCGTACAAGATCAACTCAAAGTCCAAAAATCTTTTTTTTATGATTTTTTTATGTTTTTGTTTTTAGTTTTAATAATGTTAAAAATTCAGTTTTACATAAGTTTATACAAAAATGGTTAACTTTTTTGGATTAAGCATAACTTAAAGCTAAATTAAAAATTAAAGCTTAGATAAAATCTTAACCCATTACGAAGCGACAGCCCATTTATGAATTATCTTTTATAATTTTTTTTTTTTTTATTTTATTTTCTTTATTTTTAGTCATATGCCAAGTCCCCACTAAGTTTCGTCAAAAAATCTTCAGCGGTTTCAGTTCAGTCGTCAAAGGGTTAAGTTTTTAAATAAAAAGTTTTTTAAAACTCTTTATCTGTAAGGGAGGAGTAGCATGTTACTACTTAAGTTGCCTAAATAATAGGTGTTGTAATAGAAAAGTAACATGTTACCTTTTTGTTACAAAAATTTTATTTTTCCACACAAAACTTATGTTTAAAATTTTCAGTTAAAAATTATTAAATTTAAAACCCAATATAAAAAAAAAAACAAATTTTCAAAAAAAAAACTCATTACATTTATAATGGGTTTAATATGTGTTTCGTAAGGTGTTACCAAAAGTTTGTAATAAAAAAGTAACCAGTTACCGACCTTAATTTCTTATCCCCAAACTTTTTACCGGGTAATAGGAAGTTCTGCTGGTTGTAACAATAAAAATATTTATTGAAATTTTAAAAAATTGAGAAAATTAAAAAAGCGCTGAAAAATTTAGAAATATGGTATTTAAAAATCTTTTAACTAAACTGTCAATTGATACAAATAAATATTTAATTAAAGTTTTTTTAAAATATGTTATGAAAAAAAAGTAATTGAATCAATTAAAAATATATTTTTATTCAAAATAAATCTCTAATTGATAACTTTTGGGCAATTACTTTTTCTGTGTTGGCTTTCTTTGCCACTTATCTGACAATTATGAGGTATCAACGCATTACCATCGACATATAGAATGAATGTAAGTTGTACAAGGTAAAACAACCAGTGACTGAAAACTACTGTGGATTTATATAAAAAAAATATGAATTTATACAAGGAGTTTAGAATACAAAAAAAATGTGTTATTTGCATTTTTCTTTTTGTATGAATAATAAAACAAATCTACAACCGGGTAACGTGCAAACGAAATAAAAAAAAGCCAATGATGGTTGGTTACATCAAGTCATTCCTTTTAACAAAAATACAATAGGCATAAAAGGAATCCTACGTAAAAATTTGCAAGTTAAGAGGTGAGTGAGTTTAGTGTTGCTCGAGGAAACCAATTACTTCATGACCGACCTTAAGTTTTAGGAAAACACAATAGAGAAAGTTTTTGTGTGTTTTTAGTTCTTTAATTATAAAAAAAAATAAGTTTATCCATAAATAATGGAACCGACTAGAAAACTTACAGTAACACCAGAGGGTGTTATCCTCGACATTGGCAAACTTGTTTATACACTGCCCAAAAATATAAATTTGCATTTAAATTATAAAAATAATAGTTACAACTCTGTTGATTTCAAAAGCCTTCAAGTATGCTGTACTCTTTCAAACTTCATCGCTCTTTTTTTTATTGTTTATGCCTAAATTCGGAGTTTTATTACATTTTTAGCTTCCGCGCTTACTTATTTGGCACGTGATCTTGATTTCAACTGACCGGCTTTAGAATTGTCTTTGCTTTTTAAAAACATAAATAACTTTATAATACCAGATATAAAGTTGGATACGCAAATAAGATATAAACCTATACATACTATAAACTGACATTTGGAGAGCGGAGGTGAATAAGTGTATACCATACTTTGGGAAACGCGTTGTTTTTAAATAATAAAATAGAACCAGTTTATTTACACATACTTGGGTAAAAATTTTGCTATTTATCTGAGTTTATATCTAAAAAAAAATTACTTTAAAAGTTAAATTTTCTGTAGTGTTTTTATTTATTTCAATATTATTTTTTTAATTAATTGCATCGAGTTTTTTCTTTTTTAGCACAATTTTGATATTACTATAGTAAATAGTTTCCGACCGAACAGTTCGGCCAAAAAACTATATTTGATCGATTTTTTGGTATCTAGAGACAATGAGGACAAATTTTGGTATTGGGAACATGTTTGTTGAGCCCATTTAATTCGATTTTGTGTATAAAATTTAAAGAAAAAGCCGAAGTTTTGCGTTTGGAGGCCGAACAGTAAATTCATTGCTTAAATACGGACTTTTATTTAAATTTGACACTCAAAATCGCATCTAATCAGCCCAATAAACATTTTTCCATTCTCCAAATTTGCCCATAATCCTTAAAAATATCGAATACTGATCAAATGCATTTTCTGGCCGAACTGTTTGGTCGCACACTAATAGTAAAACAAAGATTTTATTGACTAAGTTCAAAGATAACATTCTAAAGCTGTATTTTTACTTTTAAAATTTCCAAAAAATTGCGTTATTATAAGTGCTACACTCAGGGAACTTCTGCTTTAAAAATATGTAGTTATTTGGGTTATAATACAGTTTCTTTGTTTTTAATGTAAATGTCAGTCATTTGTAGAACAAATTTAATTTTTTACTAACCTTGTAGTTCATTTAAAAAAAAAAAACAAACCACATCAAATAACTGTTTTATGATTTTACATTTATTTTTTACAGTAGTTTTTGTTATTTGAAAAAATAAAACAAAAAATGTTTGTTTATTTTTTACTAACATGTGGTTCATTTTTACTACAATTGTTAGTCATTTTTTGAACATTAAAAAACAAATGACTAAGTTAGTTGAATTAAATGAAATGTAAGTCGTCCTTTCTTTAAGTGAAATTTCATTTGTTTTTAACTACATTTGCAGTGGGGTTTACCTACATAGTATTCTAAGTGTATCCAAAATAAAAACAATTTTAAAAATATATTGTAAAAACTTCTGGGCACTATACTTGACTGTGATCGTCAAAGAGTTAAAAGAGAATTATGAATAAAGCGTTATTTCATTGCATTCAATTTATTTGTTAAAACTACATTTGTGACTAATGAAATCTACTAAATACTGATACGAGTACATTTGTATTTTATCCTTCCATTTCTTCAAAAAATGTCCTTGAAACTTTTCTAACTTATAAATAATGTTGTTCTATTACCAGAACAAAAAAATCAACAAAATTCATCAACATCGGATAATAAATAGCTTACCAAATCATAATTTTTCTACCATGCTTTCAAAAATAAATTTGTCTGTATACCATTTTCCCATATTTTGGTAATTTTAAAGTATACATTTTTACAACTTCCACTTAGTTTTTTTATACAATATTTTGCATAATGATAAACGTATTCTAGATGAAGAGATATGCTAAAAGAACTATTTAAAAATATCAAGTTTTGACCATATTCTCACGTTTTTCTCGTGTCCTGGAAAATTTACTTTATGGTCTAGATACCCTTAATCGCGTCCCCTCTACATTTGTATAAACCAAATACAAATTTATACAACTTTCTTTATACTTTTCTATAAAAAAAAATATATAAAGTTGTTCACGTTATTCATTGAAAACAAATCTCATGTTGCAAAACAAGCGTTAAAGCACCTTGTATTTTGTCAGTGGAGTAGAAGAAAAAAAATAAAAACTTTCTTATCATTTCTCATGCAGGCATTCAGGCTACTATGAGATTCTATTTCATATAAACTTAAAAAAGGAAAATTTTAGAAAAGACACATTCAATATTCAAGAAAATAAATTGAATTTTTCCATCAATAGAATAACGTATGCGGAATGAAATTGTAACAAATTTTGCAACGCTGATTTAAAAAAAAGTAATTATGCTATCAAAATTCTGACTTTAGTTTCGGTTATCCGAAACTAAACATCAAAAAAATCAAAAAAATATTTATAAGGTTTTTGATTATTACTGTTATTGGAAGAAATCGAAAATAGTTTTGTTGAACAGCTAGAAAATAGATGTGTAGTATATAGAATGCTGGATAGGTAAGTAACTGCACTGGGAATATGAAATGATCCGGTAAAAAATACAATTTGATCGACTTATCAATGAGATCCTAGTTTAGAAAAATAACTGCTTAACAAATCGCTAAGGACCGATTACTGTCCAGTTAAAATTTTTGAAACAGTTAAATTTAATGACTCAGTTAGTAGCTAACGGGACATTGTGAAAATGAGGCTTAATCGTATAGCCAGGTTGAAAAAGGTGTGTAATGTAATGGAAAAACATTAAAAATGTTCCTTAACTATACGGGAACATAAAAAAAATGCAGAAATAATAAGCGAGCTGTTTCTAAAACGTACACTCAGGGAACTTTTGCAGGAAATATTTGTAATTGTACAGTGTCTTTATTGTTAAGTGGAAACCCCGTCATTTGTAGACAAAATTTCAGTTTTGACTACATTTGTAGTTCATTTAAAAAAACAAACCACATCAATTTACTGTACTATGAATTTACATTCATTTTATCAGTTAGTTTTTTTTAATTAAAAAATAAAACAAACAATCTTTAGTAAATTTTTTACTACATTTGTGCTTAATTTTTACTACATTTGTGGTTAATTTTATCAACAGTAAAAAAACAAATGACAATGTTAGTGGTGTGGTAATATTCTAAGTGTAAGAAGTTACACAGAAAAAATTATGGGCCAAAAATATCTAATTAATCGATTGTTTGAATATCAATGGCAATTTAAACAATTTTTTTAATTGTTTTAATTAAAAAATTTATTGAATTTTCTAATATATCCATACAGTGTTGAGAACATGTAAACAAAATTTTTAAATATTTGGCAACCTATTTTTTTATATTTTATTTAGATTAAATAATCAAACAAAGGTTTAATTATATCAATATATTATTTAATTTGTAAATAAAAGGAAAAAAAATCGCAAATGATTAACTTTTAATAAGTTGAATAGTTTATCGATTTAAAATACACGCAAAATCGTAGTTGAGATATTCGTGTACGCACGAAAACTTAATTTAGTTTCGTGTTTTATCTGTGGTAATAAAAGTGCACATGTGGATTCAAATAAACCTTATCGAAAAAGGACAATTAAACTATTATTTTTGTAAATAATTAAATTTTCAATAAGTATTAGTGTCATTAAACTATCATTTTAAAGTTGTGTGTTATTTTTTTAAGAAAGCAATTCAATTACAAGAAAAAGTTCAAGACAAGACAAGCAAAACAAAAATTTTGTCTTTACTTTTATTTGTCTTCTTATAATACATTTTTATATTAAAAAGCTTCAATTTTATTATAAATAAAGTGTCAATTTAATTAAAAAACCTACATTTATTTTTTTATTTAAAATAAAAAATACGAGTTTTCAATTAAAACTACAATTGTTTTCTACTCAAGTTTCAATTAAAGTTTTAATCAATTTAACTAAACTTTTTAATTGAGGTTGTAAAGAAAAACAATAACTCTTTTAATTGATATTATTATTATTTTAATTGAAAGAGTTTTATTAAACCGTCTGCAATTTTTTTTAGTTAATACTATCATTTCAGTGGTAGGTGCAAAATCAATTAAAATATTAATTAATTCAATAACATTTTTAATTGAAACCCGTTTTTAGTTTTTTCTGTGTACCTTAAATCTTCAATTTACAAATTTGCTCAAAAATAGTTAAAAACGCTATTATTAGCATCATGAACGATTAGACATATTTAATCATATAAGGAAACTACATAATGGTGAAACCTCAGATTTGAATGAAACTTGGGCATGTTGTACAGGGCAAACAAATAAAGGGTCCGCCAAATAACTTTTGTTTTTTGAAAATGCTATAAAAAAAACTACTGAATATTTACCAAATTTCTTTTTTTATTTGAAAGTACAATCCTTCCGGTTAATAATGGAAAATAATTTAATTCAAATGGCTGCCTCGGCTGGCCATGCAGTAGCCTACACGATCGGTCCAATTTTTAAGCACATTATCGATTGTGTGCAGCTGTATTTCCTCCTCTTCAATTTTTGTGAACAAAAATTCGTTCAACATGGCCCGATAACGATCGCCATTGACTGTAACGGCCACTCCTTGCTCATTTTCGAAGAAAAATGGCCCAATTATGCCTCTGGACCAAAATCCGCACCAAACAGTGACTCGTTTTGGGTGTATCGGCACACATTCTGCAACATTATCATGATTTTCAAAGTAATGTCGCAATATTTCCCAGCGTTGTTCAAGCGTATACACAACCATATTCGTTCAGCGGAAGGATAAAACTAATTATCTGTCAAATCAGACATGAGCTAAGTGTTACCATTCACGAAATAAGCACTAGTTGAAAAAAAAAGTTTGATGGCGGACCCTTTATTAGGCAGGTGTTTTGTTTTTAGGTGCGCAATCAAGTTTAGGGTTTAAAGAGTGGGGTCAAAAATTACCCAATTTAACGTTTTTATAATATTTTTCTTGTATAAGTTATTAAACTATAGACAAAAGAAGTCCGTAAATGTAATAAATTTTTTTTTTTTATACAACAAAAAATTTTCGAATCCACATTTGTGTGGAAAGTTAGTTTGAGTTCACATTAACATATAATAATGCTCATGACTTTTCCCGAAGAGCGCTATAACCCATATTTTAAATATTTTAAATAAGTGGTAACCCTGGGCTAACAACATAGGCAATATGGGTATTAAAATTTGTATTTTTTTTTCGAGTTCTTTAACACTGCAATGAGAGAATTATCTGCATGATATTAAAAAATTTTTGCATTGGATCTATGAAATGTCATTGAAACTCGCGATTGCAGTTTTTCATAAAATTTAATAAAAAAATTCATATTATTTATTACAAATTTTTGTAAGACTAATGAAAGAGTTTCATTACAAATAGATACATTAAAACTATGAATCTTTTTCATGAAGTTGAAGAAAACTTTATTAGTTTTGTGAAAAAAATTTATTAAAACTCGTCCAATGAATTCTCTCTGTCTGCCTACAAAAAAATATAAATTTCTTTAATTTTAAAAATGTTTTCGCACAAAAATATTTCAAATTTTAACCGTCCATTTGTTTTACATTAAATTAATGTTGAGCATTTTTAAGTAAAATTTACTTTAAGTTTATGGAAGAAAAAACTACAACGAAATACGTTTTGTTGAAATTTCATTCCGCAAACGTTAGAAACAAATAATTCCCAATAAGTATCAATTTCCAATAAGGATATCAATTCTTAAAAGAATTTGTAGTCTTAAAAAACCACAAACACTGCACAGTTTTAAATTTTAATTGAAGATAAAAACGTTTTACTTTTTATAAAGAACATAGAAAATAGTTTTCATTTATATAACTTTGTTTTGTAACTATTGTCGGGTAAAAAAAAAAAATAAAAATCTAAAAAATAGTTTTTTGCTATAATGCGGAATTTAAAAAAAATATATATAATTTCAATTGCATTTACAACTTTTATTGTTTAAATGAAAAAACCACAACGAAAAGAAAAACTACATAAAAGTTTTGATTGTAATTTTCTCTATATGTATGTAATTTCCAACCGTAAATACACAGGAAAGAACAAGTCATTATCAATCACGCAAACTTGTCATATACCAAAATTATTATTATTATTACTAGGGTACGGAAGTTAATGCATTTATATTTGTGCTTTATGTACATAAAATATGTATTTAAAATCGTAAAATATTTGGGCTTATGTCAAAAAAATGTAAATACTTTGAAACTGATATTATTTCGCAATAACTTAGGCAATTTTTATATTTTAAAGAAGCGGATTATACGTTTGGACAAAGTAAAACTACACATTACCAAATAATGGGTAAAGTAATGTATCGTAATGGGTAGTAAGTAAGTAATGGGTAAAGTAAGTATATATGACTTCACTCATTACAATACACCTTACTGCACTGACGAATTTTACAGGCGATGAGACTAAAAGTAATGTGTGGATTCATTACCCAATGGGGGGTTAAGTAACTCATTACTTATATGGTTACCGGGTTCGAAAAAGTAATGGATATATATATATATATAGATTTTCATAAAAAAAATGATTACACACATTTTTTTAATTAAATATATAACGTGGTCTAGTTGGGATTTGAACTTGGGGTCTTTTGCTTGTTAGGTGAGTACTCTACCCACTGAGCTATCGTCACATATAATAATAAGTTGATTAAAATGTAAATGAATTATTGTGTTTCGAGTTTCCGTTTGTGATGTTAAAAATATATACCTTACCCTCATGCTTACAAAAATCACAAAGTAATGTGTCTAAATACAGATTTTCAAAAAAAATATTTTAAATATTACTTTAAGTTTATATTTCATGCATTATGTAATTGATGATCGGTAAGTCATTATTTTATGTTTTCAAATAATGTAAAAGGTAATGATGTATCATTACAAGGTAGCCCATAAATGTCCAATTATTAGTAACTCATTACTTTATGTTTCGGAATATTGCTGAAGCTAAGGAGTGTCCATTATAAACTAATGCATTATGTAATTAATTATCGCTAACTCATTACTTTTTGTTGGAAAATAATGATACAGGTAAGGAACTTACATTACTAGGTAATGCAGTACTTTATCGCACCCATTACCAAAGTTTTGCTGGGGATTTACAACACTTCAACTCAAAAAAGCTTAAAATTTTAGGGACATAGGTGTATATTTCTAATTTTTATCGTTACGCAAAATTGAATCCAATTATTTTCAGTTTCTACATTTTGGTGTTTTTTGTACCCAGCGCTGACGCCTCTTCAACAATGGTTCGTTAATGTTGTAATTGTACACAGTAGGAGTACTACCGTCGCAAAAGTTGAAAATCATGAGCGTGAATTTTGTTTAAAAAGCAGTTTTTAATAAGGCACATGTGCTGTTTAGTGTTGGTGGACTCAGTTTTTTGTTCTTTTACAATACAAAATCAGAGGAGCAAATAAAAAAATTTAAATGCAAATATTTTATAGACTTTTTAAAAATTGTGCAAAAATTGCAATTTGTTTTTGCTTTTAGAAAACAATGTTATTGATAGATTTTCAAAACCTAGAAATAATGGTGGCAACGCATATAATTGATCGCCATCACAATTTTTTTTTTCACTGACTGTGTGCTAAAAAATTTACTCTTTTATCTAAACTCAACACTGTTGCGCGAAATTCGTTAAATTTAACATTATTTGTTCAATTTGTCAATGCTTTCACACAAAACCAGGGGAGCATTAATAAATTATAAGTAATAAATATTTATGGACCAAATGATATTTAGTATGTATTAAAAAGCATCATGTTCAAAAACTTCGCATTGTTAGAATTAACTTGTATCTTCTACTGATCACGTTAAATTCAAATATAATTTCAAAAATAAATTATAATTTTGTAATACAGTTTCATTATTTTTAATGTAAATGTCAGTCATTTGTAGAACAAATTAAATTTTTTTAAAAAACAAACCACATTCAATGACTGTTTTGTGATTTTACATTCATTTTTAACATTCGTTTTTTGTTATTTAAAAAAAAATCAAAAAATTAATGTTTGTTTATTTTTTACTAACATTCATTTCATTAATTTTTACTACAATTGTGGTTCATTTTTTGAACACTAAAAAACAAATGGTAATATTAGTTGAATTTACTGAAATGTAAGTCGTCCTTTCTTTAAGTGAAATTTTATTTGTTTCCAACTACATTTGCAGTGGTCTTTACGTACATAGTATTTCAAGTGTAGCGATTTTAAGTCAAAAAATTAAAATTAAAAATTGCTTAACGGCGACTCAATCTCTAACCTACACTTGGTATCCAACTATTGTATGTGAATAAAGCGCATCATAAAACGTGATAATTACTTGTGAAAAAGAGATAGGATTAAGAAGAAAAAGCATTCTAGTTGAGAAATGAATTGTGCATTGGTATTAGCTAATTCTGTCTCTTCTGATCAAAACAATACTTGTGTGTACGTAGTGTGACCAAACTCCAATTTAGTCGCAGTCAACGCTGTGTCGACCGTGGCTCAACTGGTTAAGAGGTGAGATTACGATGCATAGCTTTGATGCTAAGACTGTGAGTTCAAATCACAGTACGACACCAAAAAATAAAAAGTTTTTCATATAGAGCAAAATTAACAATATAAAATACTTTGTTCAATTGACACATAAATTAACCACTGACGAGTCCCAGGAGGGGGACGAAACTGCGGCAGTCTGGTGTATCCCTTATGTCCGTAAAATTTTTCAATAAAAATGTTTTCTTCTTCTTCTTCCTGTAAAGAGACTAACTAAAAAAAAATTAATTTGTTGAAACACCACAGAAATTGACAGATTTATTTTAAAGCACAAAATAAGGGAGTAAATTTCCATGATAACGCCAGCAAATATTAAACAATTTAATTTTGAGAATTTAATTTTGGTAATTTTAACATTTAAACCGCCATAACTTTTGCGTCCCTTGCAGAAAGTGATTCACGCAAACGTATTTAAAGCCTGTAAATAGTGTTTTATTATAGCACAAAACCCCAATTAATGTGCCAGAAAGTTAAAAAAAAACAATAGTTTAACCCTAATTTAAAAAATATTTTTGAGAATAGCCCATATACATAAAACTTAAAAATTGGCATAATTTCTGATATTTTTTCAACGTTTTCAATATTATTTGCACAATTTTAGAAATTTCTGTTTCAAAAAGTGTTAGAAAATAGAAAATTACGAATAAACATGGCATATCATTTTTTCTGTTATTTTTATTTTCGTGATAAAAAAAATTATATGTATACAAATTTTAAAAATATATTATTTATAAAATTTATTAATTGTGTAAAATTTATTTTTATTAAAACATTAAAAAGTTTTCTTAAAAACACGCATTCTAATTCAAAATTTGCATTTATAGCAAAATATGTAACAAAAAATGCCAAAATAGAATAGAATATGCATTTATAGCAAAATATGCATTTACAAATCGATTTTATTTTGTTTTAAATTTGTTAATTCTTTTTTTTTTTTTTTAAAAAAAAAAGAAGCAACACTCAGGAAATTCTTCCTATTAATTTATGTTGCTTTCTTTGGAAAGCGGATAGTGGAGAGATGAAATATGAAGGGCTTTAAACATGGCAACACTGTAATTGCGCGCGATGATAAGTCTTAGAACAGTTGTTGCTCGCCAGCTGATGTAGAGTTTGCGAATTATTGAAGCTTTTTGTTTCATAGCCCTGATTCATTATTTTACTTCGGTGGGGTTAAGTGCTATGGGAACACCGAAGGTGAGCGCAGCGATACATATAAGTGATAGAAAACTCATACATATTATTTTTATAAATTGATTTTGTCGTCACCGGGAATCGAACCCGGGACCATCTGTGTAACAGTCCATTACACCACAACGCCCACAAAGATATTTGGTTAACATTATTCTCCAGCTAACGACATTAAACATGCAGTTGTTACAGGAAGTTCCGAGCCCTAATTATTTATATTCCGCAATTACTTTTAGTTTTTGTACAATTTAGATTATTTTCCCTCCTCTTACAGAAAAATGAAACTTTAAATGTCAAAGATTATTAACTGCGAATTACCCAAGTAATTGGCACAAAACAACCACTTGGAATAGCACGAGTGAAATATTGTAGTCAAGGTTTTATAAATTAAAAATAAATTATCATAAAAATGTCCTTTAAGTATTTTTTTTTTTTTATTTATTTATTAGCAAAATAAAAACTAAAAAGGGGCAAAAATAAAGCGAATATATAAAAAACCAACATATGTTGCTTTCCAATTTAACTGCCCCGCTACAGGCAAAATTATATCAGAGCAACGACAAAGTAACAGTGTTTGTTCTCTTACACTATGCAACAAATAAAGACTTTTTGAAAAATACATAGACTTGGCAGTATATGTTTGATTCTACTACCAAAGGGTAGTAAAGCCCTATACTTGGTTTGGCGAGTTTGGGATTTTTTCATGGGCCTCCAAAGATTATGAAAATCAGTGGACTACTTGAAAAAAGGTGTCATCAGTTTTTGGCAATAATGTGGCTAAGAATCCATTGAACACGTTTTATGACAAAAAAAATATTTTCTCTTGCAACTACAGAGACAATATTTGGCTAAATTGTAGCCACGGTAAAGCTGAACAACTTTTGTGAACATAGCAATACAATCTGAACCTGTCTAGGCATCCTAAATAGCTCATAAAGACCACTCTGTGCCTTAAAAATGGTTGTAAAGACTATAGCGAATTTCCATTTTATTTTAACAACAAATTTTTCGATGGACTCCGATTTAGTGAAGATGTTTGCCAGTAAACGCATATTTCTAAAAAGATTTTTTTATTTTATTATTTTGAAAACTGTGGCAATCCTGAAGCTTTGAAATGTCGAAAAATGAGGGATTGGGACATCATGGAAAAGGCAATAACTTTTGTTGTGTGAAAGATATTGACAAAATTGTTTTTGCATAAGAATAGTGAAAATGTTGTAGTCTAATTAAAAACGATAATTTTTTAGGTACAAAGTGGTCTTTATGAGCTATTACGGATGCCTAGACACTTTTAGATTGTATTTCTATGTTCACAAAGGTTGTTCAGCTTTACCGTGGCGAAAATTTTACTAAATATTATTAGTGAAAAATCAGCAAACATTGTAAGATATGCTAGAAAAGTGAAAAAAAAGAACTTTTTTCGATGTTTTTTAAAAAAACGTGCAAGAAAAATGTTTGAGGATTTTACAGAAAAAATTAGTCACAATTAGATTTATATTTTTATAGAATTTTTTTAACAGATTAGGAAAATTTGGTTTAAAATCTTACAGTTCAAATGGAAAAACTATCTAAATAGTTTTTTTTTTTTTGAATATAATTTAATAAATTTTTAAAGCAACTGTAATAGGTTCCCAGCTTAAAGTATGAGCGGAATTTTTATATTCAACCTCCCTCCCTTTTTTTTATTTCATTAAATTTTTATGAAAAATAAGTTTTTTATTTAAACACTTTTATCAAGAAAATTTCGAAATTTTTAAAAAAGTTCGTTTTAAAAAAATTGCTATATTTTTGCGTATACGTAATAAAGGGTGGTTAAATTGTAAGGGCCGATGTTGAATGTGAACCACACCTAAACGCCAAGTTTTTTTCCGAATTTTATTTGACATTTCTCTATTTCAGACTTACTCAATTTGAACCATGGAGAGATACACAATCCAACAACGTGTTAAAGTTATCCAGACTTATTATGAAAATGGGCGTTCAAATCAAAATGCATATCGTGCACTTCGTGATTTTTTTGGTCAATTTGATCGTCCAAATGTGCGTACAATCGCAAAAATCGTGGAAAAATTCGAGCAAACCGGGTCTGTAGAAGATGTGAGAACACCAGTGCATGCTCGTACAGCTCGTACTGCAGAAAATATTGCTGCTGTTCGCGATAGTGTGGCTGAAGAGCCGTCCACCTCAACTCGTCGTCGTGCCCAACAATTGCACCTCTCACGCTCGTCGTTGATGAACATTATGCATAAAGACTTGCATTTACACGCTTACAAGGTGCAATTGGCTCAAGAACTAAAGCCTCTTGACCATTCCAAACGTCGTGAATGGGCAGAATGGTGGCAAGAAATGGCAACAGTGGATGATCAATTTTCGAAGAAAATCATCTTCAGTGATGAGGCACATTTTCACCTCAGTGGATTCGTCAATAAACAGAATTGCCGCATTTGGGCGAATGAGAATCCAAGAGTGATTGTCGAAAAACCAATGCACCCACAAAGAGTGACTGTTTGGTGCGGTTTATGGGCTGGCGGCATCATCGGGCCGTATTTTTTCCAAAATGAGGCCGGTCAGGCAGTTACTGTGAATGGTGTTCGCTATCGTGAGATGATAACGAACTTTTTATGGCCCGAATTGGAAGATATGGATGTGGACGATATGTGGTTTCAGCAGGACGGTGCCACTTGCCACACAGCTAACGAAACAATGGCTCTTTTGCGCAACAAATTCAATGGCCGTGATATCTCACGTAATGGCGATGTCAATTGGCCGCCAAGATCATGTGATTTGACACCGTTGGACTTTTTTCTTTGGGGTTATTTGAAAGAAAAGGTGTACGTCGATAAGCCAGCAACAATTCAAGAGCTAAAGGATGAGATAATTCGGCACATTAACGGCATAGAACCTCCATTATGCCTCAGCGTCATCGAAAATTTGGACCATCGGATGGAGGTGTGCCGCCGTGGTCGCGGCGCCCATTTGGCCGATATTTTGTTCCATACATAATTGAGTAATACCAATATATCATAATAAAATAAAATTACAATAATTTCCTAAATAGTTTGTGTTTTATTCAAAATCAACATCGGCCCTTGAAATTTAACCACCCTTTATTTTCTACATTTAGTTCACATTACCCATACGTTCATTCATATTTATCTAATAAAATGAGCTGGCTCCTCAAATTGTCTGCTAAACCTCTTTCAAAATTTTGTGTTACCCAAAAAAACTCCAGCAAAACCTCGACAATAGGTTGGTATTACGGAACATGTTACCTGGTTATAAGTTAAACTCTTTACCCTTGCATTACTTCGCAACTGTTGTTATTACCGACTGCCCATAAGAACCACCAAATTCAGATGTTTAAATGTTTTTATAGTTTAATTAGTTCTTTTCTAAACAAAATTTAATATAATCAATAAATTTTTCTACAAATTTGACAATTTTAAAATAATATTCGATCTAAAAATTAAAGATTTTAATAAAAAGTTTTAGATACCTCTTTACCTGTAAGTGAGGAATAACATGTTATCGAAGTTACCTCGATGGGCCCTTCTTAAAGTAATAGGGTTAGTAATAGAAAAGTGTCAGGTTACCTCTTGATTACAAAAAGTTTCAATTTTTTGTTTTTATATACATCGAGATTATTTTTAGGTTATTTTAAATTTACAACGAAACCTCCGTATATTTACACAAATAAAGTAAATCAAACATATTAGCTAGGTTGGTACTAGTATTTCGATCTGGCTAAAGATATCATCAGAACTCGAAGTTTAGAAAAGCTAGAGCCTCTAGAATAGGCAGAGCTTTAACAAAAAACCTATTAATCATCAATTTTGATACATTCTTGTCTTCTTAGTAATCAAACACATGGCTAGAGTATTTTCCTAACAAGCATTATGACGTTACTAAAATTTGAAGACCGAAAATGTTTTATTTATATAAAAAAAAAATGTTTTTACTCTGGCTCAAGTAATATTTTTTTTACAGTGTTATTAGTTTTTTGTTTTTATATACATCGAGACTATTTTTAATTAATAACGAGCTTTCAACCTCCGTATATTTATACAAATAAAGCAATTTAAACATATTATCTAGGTTGATACTAGTATTTCGATCTGGCTAAAGATCTCATCCGAACCAAAAGTTTTAGAAAAGCTAGAGCATCTCGAATAGGCAGAATTTTAACACAAAACCTATTAATCATTTATTTTGCTCCATGGTTGTCTTTTCAGTAATCAAACATTAATCAATATTAAATTAAAAGTGTTTAAAATCTGACTGTTTTCAAGATATTACGACTTTATTTTTACTAAAAATGGAGCTTTTTTTCTCCAATCCACAAATTTTTTAATAATTATTCATTATTATTTTTACTAAAAATAGAGTTTTTTCCTCCAATCCTCAAATTTTTTTAAAAATTTTTCAAATTTCTTTAGAGAAATTCAAATCTCAATATCTCAGAAACCGTTAGTGCGATTTCAAAACTTTTTAAATATTCGTACTTAGCATGTCAAAATTAATTAAATTATGTGTCGCAAGACATATATTTATTAAAGCAATTTAAGAAAAAATTTCTTAAAGCTGTACGATTTTTCTCAAATTTGTACCCAATAACTTTTAAACCTAATACTACAATAATCTGAACTATAAATTGAAAATTTTCAGAACAAGTGTTTCTTCATACAAAAAATGCCACAATAATGCACTTGTTAAAATAATAGGGGTTTGTAATTGAAAAGTAACCAGTTTTTTTTCATTAATTTTAATGCTTTATTTCAATATTCATTTAACAAATTTTTAATTTTTCCTCAGCGCCAATTATGGCTTTATAGGGGCTAAAAAAAAGTAGGCAACAATAAATATATTACAATTTTACTGTATAATTTATATCATTTCAATTAAAAGTTATAAAGGGTCCGCCATCTAACGTTTTTTTTTCAACTAGTGCTTATTTCGTGAATGGTAACACTTAGCTCATGTCTGATTTGACAGATAATTAGTTTTATCCTTCCGCTGAACGAATATGGTCCGTATGTTCGTTATTTTGTGACAAGTGAAAGAAACTGGCATCCTCATCGATAAACCAAAGCGTGAAAAGCCAAAAACAGTGCGTACACCCGAGAATATTGCTGCTGCGGCAGAAAGTGTGCGTGAAGCGCCATCAACATCAATTCACCGTCGTTCTCAACAATTGAACATTTCGGAGACATCATTGAGACGAATTTTGCATAAAGACCTTTGTATGACGCCATACAAAGTCCAATTGGTTCAGGAGTTCAAAAAAAAAAGTTATTTGGCGGACCCTTTATTATACATATATAAAAATAAAAAAAAATTATAACAAACTTGTATAAAAGGCAAAGTACCGCCTAATTTACTTCCCCTGTTTTGTTTACAAACTAAACAAGATATAAAAAGGAGAGAAAAACAAAAAACGTGTATTGAATATCCACCAGAGGTGGACCTTGCACATCAAACAAGTTTTCAATTTATTTTTTGATCAATGGTTATAATCTTTAACTTCAAACTCATATGTATATTAGTTCTCATGTAGTGAGTAAACTAGTTCATATGAATGTTTGATGTTTGGCATGGGATTGTTACCGCTTTCCAAACGTGTTCTGATTATGGGAACCTAGAAAATTCCCGAAATAGATTTGAAAACAAAAAACTCTATAGATTATTTGTTAGGACAATATCCTAATGAAGAAATATAGAGTATGGCCTCGAACTTGAATAATTTTCATTTTCATTAAAAAAATAAAATTTTAAAAATATATACAGTTACCGATCTTAATTTTTCATTCCCAAACTTATTACCGGGTTGTAGAAAGTTTTGCTAGCTCATTTGTAATCGTCCAAAAATTGAAGCAAAAGCTTCATAATTTTAAATTTATCACTCAAATCAAATGTTCTACATTAACCTTTGATTTAATTCCGTGAGTCATTTTAGTTTAATTTAATGTATTTATTTAATAATTTCATTTTGGAATTTCTGAGGATTTTAAGTTGACACATCGTGCAGACAATATATATTTTGTTTTTTTTAATTTGCTATAAAATTGCCAAATGACTTTTGTGGGATGCAGAAATATTTTGTATTGATAAAGTATTTTTTTTTTTAAATTTTAAACATTTCGAAAACTATAAATATTTGTTCTTGAAAGTAAATGTTTCATATAAGTTCATATATAATTATGTTTAATCAATAAGTTTTGCCTTTTTTTTTTTTTTAATAAAAATTTTTAATTTATTAATTATTTTATGATAAAAACTATGACGAATATAAATTTTTCAATCAATTTCAATTCAAGTAGTCGGAATGTTTCAAATTATTACGTCACATGTAGAGAACGAGAAGCAGACGTTGATTGTTTGACTAAAACATGAAAAAGAAATAATAAAAAAAAAAATAATACTACGAATACGATAAACTTTTAAAACCAACAAAAACAAAAACAACAATGGCAATAAATATACAATCACAGAAATATAGAGTTTTGGTTTTTTTAAGTGTATTTTTAAATCAATATACATAGATGTTATAAAGTAGAAATAAAACAAATTTTTGGAGGCACGTCGTGCTGTTTTCATTTTATATATGGGGGATTTCATCACAAGTGACTGAACTTTTGAAATCCATATATTGGTATCGCGATGAAATTTGCATCAAGTTGAGTCCTATTGGGTAGTAGTTATGACACAAAATTTTAGTGGAATCGCTCAAGGAGTCTACGAGTTGGAGGGTGTTGAATTTTGACATTTTCATCAAACAGCCCTTTTTCCGGATACATACATATAACTAATTACTTATTTTAGTTAGAAAAGTTTGTCAATGTCAAAAAAAAAATTTAAAACAAAAATGTTTTGACTTTTTTTTTAAATGTAAAAAAAACTTTTTTTTTTTTAAAATGTATTTTTTTAGAAAGCTTTGACTTTTTCCTTTAAGATCTTTGTGGTCTCTAAGTGGGATTCGACGGTTCTATGAAACAAGTCCCCAATGAAATAAGTCCCCAAACCAAAAATGAAATAAGGCCCCAAAAATTTTTAATAAAACAAATTGGGGTCTTATTTCATTTTTTGGGGCTTTATTTCATTTTTCTTTTTGGGACTTTATTTCATAATGAAATAAAGCCCCAATATGAGAAATGAAATAAGTCCCCAAATAATATTTTGGGGTGTTATTTCATTTTCTTAAAAATCAAAATTTTTAAGTAATATAAGCAAATAACCGTTATAATTACTGCATGAATTATCAAGTTATTAATGTAAAAAGTTATTTGCTATTAGTAAGTGAGATTATACCGTGTAGTAATTTTGAAGTTTCTTTTATGTCGCACGCAGAAAAGAACTTTATTTCGCGAAGCCGCCTGCCGAAGGCCGCCACCCAGAAGAACTTGTTTTTCAAATCAGATGTCGAATCCGTTGAAATCTTATATTTTAAAGACATCAAGTAATTTGTAAAAACAAGTTTTTCTGTGTGGCGGCCTTCGGCCGCTCTTAAGGGTTTTTTCCTCCGTAGAACGCGGCAGGCGGCTTCGCGAAATATAGTTTTTTTTGCGTGCGATTATACGATTTATACATTTAGTTTTATTTTGTGATATACTACTAAAAAATATACTACTAAAAAATACTACTAAAAAATAAAAAAACTGTATTAATATACTAAATATTATTAATCTTTTTATTTTTAAAAGGCTGAAAAAAAATCGCGCGATTTTTTTTTTTTCATCCTTTGTACTATGTATTAATTAGGAATAAAGAAATATTTTAAAGTAATATATAATTTTGTTTTTTTTTTTTTAATTTGGGCCTTATTTCATTTTCGAAATGGGGCTTTACTGCATTATGAAATCAAGCCTCAAAATTGCGGTGTTATTTCATTTTATTTTGGGGTTTCATTTGGTTGGGGGTTTATTTCATTTTTTTTGGGGGGTATTGCTTCATAATGAAATAAAGCCTCAAAAAATGGGGCGTTATTTAATTTTTGGTTTGGGGACTTATTTCATTGGGGTCTTGTTTCATAGAGCCGGATTAGACTTGTTTATTTTTCTTATTTTCTTCCAAAATAGGGTACTTTTTTCATTAAAAATTTTGAGAGCTCGCCATTTTTTTGTTTTTTCTCCGATATGCATAAAATTAGCACATTTCTAATCTGCTAGTAAAACCTTATAAAAAACATGCTTAAACTTGTGGGTTATCTCTGAAAGTTTCTGAGATATTGCCATTTGAAAATGTAAAATTTCTGTTTCGGGCAAAATTTGAAGTTTTACATTATTAAATGGGAATATCTCAGGAACTTTCAGAGATAACACACAACCGTTAGCATGTTTTTTTTTATAGGTTTTAACTAACAGATTAGAAATGTGTTAATTTTATATGATAAAAAAACAACAAAATGGCGAGCACTCAAAGTTCTTGGTACAAAAAGTACCCTATTTTGGAAGAAAAGAAGAAGTCGCATCGCACTAAGCTACCACAAAGCTCTTAAAAGAATAGACGGACCTAAGCTTTCTAAAAAAAATACCCCATTTTGAAAAACAAAAAATTTAAAAAAAAAAAATTTTATGATTGAAGAAAAAGCTATCAAAAACATTTTGCACAAAAATAGGTAATTAATTATATGTATCCGGGAAAAGGGCTGTTTGACGAAAATATCGAAATTCAACACACTCCAATTCGGATAGACCTTGACCGATTCCGGTGAAATTGTGTGTGATGACTACTACCCAATAGTACTCAACTTGGTGCAAGTTGCATCCCGATTTCAAAAGTTCGTTCACTTGAGATGAAATCCCCCATATAGAAGAAGTCTATTAATTTATAGGCTCAAAGCCAAAAAAAAAAAATATATATATATAAAGGAAGTTGAGTATGGGAAACTAACTAAACAAACAACAAAAATACCGTTAAACGGAATTGAAATGAGAAAAAATATATAAAAAAAAATGCTGTAAAAGGGAAGGAAACAGCTAAAAAAAATATAATATTCAACATTCTACAACTACAACTACAAGATATTTAAATAATATAAATCCATGTAAAAGATACAGAAGCACAACCAAAATTAAGTCAAACTTAACATAAATATAAATTGTTAACCCTTTGGCGACCGAATGTAACTCGCTAAAGATTTTCCGACGAAATTTCGTGGAGACTTGGGCCTATGAATAAAAAAAAAATTGTGCTGCATTTGGCGCTTTACTAATACCGCTATCGGGAGAAATATAGTACTAAAGCTAAATCATTAATGTGCTGTCGCTCCTTACTGGGTTAAGATTTTGTCTAAGCATTAATTTTGTGTTGTAAGTTATGCCTGATCCAGAAATAATAACCATTTTTGATGAAAAGTTTATTTCATGTTTGGGGCCGGTCAATTGGCCGCTTAAATCGTGCGATTTAACGCCTTTAGACTATTTTTTATGAGGCTATGTTAAGGCTCATGTCTATAGGTACAAGCTCGCAACGGTTAACGCACTTGAAGCCAATATTAAAGAATTTATTCGTGAGATACTGGCCGATATGTTGGAGAGAGCATGCCAAAATTAGATCCAGCGTATGAATCATTTGAGACGTAGCCCCGGTCAACATTTACATGAAATCATTTTTTAACATTGAATTGTATAAATCGTTCTATCAACTCAAATAAAGATTTCATACATTTCTCCTAATTTTATGTGTTTTCATTTTAAATCAAATCCGGAAGCTCTTAAAAAATCACCCTTTACAAAATATTGAATTTCGCTATGCCGAAAAAAATATCTCATATTTTTAATATAACGAAACGGGAACTTACGCCTGTACGGCACCTGCTTTTCTGCAGCAGATTTAACAGGTTCTTTTAAAAAACAAAACGGAATTTCAAAAAATGTAAAGTTTTTTGATAGAAAACCCCTGGTAAAGTTTGATGCAAAAAAGCAAGTGTCATGCAGACTTTAAAGATCCAGTTACAAACACTGGTGCCAGGTGTGACGATTTATCGTCATTTTGACGATTTTTAGTACCTAAATTACTAAATGACGATTGGACGATTTTTGCTTCCAAAATGACGATTTTTTGACAAACGTTTAAAATGTCAGCAAAACATGTGTTTTTGCTATTCTTAAAAATTCACCGAATCTATTTTTGGATTTTTGTTATTTCGTTAAAATTAAAAACTATTTTTTATTGAAAGTTTAGCAAAAAAGTTATTTTATTGATTCATGTTAGGTTTATTTTAATTTTTTTTCCGCTCTTAATAAAGGTAAAGACTACTGCAAATGTAGCTAAAAACAAATGAAATTTTACTTGAAAAAAGAACGACTTACATTTTAGTTAATTCAACTAACATAGTCATTTGTTTTTTTACTGTTTAAAAAATTAACTACAGACTGGTTCAGTCAGTGCAGTAAAAAATAAAGAAACAATAATTTGTTTTATTTTTTTAAATAAAAAAAACTCTGTATAAAATCATAATACTGTATTTTAATGTGGTTTGTTTTTTAAATGAACTACAATTGTAAGTCAAAAATTAAATTTTTTCTACAAATGACTGTTTTTTCACTTAAAAATAAAGATACTGTATTACAAGTGAAACAACGGCAAATATTTACAGCAGAAGTTGCCTGAGTATGTGCTTACTTTTTTTTTTCATGGTTGGCAAATACTACCTTTTCATTAAAAAGGCAGCTGCCTGACACGGCCACACCAATGCCGTTATAAATGTTTTAAAGCTACGATTCCAATGTGGCATGTGTCTTTACAGGGTTTATTTCAAAATTCTACACATTAAATTTTGTTACATCAAAAATAACGTTATAAACCGCCGTTTCGGTGTTTTAGCGTTATTTTGACTTTAACTAGTTCAAGATATTTCAAACAGGTTAAGTAGAAAACTAAACCCGTTTACGTAAGAAGAGACATGTCTTTAATGGAATCGCTTTTTATAGCCAATCGTTATTATGAAAAGTTATTGAATGCCAACCCTGCTTTTTTTAATATTTATATTTTTATAAAGTTTAATTAGTGTAAGACTGAGATAAAAATAAAATATTTTTTTAAATTAAAAAAAAACATCCAAGTTTTTGCGCAACAAACATCGAATTCAAATATTCTGATTTATAAATCCGAAAATAAATGCGGTGCTTAAAAAGCCTAATAATAATATAAATAAAGTGTTCCAAGGTGAAACTTCAGATATACACAATTTATATTTGAAAATGGGAAAACATGCAGTAATAAACAATATTTATCATGATTTTTGAAGTTTAAGTTACAGAAAAGCATAGTACAAACTTTATCCCTTGTAACAAATATTTCTTGACGATTTTTTGACGATTTTTGAAAATATAATGACGATTTTTATTGAAAGTTTTGACGATTTTGTGCTCAACATACCTGGCAACACTGGTTACAAATCAAAAGTATAAAGTATTCTATAGAGATGTATGTAAAAAAGAATCTAGCACTTTCTCTTCTACATCTAGCACTCTCTAGCACTATTTTTTTAAACGATCTAGCAACATTCAACATTCAAAATTATGGTAAAGAGTATATACAAATAGAGAGACCAAACTTCTCTCGTAGTATAAAGTATTCTATAGAGATGTATGTAAAAAAGAATCTAGCACTTTTTAAAGAGTATATACAAATAGAGAGACCACACTTCCCACGCCTCTCAGCAACAAAACACCGAACTCGGGCAAGCAAATAAAAACATTTTTTGTACACCAAAAAATTATTTAAAAAAATAATGTTGCTCCATTCGAAAAACAATTAATAAGTTCTTCAACAAAATTGTTTATCGTTGGCTAATTTAGGCGATATGAGCCAAAATATTTTAGGGTGCATTTTAAAAACTAAACCATATAATAGAGAAGTTTTGGACAAAAAATATTTCTATAACCACGATATAACCACGCTCGAAAAACTATTTTTTTTCTGCTCCTATTTAAGAAGATAACGCGATTTTCGCTTTTTGTAAAAAGCGAAATTAGGCGAAAAAGTATCTAAACTTTAATTTATATTGTTCAAACTTCAACGCTTTAATATTAATACTTAATGTCTTCTGTCTGCAAAAGTTCATTAAAATCCGTCTATTAGTTTATAAGTTAAGACGATGTCCTTTAGAGGAATCCTGATAAAATCCTTGGACTAAAGTAAGGACTTATTATTAAAGATAAATCTTCAATATTTCTTATATATTTTATTATAAAAAGTTTTTAGTCAACTTAAATTGGATTTTTAGATTTTTGAAAACCATAGTTTTTTAAAATAATAATTAGTTTTTGAAATGTTACAAAATTTTGAAGCTTTCTCGCTTCCAAACCGTGGACGGCACACGAAAAATGTCTTCGAAAATTTCTTCAAAATATTTAACAAATTTAGTTTTCTATCGGAATATATTAATTTCTAAGTATAAAACGATCATTAGACACATTTGTGGTAAATTTTATAAAGACTGCTCTGAGGCAGCCTTACCCGTTAGAGGGTTAAAACACTCACTTTTATTTTGCTTATAATTTGTTATTTTCTATTAAAAATTAATATATTTTAAAAATTTTATTAAATTATATTTTAAAAACATGATAAAAATTAATTTAAACTTTGAAATTTCTGCAACATGTTTTCATTTGCTCGGTGCGAGTTAAACACAAATAAAAAGAGAACAGATTGAGCGGCACTAAGCAAGATGGAACCCTACTGATTATGGCAACACTGATAGTGATGGTAGCTGTCGTGGAAGTGACGTGCAAAGTTCAATAAAAACAAAATTTGTCATCATTTTCAAACAAATAACAGTGCGTGACAGACATCACATGGAAAAATTCAGAATAAACAGAAAACACAAATCTCAAGTTAAAAAATGAAATTAAGGGAAAGGAGTTAGTAGTTCATAGTGTAGATAATGATGGTGAATTTGTTTTCTTCTTTTTTTCAAAACTGGTTACATGAACAAGTAAAAAGTACAGAAAGAAGTTAATGATGATAAAGTGTGGGAAAAAAACACCAGTGAGAGAGAGAGAGAGAGTAAAAGATACAGACAATGGGAGTTGGGAGTTATCTTCTTTACAAAAAGTGGGTTAAAGCTTGTTACATATGAAGCTGCTGATGATGATGATAATGATTATAATGATAATGATGATGAAGAACAAAAACAAAATTAAAACAAGAAATAGTGGTAGTGATGTTGATGGTGTAATAGATGTAAAAGATCAGCTGCTTTTTATATGCAACGCCCTCATAATGTGGTTCAATAAAATAAAATAATGTACATTTTATTCCAAAACATTTTGCACTTACCTGGATTTGGTTTGTTTTTGTTTTATTTATAAGGTATAAGTGGAGCTGTTGTTTTTTTTTTGGTTTTATGAAAAACTAGCAAAAAAGGTCGTTGTGTGGTATTTTCTTAACACTTGGTTTTATTTTTTAACTTTTCAAGGTTTTTTTTTCTCAACTTTTATATTTTCTATATTAATTTATAGTAATCTTTGGGCGTTCTATTATTATTTTAACAAACAAATTTAAAATTATGATTTTCTTGTAATTCGTTGAAAAATCAATAATTTTTTTGTAATCCTTTTTTTCTGGTGTCACACTCACGTAATTTTTGCAAAATTTTAGTTTACGTTTGCACAATTATTTACGAGTTATTTTTTTGTTGTTTGAGCTTTTATTCGTTGTTAAATTTGTAGTTTTTATGTAGTTAATTTATTTCTTTGTAGGTTTTATTTTTTACCAAAGATTTTGCACAAATAATGAAGAAGTATTTCTTAATTTTGCTTTTATTTTTTAACAAACACCAAAAATCAGCCGTCTGCTTCTATGACAAATTGAAAACTAATTGGAAAATTGTAAAATAATTTCCTTCAAAGCTAAAGCAAAAAATTCCAATAAGAATTTTTTTGACAGCTTGTAGGGTTGTATTTAAGGGTATTCAATAAATACAACTCTGACCTTTCCAGTCAGTTACAGGGTGATTTAAATAAGCAAGAAAATAAATTTAGTGCTGCCACACAATATTTTGAAGGAAATACATATCGTCAATTCATTATTGGTTTGACCAACACCTAAAAGGTAGTTTATGAGAAAAACATTAACAATCCCAATCATTAAAAATATGAAAGAATGCATTTTAGTTAAAACCCTTAAAACTGTATTCATAAACGAGTATTAACTTCTACAAAAGGTTTAAAATTGGTATTTTAAGCTAATATTCGTTTGTGAATACAGTTTTAAGGCTTAAAATGTGTTTTAACTAAAATGTATTTGATATCTGAATTCAGATTTTTTATGAATACGGGCGTAAAAGTCCAAATTTTTTATTTTAATTTCTTTATGTAAAATTTCCAAATATATAAAACTTAAAACTAGATATATCAGATATGACAAAAAATATCGCGAAAGTGTTATTTTTGGAGACAGCAATAACAAAGATTTGGATGTATTTGCTAATAAAAAAAATGGGCTCGTTTATCTACATTTAAGCCTTGTATTATTGCGCAAGAAATTGTCGACAATATTTCTAAATATGCTAAGATAAACAAAAATCTTATAAATTGCTAGAAATTGTTTTTAATAGGATGCCGACTTGATTGAGCTGCAGAAAATTTATTTTAAGATTGGAGTTCCTGCTAAGTTCTACAATATGCTCTTTAAGTTCTATTTGTCCCCAGATAATGTGAAAATTCGCCCATTCCGGTTTATTAAATAATCTAGAACATTAATATTTTATAAATAGTTTTGTAATATTTGTCTTTTGTTTTATTGAGCTAAAGATCCTTTATTTTATAATTATAAATATTTATTTCCAATATTTCGTCTTCGCATTGGTAGACTTCTTCAGGGAAAATTTTTTATAATTAAAAAACTTAAAAATAATAATTACAAAAAAAAAAGATCGAAGAAAAGTAAGAAAATAGTTTTGTAATATTTTTTCCTCATACAAACTTGTATTACTTTCGTAGTCTGTAAGGAATATTGTTCCATAGACTGAACAAATAAATAAATAAACTGGATAATAATAATTGGTTTGACCCGTCCCCATTTTTGTTTTTCTCGAATTATACTTTTTGGTGTATACACGCAGAAAAATATGATTGCATATTTTTGAAGTGATTAGTAATTATATAACTACAGAAGTAGTAATTTAAACTTTTAACAATGTGTTGCATATGCAGTAAATTTTTTACACAAAAATTAAAAAAGAAAAAACATTCTTCATTATTGTTTTGTTGCAATTGACACACTACTGTCTACAAAAGTTTAAAAAATGTTTCATTACTGTTTGGCTGCACTACCAAAGCAACGAACGTAAACTCAAAACATAAAAGAGAACTGATGTTAGACGTCAAAATGTATGAAAATGCAGCACAGAAAGTCATAGTAAAAATAAAAGTTGATATGCAGTATAAAACAAGAATATTTATTTTTCTTAAAAACTTAATAACTTTTGATTTAATTAATATACAGTAAAAACCGGTTAAGACGAACTCCGAGGGGCCAAAAATATTAGTTCGCCTTAAGCAAGGTTCGTATTAAGCGTTGTTATTTTTTAACGATAAAAAATTTGTATTTATTAAAGCAAAAACAATATTATTCAGATTTTTATATAAATAAAAGATAAAATTAGCATTTCATGCATTCACAATTAAAATTCTTAATTTAAAAAAAAAAACTCTGTTATTTTTTTTCTGAATGAATAAATTAATGATTTTATTCGTTAAAAGTTTTTCTATTACCAAAATATGATTGCCAGCTTCTTCGGCACACGATTTTGTTCTAATATATTTTTTTTATGTTTATTAAACTATTGTGTACCGTTTGTATATTAGGTACTTCCTCCTCTATTCCGACTTCTTCATCACTTGACAAATTTTCACCATCGGGAGGATTAACAACTTCCAATATTTCTTCATCTGATAATGTATGTGACGTCAAACATTAGCATCTATATCTAGAAAGTCATACTAGGTTTATCCCATAAAACGGATAAAGAGTGTACTAAACATGGTAATTTGTATTAAAACGAGTTTCTGGGACTGCTTCAAACAGTTCGTAATAACCGAGGGTTCGTATTAACCGAGTTCGTATTAAAAGATGTATTTTATATAAAAATTGTTGTCAAAACGTCGGGACTTTTAAATTAGTTCGTATTAACCGAGGATTCATCTTAATCGAGTTCGTCTTAAGCGAGTTTTACTGTAACAGTGTAAACATTTATAGTTTTTTTAGAATATATTCCGCAATTAATAGTAACAACAGAAACAAATATTTATGAGGTAGATTTTAAGAAAAATTACTGTAAACCTTCTCTGTCGTTTTTCTCGAATTCGACATTTTGTTGTATAGGTCAAAACAATAATAAGCTGACGAAATGCTAAACATGTGTTATGTTAAAACGAGGCAGGGTTGCCATTTCATCATACAAGATGCTAGATCTGGCACTATTTTTTTTGTTTTAGCACTCACAATTTATAAAAAAAAGTACTAGACGCTAGATAGAAATTTTTAAAATTATTTGATTTTTTAACAATTTTTTGTCACAAATATATTTTTTACTATTTTTTCACAGATTTAAATTATAAATTTATTTATCAAACTAAAAAAAAAACCCTTTGTATGTAAACCAATTTTGTTTAATTTTCAGTATTTTATATAAAATTGTGGGTTTAGTAAAGTTTAGTTTTTAAACAAAAGGTACAGTCAATTTCGTGTCAAATTAACTTATTAATGGCACGTTTTGGATCCGCTGAAAATTTTGCATTCAAGCTTTCCAGATATATAAAATCACGCTTTATTAACCCTGCATTACTATCCTTATTTAACTTACGCCATTACTATCGCTGGGTGTAATCCACCCCTACTTATTAGTATCTGTCATTCATATCAGTTAGATTCAATTATGCAAATAATATTTTTTTCAATAATGAACTCCAAAATACAGAAAAAAAAATTCATTTTATAAGTTTTGCAATTCCTTTATTTAAAATAATACTTTGTTAATGTGCATCTCTCTCGAAAAAAACAAAAATTCAGCCTTATGTGTGGATTCCACCCAGACGATAGTACTGCAGGGTTAAGAAATGTTTGTATTTTTTTTTTTGTTGCCTTAAATCGACCCCTAGTGGAAATATTGGCAGCCAAAGTTGAAACTTTGACGGCATAAAAATCTTAGACGGATGAAGATATTTTAAAAATTCAAATTTTGAGAACGTGAATTTTGACAATTTTTCAAAATTCCCATATGGCAACCGTGACGATATAGTTTTTATAAGTTTAGTAGTATTTTAATAAAAAGCCATCCATTAATTATGTTTTGAGTGAAAACGGAATAGAATTTGCGTATTTGAAAATGTCAGATTTTCAAAAATTATATACAATCGATGAACTAATTTCCAGCGAAGAAACATTTTCACATTTTTCCATCATAATTCAAAATATACAACACTAGGCTTTTTATGTTTTAAAATAATTTTTAAAAAAACTTCCATCAAAAAAGGTCAAGTTTGAGTATTTCAAATAATTATTTGGCAACTCTGGGTATCAAATTTTGCCAACTTTTTTATTCACGATTATAGTCAAGATGTTGAATAATTTTAAGGATTTTAAATCACTTAATTAGCTTTTTCCAGTAAAAAAATATAGCCGATTAAAACTACTAGTTCTAAAAAGAACATTGTGTCAAAAATGGGTTAATTTTAATCATACAATTTTTAATTTTGAAACAAATTATGCTAGTTTACAGCAATTGTATATGAATTTGACCACATTGGTGTTATATCTACATAATATAATTCTTTTAATTTATGTTATAAACTTCAAAGATTTACTGATTTCTTCCAGGAACAATTTGTTAAGATTGTGTTATAGTCAGGGCAACCAGAAATACGCTCTAAAAACATGCCCTTAAAACATGCCCTAAAAAATATGCTATTAAAAATTCGTAATTTTAAAACTTATTTTTTAGAACCTACAGTTGGAGTCAATTTTTCGAAATTTACTCTAAAAATATGTTTTTGCTTTTAAAAATCCAAAAACAATTCTCAAATATTAAATTTTTTACCAAAAATATTATCTTATGATCAAAATATGGAAAGTTTTAATAATAATACTCTTTTTTCAAAAATTGTCAATTTTTGGCAGCTATTTGGCACGGGTTAACGTTTTCCAAACAAAAATCGAATTCTTTCATTTGGAATAAAAATAAACGAAAATCGATAAATCGTGTTTTAAGCGACATCCTAGCAAAGAAACAAGTCGATCGGCGAAAAATGGGCCTCCGCCGATTTTTTTTCAATTTTCAGCCGCCGCCGTTTTAATCGGTTCGCATTAGCTTAAAATGTGAGCCGGCTAAAGCGGCAGCCGCCGAATTTTTATTTGCGGCGCCAATTTTTTCATTCGAGCGTAATAGACAAATTTTGCTACCATTTTAATCAGTCGTGTTTGGTTATACAACGTGTAAAAAATAACAAAAATTGACAGAAAGAAGAAAAAATTTAAAATAAAGGAAAAATGCAAAAAAAATATATTTTTACTCTAATAAAAGTTTGGAAAATCTTGAATCTTCAGAATCGGATTCTGAAGAAGTTTTCGGTGTTTCACAGGATCAAAATTATTATCAGAAGATAATATGAAAACAAAAAAATGTAAAAGATTACGCCAAAATTAGTGTTAGTTAAAGCAGTGGCTCAGAATGCTCGAACCATTTCGGTTCGACATCAAAACAATTTTAAAAGGGTGGGTATATTTTTTTAAAATAGTACAAATTGAAAAAAAAAAAAATTTAAAATAAATTGAAATTTCAAATAAAAAACTGTAATTTTCAAAATGCGACATTTTTAAAGTTCTAAGAAAGTTATATGTTGTTGCCTAAGTTACGTAGAAATGTTGGTAATAGTTCTTAAATTGCTTTCAAAAAGTACAGAAAACATATCATACAAACTTTTTTTACAATTTTAAAAATGTCGCATTTTTAAATATAGCTTTACAAATTTTTAATCTTAAAAATTAACTTTAACTTTTTGAAAATAAAAATCACGTTGCATATAATTATAAGGTGGATTGTATACCTTTCATATGATGCCTTAGTTATGCCTGAAATACTTCTAAAGATGCATGCATAATGTAAGGGAAAATTAGCAGAATTTTCTGAAAATCTTTGATTTTCAAGACATTACATTTCGGGAACTTGAAGGAACAAAACTCTTAAGCTTTGTAAGAGTATTTGTTTTGTAAAAGCGAACGTTCATTAAATATGGGCAAAGTGCTGAAAACCAATTGGTTGCTTTGACGTGCATTAAATGTATTATATCAATTTAAAAAAAAAAAAAAAATTGAATTATAATCTGTTTTTTTTTTCTTTAAATAATTTTTTTATATATATGTATGAACTTTTATTTGTTTTATTAACAATTAGCCAACCCAATTTAATTAAATCTTTATAATTAATAACTTGTGCATACGCAGAAAAAATTATCAACCTAAAATATCTAATTAAAGATTTGATTTGAATTTATCATATTATTTTTTCATAAACTGTATGCATAAATAGAAAATTTTCAGTATAAAATACCAAATACATTTGAAGTTAACAAACACACATACAAACAGACTCAGCATTGCAAAACACACACATACCAACGTGTAGATCACACACTTTTTTTGTGAGTTTCATATTTTTTTGTTTTGTAGGAGTTATTTATAACTTTTTTTCCTTCTTAACTTTAATAAAAGGTTTAATTGATAGTATCATTGTCGTGATAGGTGCAAAATCAATTAAAATATTAATTGATTCAATAAATTTTTTAATTGAAACCCGTTTTTAGTTTTTTCTGTGTATGCTTGGAAATGTTTTTTTTTGTGGAAGGCGTGGTAGAGAAGAATGAGTGTATTTTCTAAAAATCATAAGTACATTGCAAATTTTCAATTTTTTCGGAATCAGACTGCACAGTTTCTGGTATTGAACCTTCGTCAGTGACCCTGTTTTTTTGAATAATGTAATATTTGTTATGTTTGTTATGTTCGATTGCGTCTATATGAAATTTTCTGTGCAATCACTGACCGTTGTATAGTTAAGACGTTATATAGTTAAGACGTTAGACAGAGCGCTTTAGCCCTCTGAGCTATCGTCAGGTCGAGTTTTGTTGTGATTAAAACTAGTTTTATTCAATACACGGTGTTTTTGTTCTTGCATACATAATCTCAGAAGTACAACTCCAACAACACAACAGTTCTATTTTTAGAAACTTACCTCACTCTATGTTGTAAGTGATGCCATATCTAAGATATATTCTTTGTATATTCGATAGATGGCGCTTACGTAGTTAGGGAAGAATTGCCAGAGAGCAAAGTTTGATTTTTGTTTGAGTTTGAATTTTAACGTCTTTTTCAGACAATTGCAATTAATACTATAATTAATATGCAATTTTATTTAATTTAATTGTGAAAGGTTTTTTTTTTGTTGATTTCTAACAAGAAAATAGATTTGATGAAAAATATAGCGATATATAACTAGATTTTATCTAAAAATCGTCAAGATAACAACAGTTAAAAACAGTATTTTAAGCCGACAATTCAGTCGCCTCCGGTTTTTAACCTAAACGCCGCCGTAGCTAATGCGGTTGCGCCGACGAAAATTTAGGGTCGGTTTGTTTCTCTACATTCTAGTAGGTACACATCAGGGATGTTAAATGGGGTTTTTAATTTTGTACCAACCTCCAAAAAAAATTGTACTTTTTGGACTTTCACGGTACCATTTTTTTTTTATTTATTAAAACAACAAAAAAGTACATAAAAATTAATTTATACACAAAAAAAAAAAAACAAAACTTAACAATAACACATGGATTTATTTGTTTAGGTAAGTAATACACTATTTGGAATTTTTACATCATAGCAGCATGAATTTGTCGATCTTAACCAATCCTTTGTCTGTAAGAGACTTGATCTGTAGTCTGTTTCTTTCCTTAGTTTTTATTATATTTTGAAAAGAAAAAACTGTTTCCACATTTGCAGGCGAGTGTGGAATGGCTTAAATTCCAGCAACGACTCTAGAAATGTCAGGAAACATATTGACATTCAGTTCATTTTGAAAATTAGCTACTACCGACCAAAAACTACAAATTTTTTAATTTTTCAACGGCTTCAGTTGCTCAACATCAGCTAAAGCTCTAAAGTGATTATTTATTGAATCAATATTTGAAATTTCATTCGGGAACAATTTTACTAGAAGATTTACAATACTACTTGTTTTACCTGAAATAACACTTTCAGGAGTAAATTTATGGAACCACATTAATACTTCGTTATTAAAGTTGACGTTGGTTGTCAAATTTCGCAAAATTTTATATAAGATTGTTTCTTTCATTTCTTTAACAATAATTTAATTTAATTTTCACTTCTTCAGAATTTTAATAAATTCAAAATAAAAGTGAAGTTGGCTGCACCAATTTCAATATATGTAAGAGCTCTATACAACATAATACCACTCGCATACAGAGCTGCCAGATAAATTTTGTGAAAAATCGTCAAATTTCCGATATTTAAAAAAAAAATCTACAAAATCCTCAAAATGATGATAAATCGTTAAATCTGTCGGATATGGTCGCATATATTTTAAGTGCTCATTACATAAAACGAATAAATGCTATGAAAAAGGACACAATAACAATTTGTTTGCTATACTAAAAATTTAAAAAGGGGAAAAATTAAAAATTTTTAAATTGTACCAAATGAGTCGCGGTTGTACCACGGTACTTTAGAAGGTCAAAATGTACCAAAAAAAGTACAATTGTACCAACTTTAACATCCGTGGTACACATGTTTTAATTGCGTATGATTAACATTTGCATTTATTATTACTCATACGTTAAGCTTTCAAACAGTATAAACCATAAAGTTTAAAGCCTCTTAACATGAATAAAAGATTTTTCTCACCTTTGGTAATATTTTTTAAAAATAATATGTTTTTAAACAAAATTATAGCATGTTTATTAAGTCGTTGCAAATGATAAAATATAGCAATTGCTATTGTAACACAAAAAAGCTTTAACTTTAAGCTTTTTATTAAATTTCAAGTTTTTCTCTTTTTTTTCTCACTAGATACATGTTGCTAAACATAAACTTTTAAAAAGCTATTATTGTTTTTAAAAATTAAAACAAAACTCGATTTTAAAAATTTACATATTAAAACTTTCTGTTTTCTTTTTGTGAAATGCTAAAAAAAAAATAAAAATAAACATAAATTTAACTTACTCTCCTTCTGGCAAATAAGCTGGATTTTCAAGACCATTCGATGGAGTTGTTGTTGTGGTTTCTGAGGTTGGTGAAGAAGATAAAGTTTCTGTTGTTGTTGTTGTTGTTGAGGTTTTAGGTATTTGTGGTGTTGTTAGCTCATAGGAAAGATGGGCCGGATTTAAAATCATATCGTCGTTGGTATCCTTCATTTCGAACATTATGTTTTTGAAAAATTTAACGGTTTAACTTTGTTAAATTTTTTTTATTCAATTCAATTAAATTATAAATATTAATGACTTATTTATTGTTAATAATGTTTTATTTTTCTGTGTTTCTCTTTAATCTGTTAACACTATTTATCTTTAATTGTTATTCAAACTAATGTATTAAACTTTTAAAAGAAAATGTTTATTACTTTCTGGCGTTTTAATGTGAACTCGTCTAAAATCACGTCGCGAATGATTTAAAAATTGTTGTTTTTTTTCATAAAAAAAAAACAATCATCTATTTGTACACGAGCATTTTAAACCACAATTCTAAAGTAAAGTCAAGTGAATACCGGGTAAAAACGCAAAACATTAATGTGTCTTTTGTCTTTAGAAAATAGAAAAAAAAACTGATTAAATCAAAATCATCAAAAATATTTTGAAAATCATTGTCTTTGGTCAATGAAGTGTAACGTATTGTAATGTTTAGTAAGGGTGCGGATAATTTGAATGTGTCAATGTCACCAAAATAAACACAAAACCCCACTATTGTAAAGGGTGTTTTTTTATAGAGGTATAGAACTTTGAAATGAAATAACACAAAAATGAATGAATGATACGAAATTTACTTTATTCGAAAGATAATCTTCTGGCATTATAATCTAAATATGGCATATTTTTAATTTTAATTTTGGCATATGACTGGCTCGGACGTAGTCCAATGTGGAGTTCTAATTTTGGCAATAACACGGCGAATGTTGTCCTCCAAGTGGAGGTCTAATTTTCGATGACTTTTTCCAACATTTGTGGCCATATATTGGCAATAACACGGCGAGTGTTGTCCTCCAAGTGGTCAATCGTTCCGAGCTTATCGGCGTAGACTAGCGACTTTACATATCCCCACAGAAAATAGTCCAGCGGCGTTAAATCGCACGATCTTGGAGGCCAATTCACGGGTCCGAAACATGAAACTATGTGGCTACAAAACGCTTCCTTCAATAATTCACAGAACCATAAATTTCAAAATAAATTTGTACAATTTGGAAGCTTAGTTCAGGCGTCAGTCTATTTATGTTGAAATGCCAAACCAAAAGCTGACAAAATGGCCGCCAGTTAAAATTGCCAACTTAAAGTTCTATACCTGTATAAAAAACACCCTTTATAAAATTAAGGGGCGTTTTTCTTAATACACCACATAACCGCCATAAAGTCTTCGATTCAACTTTAAAATATTTTACTTTTATTATAAATTAATTTTGTAACATTTTTTTCTATATATAAAACGTTTTGCAATTTTGCATGGAAACAATCCAAAATGCAATTTTACTATAAAAACCAACAACTTGAGGTAGTATTACAAAAGACTTCGGTTAAAAAGATACATTTTAGCGACATTATTGTAAGCAAGTAATCGATGACTATGTTGGTACCACTTGAAATATTACAACTAAATTTATATTTTTGCTTTTTGTTTGTGGTGTTTTGTTTATCTTGTTAAGATGACCGACAGATCGACTGACTAACCAGTCATTTCCAGAAGAAAAACGTTTACAGTAATAATATATGGAAATTAAAAATAATATGCCGATAAAGATGTTATTGTTGTTAAATAAAAATAAAATATGCAGTATGAGCTTAAAAGCCCGATACTTCGTTACCGGCAGTCTTATATATCGGAGTATATTAGGATGGAAAATTAATTATTTTTTAAGGAAATTCCGTTAGTAAATTAGTTTATCAGTTTTAAGTAGATGTTGCACACAGAGAGAAATTTAGCTATTTGCCAACTGAAATTTGGTTACTGTGACTCAAATTCTGTTATTATGAATTTCAGTTGGTTGCTACAACTGATCATTAGTACTCACAATAATGGTCGGTTAATTCAACTGAATTTTAGATGCAGCACCCAAAATATTCAGTGATCTAATGTAAATATTGTTGTTCTACCTGAATTTATAAGTTGTTACTATTAAAATACACTTTTCAATTCGGTTGGCACTTTATTGCTCTGTGTGTGGATTTGAAGTTTAAGATTTCTACCTTAATGGAATTCCATGTGCCATTACAGGTGGAATTTATTTCTTTTAAACTACATTTATACCAAGATTTTATAAAAAACCAAAAGATATAGTCAATAAACTAAGCTATACCTCAATAAATAAAAATATATATTTTAAATTTCAGGTTTTTTTGTCTAAATCATTTGTACAGGATGTTAAGTTGAGAAGTTCTTGTTTTTGTCCCGCTCCTCCCCGTTAAAATTTCTAAAAATACGCTCTATAGATCTCGTGTTATATACCCACATACTGCATTTAAAAAAATTCTCTATACACGGATGTCTACTCCTGATTAAGCAAAAAGATGACACTTTCCCTTTAGGAATTTCCAAAAATTACGTTGATACGATGTCTACTCCTGATAATGAACCCACATACCAAACTTTTAGTTCCTAGCTTCGGCAGTGTAGCAGGTCGCCAATGGGTAGACTTTTTACCCTTCTAGTCCTACTTATCGTGATAAGAAACCCACATACCACATTCTAAGTTCCTCGGTTTAGTGGGGGAGAGTTTTCCCCCACCAAGGGGAGAGTTTTTCCCCCCCAAGGTTTTCCCTACGTTTACCCCAAATTTTAACACGTTCGTGGCCAAAAATCAAAAAAAGTTTCATATAACTGAGCTAGTTCATATTTGAAGAAACATATAATTTAATATTAAAGTTTCTGACCACAGGGATTTGGGTAGGCCTCCAAGAAAGTGGTGGGGGGGGGGGGTCTTTTACCCTTTATGTCACTCCCCGATGGAATTTCCAAAATCCGCTCTATACAAATGTCTACTTTGGATTAGAAACTCACGTATCAAATTTCAAGTTCCTAGCATCAACGGTTTGGGCAGACTGCCAAGGGAAAGATTTTCCCACTTTTTGCCCCTCCATATGGGAGTTGCCAGAAATGCCTTCAATACAGATGTCTTCCAGTGATAAGGTAACCATATACCAAACTTCAAGTTCCTC
This sequence comes from Delia radicum, assembly GCA_021234595.1. Classification (NCBI taxonomy): domain Eukaryota; kingdom Metazoa; phylum Arthropoda; class Insecta; order Diptera; family Anthomyiidae; genus Delia; species Delia radicum. The sequence goes on along the minus strand of CM037855.1, from coordinate 200,089,775 downwards.
GCTTTAGTGGTGTGGTATAAAGTTCCAAAAATCCGCTTTATGCAGATGTCGACTTCTGTTAGCCAACTAACGTCCAGAATTTCAAGTTTCTAGCATCAGCGGATTGTCCAGCCCGACAAGGTTGAGATTTCCCCCTTTGTGTGCCTCCCTGTGGGAATTTCCGCAAATTCCGACAATACAAACATATACTCGTGTTAAGGTACCAACATACCAAATTTCAAATTCCTCGCTTTAGTTGGCCAGACCACCAATAACGAGACTTTTTCCCTTACTGCCCCTCCTCCAAGGAATTTCCAAAAATCTACTCTTGATTAGGAACACACATACCATTTTTTTTATATTTTATGTTCCTAGCTTTGGCGGTTTGGCCAGGCCGCCAATGAGGAGATTTTGTTGAAAATATCAGCTTTCTATCACAAGGGGTTTTGTCAGGCCGTCAAGGGAGACTTTCCAACTTATTGCCCCTCCCCTAAAGAATTTCCAAAAATCCCGTCTGACGTCTATAGCAAATTTCAAGTTCCTAGCTCCAGCGGTATAGGCTAAGCGGTGTTGAGTGAGTCAGTGAATCAGTCAGTCAGTAACGTTATTCTTTTATATATATATAGATAACACTACGTTGCACATTCATATAAAAGAATTCAACAAGTGTATTTCTAAGTCGGACTAAAATTTTTTTTTAAATCTCCAACGAAGATTTTATGTCCATTTTTCAGTATATCGCTTGGATAAATCGAAAGCATGCCACAAGAAACGCACAAGATTGCAAATTTTCTTTTTATATCTCTAAGGTAAATCCCCTACAACCTATTACGCAAAAAGCATATTAAGTTTAGCATTCAATTTATACATTAATAAAAAAATTTGTAAATTTTTATTTGCTAAACTACTAAAAACGAGTTCAGGAAAAATTGTTCAAAACAGAAGATTTTCTAATTTACACAAATTTAGTTTTATTTAATCTATATTTCAGTTAATTGCAAGTGGCAAATTAATCTGCTTAAATCAGAAAAAAATTTGCTAAATGATAGTAGTCAAAAAAAAAAAAAAATTTAGTAGAAAAATTAGTAAAAAATTTATAAATCTCAGGAAATTTATTGCTGAAATTATGTCTCCAGCTGGAATTTTAACAGTTTTGAACTAATGTTTACTAATATTTTACTAAAGTTTCACGAATTTATTTTGCGACAATAAAGTTTGGGGGGAAAGTTTGAAGATGCATGAGAGCCGCTAATGGGAAAATCACTGAAAACGAATTTTTGTTGGTGGACATTTTTAGCATTCAAATTATTTATATGTATCAAAATCCATACTTGGGACATTTCTCAAAAAGGTAGGGTTATATATACATACATAGTAGACTTCTATCTTTTCACTTCTTTTCGATTTGTTTTCATCATGAATGGCAGACAATACCGCTAAAATATCGTTACAGATTATTTAAAACCCTTTTAGATGACTATCGTTATCCCTAAAATAACTTTACCGATATAACTGATATACCGTTATCCGAAAAATATCGTTACCGATATAACCGAAATACGAATATCCCGAAAATACAGTAACCAAAATGACTAAAATACCGTTATCGCTAAAATATCGTTACCGAAATAAGTGAAATACCGTTACCGAAATAATTGAAATACCGTTAATGCTTAAAAACCGTTACGGAAATAATCTGACTAGATCTAAAAAAAATCGACGTAAATACATATATATTTCGCCAAAGTTTGATCATAAACTAGCCAGTCATTAGAACTCCGGCATAATGGGTCTGAAAATATCGATGTACCTTTACATTACCTGCATAACTTAAATAACGTTAGCCTTAAAATACCGTTACCGAAATAACTAAAAAAACCTTATCCATAAAATACCGTTACCGAAATAACTAAAATACCTTTATCGCTAAAATACCGTTACCGAAATAAAAGAAAATAGCGTTACGATGGCCAATACCCGCATCGAATCGTTTACCATCCATGGTTTACATAAATTTGTAAACTAACATAGCTTTCGTTGTTATTGTTGTGTATATTTAATTCGAATTCTCAGATTTAAAAAGCTATATTGAATAATACAAAAACAATAAAAGAGGTTTTGTTATTCAATTTCTGAAGAAACCAATACAAAGCTTTTATAATTAAGTATTTATAACATGCATGGGACTAAGTAATTATAACTGCCAAATAATTGGGTCTACCTTGACAACAGTGCCAATAAAATGTTTGGTATTAGCATAACTTTGATTCTTTAAATAAATCGATTTGCAAAAATTAAATTAAAAAAAGCTTCAGAATTTGCAAACGTATTTTTTGTTGTTGATGTTGTTAGACCAAGGAAACTACACAGTGCTGAACCCACATATTGGGTATCAAATAACAGTCTTTTAAAAGACGCATTCAACATTTTCGTGCATGTCCTAGCATCTTTGTTAATCAAAAATAACATTTTTTTAAATATCACATACATATGTATGGAAAGTTTTTATTGGTTTGAGTTCAAATTAATATATGTGTACTAAACCGACTCACCTTGTATCAAAGAGTATATACACATAGAGAGACATAGAATACCGAACTCAGACAAATAAATGAAAACAATTTTTTTACACTAAAAAGTGATTGCAACATGTCGGTTAAAAATTGTTGCTTAAAATCCCCACTTTTATTTTGATTATATTTTGTTATTTTCTATTAAAAATTAATATATTTTAATTTTATCTTGCTGATTTTATAAATAATATTTGAAGTAATTAATAATTTTGTTTAAGTTAAAATAATAAAGTTTTCAATTTATTTATTTTTTGATCAATGGTTGTAATCTTTAACTTCAAGCTCATATATTAGTTCTCATGTAGTGAGTAAACTAGTTTATATGAATGTTTGATTTTTGGCATGGGATTGTTACCGCTTTCAAAACTTGTTCTGATGATGGGAACCTAGAAAATTCCCGAAATAGATCTATCAACACATTCCTGAAAAGGGTCAAAGAATAAATTTGAAAACAAAAACTCTATAGATTATTTGTTAGGACAATATCGTAATAAAGAAATATAGAGTATGGCCTCGAACTTGAATAATTTTCATTTTCATTTTTATATTTATTTTTATTTAATTTTGATTTCTGGAATATTTTTATTTTTTCATATTGACAGAAAATATTTTTGATTTCCTGCCTTTTTTAAAAAATTTGTTATCTTATATATAAAATTCTCGTGTCACAATGTTCGTTCCCTTACTCTTCCGAAACGGCTTGACCGATTCTCATGAAATTTTGTGAGCATATTGAGTAGGTCTGAGAATCGGCCAACATCTAAAACTGGGCGTGATCGGACCAGTGGGCGTGTCAGCTCCCATACAAAGTAAATATTTAATATCATATATCTACAGTACTATAATAGCCATAGTCTTAGAAATTTGTGCACGTTGATTATTTGTTAATGTGAATAGTCATGGGAAAATTGGGCGGGATCATACCAGTGGGCGTGGCAGCTCCCATACAAAGTGATTATTTAGCTCATATACAAAATTAATATTAAATATCTAGGGTTCTATATTAGCTATACAGTAGTTTTGACTTAGCTGCACAACCAACTTCTGCACGAATTTTTGTGCAGGTAAGCCAAAAGCGCTGCTAACTCAAATTGGTTACCTGCCTTAAAGAGCAGGTAAACTAAATTGTTGAAAACTGCAAAGACCAGATATGATTTAATTTATTTTTATTAATTGTTTATTTCATACAATAGAATTTATATAAAAAACAACAAAACGAAAATAAAAAAACATTCATAAAAAAATTTTATAAGGTTTTTACATACAAATTTATGTAGGTACAAGCGTTAACTAACCAAACTAACTAAGTAAGCAAAACATAAGAGGCAGCTAACGGCGATCTTTTGTATGAAAATAATGTACAACTGCCAAAAACATGAGGCACTTATTTTAAATGCGCAGGTATACACAGTGCACTTAATGAAGGCAATTGCATACGTAATTTTGTAAAATAACAACGAAACCAAAATTTTGTGCAGTTATGTGAAAAGTGCACGTAAGTAAAAGGCAGTTAAATCAAAACTACTGTATAGCCTTCAAATTTTGTACGAGTCCATCAATTACAAATATTAGTAGTCGAACTGAAAATGGGCGGAATAGGATAAATGGGCGTGGTACCAAAAGCAAAAAACAAATAAGCATTAAAATAAATCATCACATTCAAGACTTTTTGCAAGGTTATTTAATAATTTGTTCTTTTTTTTTGAAAGCCGTTGTCATGTTTTTCAAAACGAGATATCAAACTCTTAAATCGGTTGTGTAGTTCCGAAGATATTTACAAAAAACCTATGTTAATATTTACAAAAAACCTATGTTAATCTTCAAGCTATGTTACACGAACACAACAGCCTCATACGTCTATTCAAAACAGCCCTAGACCAGATGCCGACAGATGAATTTACGGTTGTGATAAGAGCTGACAAGACACCGGCTGGTGAGCATGAGCGGCGCTTCAATGCACCGGTGATAGGTTACGTCGCAGTTGTTATGACAGTTGTTTTCAGCTATTCATTTTATATACTTCAGCAAATAAAGGCGATTGAAGGACAAAGAGGCATTGGGCTTCCCATGAAATTATAAATTTTAAAATGATTTACTAATGTAAATTTATTTTTTTAATTATTTATTTGCGTAAAAAAAATTTCTTGATTTCAAGAATTAATTATAATTAAAATTTGAAGGCAAAACAACGTTTGCCGGGTCAGCTAGTATGTATATAAGTTTTTAATTATTAAAACATGTTTTTCAATCAAATTGTAATAATTGTTCCCTGAAGAAGTCACCCAATGTGGAGACGAAATATTGGAAATAAAGAATTATAATTAATAAATAAATGATCTTAAGCTCGTTTAAAATAAGAAGAATTAAATTAAACATTTTATTAAAATATTATTTAAAAACATAATAAAAATTAATTTAAACTTTTTAATTTCTGCAACATGTTTTTTATTTGCTTGGTGTGAGTTTACGAACAAATACAAAGAGAGCAGATTGAGCGACACTGAGTAGAATGAAAACTCACTGCTTGTATGTTGAAAAAAAGTGATTTTTGTCCACCCCTCTAAATGTACCTTAGTTGGTTTTATGATGATTCCCAAAATATTTCGTGCCTACCATTAAGATCCCGTGAGCTGGACCATTTTTAAAAACAGTATTTTTTTTTAGTTTGCAAAGAATTTTTTACATTACTAAAGACAAGATATACAATGTTAGTATCATATGAACAATTTTTTTAAGGCGCATCAAACGGTAAATAAAACATGTCAAAGCTTAATCCAGACATATCCGTTTTTCGAAGATATTCTGTAAAAACATGGATTTTTAAGTTTTTTGTAAGGAGATTTCAGTGATATAAAGGTAAAATTTTCATATTTTGATCTTTTATTGATTTAAGTAAATACATGTTTCAGCTTTTTCGAAATTCGCACATGTTTTGCATTTTATCAAAAATTCAATGGGTAGGAAAACCATGTTTTAATCCATTCAATTTCAGTATTAAATTTTTTTCTTTCGTCAAGTGCATCTTTGTGTGAAAATAATAAAAAATTTGCAAACTGAATGCATTTTCCACGGTTGCCTTAAAAACAATGTTGTAAAAAATGTTAAATTAATCTTGCAGGTTAAATATATATGTGCAACATGAAGACATTTGATATTTCAGGATAAATTTCTTATTTTTATGGCTTTTCGCACAGTTTGATTTTCAACTCTTCGAATGCCAGACTGCCTTTAATGCATGCTAAAATACTTATTTTAGCATCGGGATGCAAAAAGTAGTACATTTTTGCATTTATATTCAAATTTTTACTAACGCTTTTCAAAAATTTATACAAACGAGTTTTTATTAAGGAGTATGATTATGGTTATGATATGGTTTGTCATATAATGCAAAGTTCTTTGACCTGTATGCTTTGGTTTTTTCGTTTTACATAGAAAGTTTTTTTTTAAAAATCTATGAATAACAATTTTACCATTCATCATATAAAATTTATTTATGTTGCCATTGAATCTTAAATCATTACATCATTACATCATTACATTACATTTATGACTATAAAATATTAGCAACATTCTAACAATAACGATAAAGGAGAAAAATAATTATCATTTTGTATGCTTTGGTTCATTCGCAGACTGTATAATAAAATTATTTTTTTTAAATATTGCGGTTTTGTTTTAAAACAAGCAGGATTAAATGAAGAAAACTAACTATGACAAAACTTCTGTCGGGTACTGTATCTAAGTTTCATTTAAATCTGCGTTTCAACACTTTGTAATTTCCTTGTAAGGTCGAGAACCCGAAGATTTCGTAAAACTGCTTACAAACAAACGTGTTTAGTGCGCATTAAATAGAGAACTTTATATGTAATTTAAAATACTACACTCAGGATATTATGTAGGTAAAGACGACAGCAATTGTAGTCAAAAACAAATGAAATTTCACTTGGAGAAAGGACGACTTACATACATTTCATTAAATTCAACTAAAATTTGTCATTTGTTTTTACTAATCAAAAAATTACTAACAATTGTAGTGAAAATTAACCACATATGTTAGTAAAAAATAAACATTTATTTTTTTAAATAACAAAAAACGACTGTAAAAAATCAATGTAAAATCAGAAAACAGTCATTTGATATGGTTTGTTTTTTTTTAATGAACTACAAGGTAAGTAAAAAATTAAATTTGTTCTACAAATGACTGACATTTACATATAAAAAAGAAACTGCATTACAACCCAAACAACTACAAATTTTTTAAGCAGAAGTTTCCAGAGAGGATCTGCAAATCTAAGTGAGATAAAGCAAAACCGAACACATTTTAAATCTTAAATTTTCAAGGCCGCTACAAAAAACTTATAAAAACTTTTTCCTGATGTAACTAACATTTATTTTAACAATTCACTTAAAATCTCTGCTTTTGACTTTTCAGGTCTGACCCGGGGCAGGTCCATTTTTATATTGGGAGTACAGATGGTTTATAAAAACTAATGTAGAAGTACGGAGTAACGAGTTTTTGTCGGAAATGGGGAGTAGTGTATGTTATTATTTGATTTGAACGTCTCTACATTGTAAATGAGAATTAAGACCTCTGCGGGAAGTTTATTAAACATACCAGATAATTGTACAAACAAATAAGGAAAATAGCCCATCTACGAGGGCGGTCCCAAAATTAGCCGACGTATCGTATAGATGGCTGCCGCAGGTTAACAAAAATGACTTTGGTGAAAAGGGGGCAACCTTATAAAATATATGTTTTAAGTTTTAAAGCGCCATGTTATTTAGTATTTTTTTGGAGCCATCAAAAAGAAACGAACTCAGCGAATTTGTAAACATGGACAAAATTGGTCAACGTTATGTAATTCAATACTTTCATTTGAAAGGTCTCAGTGCAATCAATATTAAAACCGAGCTAGATTCTACTCTGGGGGAGTCTGCTCCTTCGTTTACGATTATAAAATATTGTTTGGCAGGCAAGTTCATGGCGTCTGTTTTTTGGAATACGCGTGGGATAATTTTTATTGATTATCTTTAAAAAGGAAACCCAATCAACTTCGAGTATTATGCTAACTTATTGAAACGTTTAAGTGATGATATTAGGGAAAAAATGCCGGATTTGGGAAAGGAAGTGTTGTGGGCGTTGTGGTGTAATGGTTAGCGCGTTGGACTATTACACGGATGGTCCCGGGTTCGATTCCCGGTGACGATAACATCAATTTAGAAAAAAAAATGTGTATGAGTTTTCTATCACTTATATGTATCGCTACACCCACCTTCAGTGTTCCCATAGCACTTAACCCCACCGAAATAAAATATGAAACAAACAGCTTCAATAAATTCGTCAACTCTACATCAGGTGGCAAGCAACAACTGTTCTAAGACTTATCATCTCGCGCAACTACAGTGTTGCCATGTTTGAAGCCCTTCATCTTTCACCACCTTTCATTTCTTCACTATCCCCTTTCCAAAGAAAGCAACACATTAATTAATAGGAAGAATTTCCTGAGTGTTGCTTCTCTTTAAAAAAAAAAAAAAAAATTGCTTCATCACTCACCTTATTCGCTTGGTTTAGCTCCCTCGGTTTATTTTCTATTTTCAAACTTAAAGAAATGGCTCGGTGGTAAAATATTTGCCAACAATGAAGAGGAGAGAGTCTGCGGTTGATGGCTATTTTAAGGGGCTAGACAGTTCTTACTGTAAACAGGGTACTGAAGCAATTGGATATCGCTGGGAAAATTGTATCGAGCTTAAAGAATATTATGTTGAAAAATAAAGAAAATGTTCACAAATTTGTTGTGTTTTCTATGTTAGGTCGGCTAATTTTGGGACCGCTCTCGTATATGTGACTGATAGCGGTGACACAAAAATTAAGATTTGAAAACAATTGTGGACTGTTTTTAAAACTAAGAAATACAAATTACGAACAGTTGGCATGTAAAATTAAAGAAAATACGAAAAAAATTTTATTATTAGGGCTCGGAAGTTAATGCATTTATAATCGTGTTTAATGTAGATTAAAAAATGCATTAATAATTGTAAAATATGCACTTAAAAGTAAAAAAAAAAAATATACATTATGACTTTTTCCAAGTTTTTAACATTATTAACAAAATTTAAGAAGCTTATGTCTTATTAGATGACCAGGTAAAAATTGCCAATCGTACAAAAAAAAAATAGTACTGGCAAACCACTGCTATTTTTGTAAAATCCACCGTGTTGAAAATTACCAAAGCTACTACTAATATTGTACTAGGAAAACACTATTTTGTTTAAAAAGCATATGTTTAGCCAGTGCCACCCTCAAAACTCTTTGCCAATATTGTTTTTACCAATATAACAACCAATTAGAAGAGTTTTTTTTTAATTTTTTTAATATATTTCACACCTTAAAATATGATGTATAAGACTAAGACCGAATTGTATTGCTTCTTTTTAAATGTGTTTTATTATACATATTTCTCAAAATTAATTTAATTTAAGTTATTTTAAAAGCAACAAATTTTTGGAACTACCAACGTTATGCTAACGGTGGTAAGTTTGCACAAACCAACGGTCATTGTTATCGATTGGGTAACAGGAGAATACTGTCAATATTATTAATCCCATGTTCTGCCATCGCATAACCCGCCGTTGCCGACGCTTTGCCAACACTGTGCCGAATGTACTTTTCTGCCTGGGTGGCGTTAATGATCATCAGCAAGTTAGTAGGAACCTAATTGTATTCTTGTGTTATTTTTCTTTTTCTTACAAAACAAAATATGTTTAAAAAAAAATATTTTTAACTTTCAAACTTAATTTAATAGTAATTAATTGTGCTAAAATCCCAAAAACATACACTCACAATATATTTATTGTTACCGATTGAAATTTATATATAAATTAATATAAAGTTTGTTTTCAAATGATGAATCAATTAAAATATGTAGAAATATTGGGAGCTTCAAAAATTTCAGACACTTTTAGGTGAAGAATTTAAAAAAAGTTTTTTCCATGCCATGCAGAACCTTCTGTGTAAATGTTAGCCGATGTTTAAATATGCTAAATCCATTGGCGTTACCCACAAGAAATTCAAGGTTTTGATCAGGTATATATATCAACCAACCACCGAAAATCGGTGATGTTAATTGATTACCCGAACAGCATGAGTTATTTTCGTATTTTCTTACAAGTTTAGCCAACAGCTTTAAGTCCTGGTTCACACACGGCAATTATAATTGCGCAATTTTTCTTCAATTCTCCTTTGAATTGCTTTTGTGTTCACACAGGAAAAGTTTGTTTCAGCAATTTTCGTATATCAACCTGCAGTGTTGAAAATTGCGGATGACAAAACAAAACGGAGTTGGAGTACGGGCAAGTCTGTACCCCCCTTCCATTCTCTTTTCCTCCCTCTTCTATAAACTCAAGAATTGCGCAAGTATAATTGCCGTGTGTGAACCTGGTCTAAGACTTAAAGCTTTTATTTGGCAGGGTTGCCAGTATAACTGTTAATGTTACCATTACTGGGAACGAATTGGGAATCATGTATACTAATATATAAACACAACATATTCTAGTTGATTGTTTTCTTACCCGTATGTTTGGTTTGAGAATTTAGTATGTATTGTTGATCTTTTAAAATTGCATTTCATTTTGAATTGTCAGCTAATTTTAAGCAGTTTTTCATTAATTTTAGATAATTCTTATTTAATAATTATAAATTCCGCACAAAATTCCCGTGTTTATGGAATTGGAAAACGGGTTTCAATTCCGTCCCAGGAACTCCCGGTACAAAAATCCTAATTTTGAGGTTATAAAAATTTAGTTTGCTCCATAAAATGTTAAGTCCTTAGGATTTTTAGATGTCTTTTCGATTTTAGTACTAAGCTTTTGAAAATCTTTTATTTGTGTACGTTTTAGCGGGATTGCTATATCGCTTTAGTTGTCACAAAGCAAAATTTGTTATGAACTAAAAAAATTAAACTTTTTTTCACTTTTTATATTTAGTCCGACGTAAAGATTCACTCTAGACACCAAGCTATGTTTTTTTTTATAAAAAAAGCATGCGAAACAAAATAATTCAATTTCGCAAAATTTTTTTTAAAAAGTTCATACAATTTCTTAGTTCAAAGTTTTTAAAATGCCTTTTTTACTCGGAGATGTTGTTTACAAAGTAGCTCAGTTCACGTCATATGCCAGGCAATTTTAAATATAATTGTAAATATCAGAGGCAAAAAACATACATTTTCAAAAAATGTACGCCAATTCGTGTATTGTATATCTACCAAAGGTAGAGATTGGACATAACGAACAAGCTTTCAATTTATTTTTGTTCAATGGTGATAATCGGTAACTTCGAGCTCATATATTAGTTCTAATTTAATGGAAAACTAGGTTATATGAATGTTTGATGATTTGTATGGGATTGTCACTTATTTCAAATCGTGTTCTGATGATGGGAACCTAGAAAATTCCCGACATTCCTGAAAGTGGTCAATTAATAAATTTGAAAACAAAAACTCTATAGATTATTTGTTAGGACAATATCCTAATAAAGAAATATAGAATATGGCCTCGAAATTGAATAATTTTCATTTTCAGTGGTCGAAAAAGCATAGTTTTTATTTTCAATAAAAATTATACAAACTTGTGGAAATTGTATTAGTTTAACGAAAAGATTCAATGGACTTGTTGCAGTGCAACTTGCTTCTATAAAAAGTTCATTAATATCATGCAGAGAATTCTATCAGTGTAGGATTTGCATTGATATTCGAAAAAAACAAGAAACAAGCAAGTGTCATATTGGCTTTACCGAAATAATATCAAATAATAAAGTCAGCGGTTAATAGAAATGAACCCCTGGCGTATGAGCAATAATAATGTCTCTATATTAATATTGATCATACGGCAGTTTTTCTTTTTAATATTTAAATATTACTTTCTGCCAGGATTGCCATTTTAGCATTCATATTTATTCTTAATGATAAAATTATAAACAAAAATAACTCATAAAAATTGTGTAAACGTAATTTTTTAACTAAAAATAAAAAAAAAATATAATTATTAAAAAAAATTTGAATATTTTCATCCAGCCATGTTTAATAAATTAAAAATAAATTTGGATGTTAAAACCGCAAGCCTACTTTCCGCATAATACTTAATAATTTGAAAGTTTAAAAAAAATCTACAAAAACATTTTGAACTTCGGATATAAAATTTCATAAAGAAAATTCTATAACAAAATGTTTTAATCGAACAGTTATAAATACTAACTGACATATTTGTTTCAAACTAGCTTAAACGGATTGCCATCCAAAGAAAACATTGCCTTTCTTAAATTTTTTATGTTTATGTGGCTTAACAATAAATCCACGCAGTTTAAAATATTTGTAAGGTCTTTAAGTTATCCAAATTTCAAAATATTCAATAAGAAATAATAATTTTTTGTATAAAAAGATAAAACTCAAAGGAGTTGCTAACTTTATAGAAATTATTTTTTAATTGGTTAGAAATATCGTTAAGACTACGCAGGTCCTTGAAAGGTGGAGTTAGCCTTACTTAGCAACAATGTTGATAAACATTTATGAAGAGAAACTTGTAAGGCAACAACAAAACAGCTTTTTTTGGAGAAAAGTTAGTGACAAAAACTTTGCAAATATTACAACACATGCAACAGTAGTTAGTATTTTTTGTAACTCTTAAAGAAAAGTTTGTTAACGCCAAAAAAAAAAAAAAAAAAAAAAAATAATTAAAAAGTGATTTAAAAACATATCATATGATAAGTTATTTTGTATCAAATAAAATATAGATCGCAAGAAATTAAAATATTACTGATAATTTTATTAAATAGGTAAAATAAATTTTATGTAATAAATATCAATACATAATTTTGTTAAGTGTACTGGTTTGTTACCAAAGAGAATTTTAAAAGTTTAAGAGAGTGTTTTAAAAAGATCACTTTTATTTTACACAGGCTTGCCAGAAACTTTTTTTAGTTGTCCCCAAACAATATCCCAAAAAAATCCCCATTTAGAAAATATGTATGTTGAATAAAATGGTTATTTTTTTTAATTTTAAAATGGTACCAGGTCCAAAAGTTAGCATATGTTTCGAAATGTATATGCTGGAAATTTGAACCCGCTAAAAAAATTACCCAGCTAGCTCAAGCAAATTAAAGTTTTCAACATTTTCGGGTGTAAATTTAGCTTTATGTCTCATTTATTAATAAATGTTTATGCACGTTACAAGCTGAAATATGCAGACTGTGTTATTTATTTTATATTTGTGTTCTATGTACAAAAAATATGTATTTAAAATCGTAAAATGTGTACTTAAAATTAAAAAAATATGCAATTATTGTTGATTTTGTTTCACAATTTTTGTACTTTTTTTTTAAAAAAATGGTTGAAAAATTTAAAATTGCGAATTAACATCGTAGGAAAATTAGAAATTGCAGTTTTCTGTTATTTTTATTTTCGTTATAAAAATAAATATATGTATAAATTTAAAAAAAATATTTTATTTATAAAATTGGCAAATTGTGTGAAATTTATTTTGAGTAAAACATCAAAAAAAATTATTAAAAATATACATTTTAATGCAAAAAATTCGTTTCTTGCAAAATATGCAACAAAAAATGTAAAAATATGCATTAAAATATGTGTATTTACGGCAAAATATGCATTAGCAAATCGATGCCATTTTGTTGAAAATTTTTTTATGCGCAAAGATATTTGGTTATTGTTCTCCAGCTAACGACAACAAACATGTATTTACATGAAGTTTCGAGCGCTTGTTATTAGCATTATATAAAAAAGCGAATCATCAAAGCTTAATTAAAATAACATCGCAATTCAACTAAAAATTCAAGAAAATAGGAAGAAATTTACTATTTTTTTGATCCTTAAATATGACAAGTTATTTATCAAGAAATAACCTTTAAAATGAGATACAAAAGTATTTAAAAATCTTAATTTTTCAGTGTGTCATGATGATAAACGTTTGCCCGTGTTTAAAAAAATACCAAAAAATACTCTAACTGCTATTGCTTTATAGCCTTAATAAAAATTTTATAAACAAATTATTTTTCTCTTTTGCTTCAAAATATGATAAAAAAAACATGAAAAATTAAGATTTATAATCGTGTTGTGTTTATGAACTCTTAATTAATTAGTGTATTTAGACTGACCATCGGTACTGATTTGTTCAACATTTTCAGAAAATAAAATTTTTTTCCATAAAAAAACGGAATGGTTTGATCCATTTAGAATAAGGTTTTCAAAATTTACAATTATCCAAATTATAAAGCATTCACAACTCGATGTGTTTTCACCATGAAAAATTTTCTGATGAAAACTGTGAAAAAAATCTTAAAAACTAAAAGTATTTATGTGGGAATATCGTTGTAAGTCTAATATTAGTTCGAAAATAAGTGCCTAGAATTCGAGAGATTCAATATTTTAAAATTATAAAGTCTTCAGTCTGCACATACAGAGAACAATTTTAACGATATCCAACTGAAATTCAGTTACTTCGACTGAAATCAGTTGGTACCACTAAATATTGGTTTTCACAATAAATATCGCTTAATTTCGGATGAGTTTTAAAGAAATTTTTCTTTAAACAAATGAAGTTTTTTTTAAAAAGTGAAAAATCTTTATAATTTTTATGAAACTATTTTCAATGAGTCTTATGGCCTGTTTCTCGATGCGAACGATGTTTCTCTATTTCGAACGAGTTGTCAACACTGTGAACGTAAATGTCAAAACCAGTCGCTTGCTTTTTTGATTTCGAGTAACAAAATATTGTTCAAAAATACTTAAAAAATATTTTTAAAAAAATATATCATTCATTACATGAGAAAACGCCAAAGATCTATACATTTGTTCTCTGATTTTATTATTTTATTTTGTATATGAATACTCTAAGGTCTCATTTGCATATTTCCTTTTTCAAAAAAAAAAAATACATTTTACTACATTACAAATACAGGGTGTCCGCTGGGAAGGTATACTAATTTGTTTTGCCACCATTTTGGTAAACAATAGTCTTGACAGTTCATATTTGGCAGTCGTGAAGTAGACACGTGGCAAATTTATTATGGAAAACTATTCGATAAACCAACGTGTTTTAATCGTTAAAACATTTTATCAAAATCAATCATCGATTACTGTGACGATGAGAAAGTTACGTGAAATTTTTGGGAGGAACAACGTGCCAACAAAACGCACTATTTATCGTGTAGTGAATGATTTCGAAGAAAGAGGGTCTGTAGGTGATAGGCCCAAGCATGAACCACAACGTTCTGCAAGATCGGCTGAAAACATTACTGCTGCTCAAGAAAGTGTTCAAAACAATCCATCAACCTCAATTCGACGCCGTGCTCAGGAGCTTGGTCTTCAAAGAACAACTTTGGCCAAAATTTTGCACAAGGATTTGCATTTGTTTCCATTTAAGATTCAGTGGTATCAACAAGACGGTGCCATATCGCATACAGCCAGGATTACAATGCAATTAATGCGAGACCTTTTTCCACAGCAAGTTATTTCAAGAAATGGTGATGTTGATTCGCCTCCACGGTCTCCTGATTTGACTGCTCCGGACTTCTATTTGTGGGGATATCTGAAAAGCAAGGTTTATGCAAACAAACCAGAAACGCTTGAGAAACTCAAACAAAATATTCGTGATGAAATTAATGAAATACCGCGTGAAATGTGTGAGAATGTAATAAAAAAATGTTCTCAAAAGGGCTCGCATTTGTGAGGCTAACAGAGGCGGACATTTATCTTATATTGTATTCCATACATAATTGCCGACATTAAATAAAACATTCATCAATATAAGATCCATTCTCTTTCATTTAATCAAAAGTTATAAATAAACAAAGTAGTAGACCTTCCCAGCGGACACCCTGTAGAAGACAT
Source organism: Delia radicum (assembly GCA_021234595.1). Taxonomy (NCBI): domain Eukaryota; kingdom Metazoa; phylum Arthropoda; class Insecta; order Diptera; family Anthomyiidae; genus Delia; species Delia radicum. Next base: position 200,074,324 of record CM037855.1, on the reverse strand, counting down.
GTTTGTCCCAAAAATCAGTATTTGTATATTTAGGTAAGATTTCATATTATATATAGTAAACAGTATTTTTTTTTTTGAAAATCGTAGGGGGAGAAAGTTTTGAAAAATGCATTAGAAAACTGCATTTGTGTTACGTATGCACTTTTATAACAATAATTGTGTTTAAAAACCTCCAGTTATAAAGTAGGCAAGTGCATATTCCAAATATTGTTTAAATTAATGGCATGCGATATACAATTGAAAAGTTATGACACTTCAAAGTGAAGCACTTTTAGCATTTTTATCAAATTTATGAAAATTAAAAACGTGCATAAAATCTCGAGTTTTTACAAATTTAGAGATCTGAAAAAGGCTATGTACAAGTGGGACTATAGAGTATTCGTGTACAAAATATAAACAAAATCGGAGTACCTCAGAAAAAAATCCTCATTTTTCAGTGTTCTTTGCTGGAATAAATGATATAATAAAAAATTTTAAATATTTGTAAAAAAAAAGCAATAGATAACAAAAGGTAAGAACAAAATAACACGAATAGTTTATTAAGAACAAGTTTGTTATAATTTTTATTAAAAATAAAAATTATGTTTTTTTAAGAACTTTAAATTTCAGCTTAAAAACAATCCACAATGGAACAGTTGAAAACGCTGGTGTACTTTTTGGATTTTCTTCTTTTGATTTATTTATTTTCCTTTTGTATTATTTCAATTGTCATATACAGCTGATCACTGTTAAGTAATGTTGTATTTATCTTCAAACAATTTAGTAGTATTTTTGGTACTTTTAAAGAAAATTGTAATAAAAGTTTAAAATATCTGGTCTTGCACCACTATGATAGACAAATTTCCACTTAATCTGAGCTTTTACATAGGAAAAGTAAATTCACTGTGTTTTTTTAGAATACATCACTAGATTTTTTTTTTTTCAATTAAAGAGCATCAAAATGTTGTTTCAGATTACGTTTAAAGGTGGTATCTGTGATTGCAAAAATGTTTAATCCATGGGAAGGATATTCCACACCCTAGTTATACGTACATGAAAAGATCTTTCATATATAGATGAGGATATACGGTGACATATTATCTGAGGGTTTCTACTTGATCTAGAAAATCTAAAATCATTTCTAATGTACTCGGGACAATTTCGTATAACGACTTTTCGAAATAGTAACAAAATTCTCAATTTAAAAAAATTCTCAAAAGAAAACCCAACAAAGTCCACTACAAAGGAAGACACATTATCCCTTAATCTCAGTTAATAAATATATCTAATAATACGATAAAAAGTAAGGTGCAGCCTTCTTAGAACAACGCTGTTGGTACCTGAAAATACTTCCATAGCATAAATAATCTGCGACATGAGCAGTAAACTGGCAACATGCTTCGTCACGCGAAGAGGCAAATATAAATCTAATGAATATAACCTTCTAATTGTACTATTAACGCGGGAACATATATGATCAATATGTTTTGCAAAACTCAAATTATTATGTATAAAAACGCCTAAACATTTCATTTCAGAAACGAAATTTAGCCCCACATTATCCAACGATATATTTAAGTCATTTGAATCTAAACCAAAACACATTGCCCGAGTTTTACCAGGATTAATATTCAACCCATTCTCCCGCATCCACAGACTGATTTGGCTAAGAAAAAAATCAATGTTGGCTTCCAACACATCTAAAAATTGTTTATCTGATGAAAACAAAATCTGAACATCATCAGCAAATAAAAATGTCTCAATTGAGTTATTATCAAAAATATTAACAAAATCATTCAGGTACATCATTTCATGCCATAAAAAAATTCGCTCCCTTAGTATATTGTCCTTGCACACCCAAGATATATTGTCCTGTGCTTTTTATGCATAAGAATATATATATATTTTTAAAACCCTCCATAATCCCAACCAATTTATGGAAAGGTATACCATAATATGGAACATAGATAGTATATACTATCATCGAAAAACATTTTTTACATCCCCAAAAAATCCTCTGTCCCCAATTAAAAGCTTTTGTCCCCAAGACCAACAAAAAATCCCAAAATTTGGGAACAAACCACCAAGTCTGGCAAGCCTGATTTTACTCTAATTATATGGTACCAAACGTACTTTAATGGGTAAAATATTGTCCAGGGGGATTTTCGTATAATATGATTACGTGGACATGTGTTGTTGTTATTTTTTTTTTGTTAATGCTATCATTGGCGCTGACAGTGCAGCAGCGACTACTGCTGCTTTGAGCTCCACTGATTGTAAATTTTAATGGTTGAAGATCACGGTATTTTTGTACGACTCTTCTTTAAAATTTCTCAGTTTAAGTTAGAGTGTTGGCACGTTCGGTTCATTATTTCATTTGTTATCTTCGTGTAGCGTGATATTTTTTTTTTGCATTCCTTAGAAAAAGTAATTAAAATAAGGTAATTATATGAAAAAACAAGAAAAAAGAGATAAAAAACAAAGTGAATAATTAACTAATTGAAATTTTGAACAAAGTGTGTTAAATTTATGTTTCTCTAAAAAAAAAAACTATGTGAAACTTTTGAATTATTATAAAAACCGCATTGTTAAAATTTGAGAATACCAAAAAAAAAAAATGTAAATTTTGTACTTTATACATAAATCTACTCATAAATTTCACCCTTTTCGTCTATAATATAACGTCATATCAAAATATTTTCTAAATTTGATCAATAATTAAATTATCTAGAAAAAAGAGAGAAATTTTTTATTCTAAATGGGAGAGTGAGAATAAAAAACACTATAATTTAGGTTAAGTTTTTTTTTTTTTTGTTGATATGAATACAAATTTAAATCAAACAGCGTAAAATTTTTACCAAATCCGGTTTCAAAGAAAACGACAACAAAATAGTATAAATTTAAAATCTAAATAATAATTTATAAATGTTTATAATTTCCTGTGATCTAAAATATTTATATGTTAACTCAGATAAACAATTCATTCATTCATATGATTCTATAAAAAAAATAATGAAATGTTCTTATTTTTTCACTTCTTTATTTGAGTTAAAAATTGTATCCACTAAAGGGTAGCACGAATGTCTTTCAAGACATTCGCAAGACATTTTTTTATACAACAACAAATTTTTTTTACTCTAATAAAATTCAATCTTGAAAACTATAACAAAATCGACAAAATTAAAATATCCCATGAAAAAAATAAAAACTTTTTAAGTAAATTACTCTGTTTTGCTACTTTAAGTATAAAAAGCGTCAAAACTGTCATCTCAGCACGCAAGTAAATATTTTTCAAAGCATTCATGTTACCCTTTAGTACCACACACCACACGTATTGGGTTAATGACCTTTAAAATTGGAAAAACACAAAAATCTAACAACTAACATGGCTATGAATGAATATTTTAGCTATGTTAAGTCTTTTAACATGTTACCACATCAAGTAAATTCAATAAACAACAACAACTTCAACAACATACCAACCAAATACATTAAAAGGTGACAACGATCTTCATTCGCACATTTTCTTTCTATACACTCAAAAAAAAATCAGTAAATTCATCAAAAAATGTTGCTGAGTCAGCAAAATTTTCGCCCGGGGGTTGCTTGCAAAAAGAATTGCTAATGTCAGCAAAATCTTAGTAAAAATGTTTAAAAGTTAGTAAATTTAGCAAATTTAGTTTTGTTAACATTTAGTTAATTAAAATTTACAAAGTCCTGGCTAAAAATGAATAAAATGTTTGCAGAATATTAATAGACTGAAAAAAACCAAAAAAAAAAATTGTAGAAAAAGTATACTTTAGTTAATTTATTTGCTGGTAATCCTAAACAAATGTTGGTGATTTTTTAAAAAATAAATTAACAATACTTAAAAAAATGTCCATATATTGACGACAAGAATTAATTAAAGATCTACACTCAAAAAAAAGTCTGAAAAGTCAGCAACAGTTTTTCTGATAGGATCCTAGCTGAAAAATTATTAATATCAGCAAAATTTTTACTGAGTTAAATAATTTGTTTGCTGAAATTAACAAATTTTCTGCAATGATCCTTCCAGCAATAATGTTTCTAGCTTTACTTTTTTTTTTTTGAGTGTGAACATATAAAGAAGTAATAATGTATAACATATACAAAAATATATTTCAACTAATTATATCCATGGTTGTCTAAATGATGACAGTTTTGAATGAAGCCAAATGCCGTAGATACTTCTAAACTAAAAAAAAAGTTAATAAAATTAGCAAAAAATTTTGCTAAGTCATCAAAATTTTAGTCAGGAGTGTGGTTGCAAAAAAATTGCTTATGTCAGCAAAATCTTTTGCAGAAAAATCAGCGAGCTGATTTTTAACAAAAAATTAGTACATTCAGCAAAAGTTTTGCTAACATTTCGTGGATTAGAAATTAAAAAATACTTGCTAAAAGAAATTTTTTCTGACTATTAGTAGACTGACAAAACTCAAAACTAATTTTTAGAAAACTTATACTTCAGTTAATTTATTTGCTGAAAATCCTAAAAAAAATTATGATTCTTTTAAAAATAATTTACAATACGTTGTAAAACATAAAAATGTTCATACATATATATTTTCATTAATTATTGTAATATATGAAAATATATAGAAATAATTATATACAACATAAACAGAATTATCTTTCAAATACTTACATCAATGGTTGTATAAATGATGGCATCTTTTATGAAGACAAAATCCCGTAGATAATTCTTGAAATAACATAATACGACATACGAGTATACAACTTTCTTTTTGCAATAAGAAAAAGGATACATAAAAAATTAACTATCATATGTGTCCTTGTCTTCCGCTTTAGTCTGTCTACCTGAAGGTATATTTTTTTCAATATGACCACACTACATTATTAATCACTATAAACATTTACTTTACAAATACACATTTAATCTTTATTAAATTTAAATATTTAATTTTGTTTGTAATTTAATTAATAGACAATTAATTTGACAAGCTGGTGACAACACAAAATTTATGTTGTTTTTATCCACAATTTTGTTTTATGTATGAAAAACAGCTACAAAAATCTTCTATGGTTGATTTTTTTATATGTCTTATAAGAGTTGTACTTTTTTGTTTCAATTTCCTCGTCTTTACTTGACATGCCGCGACATCTACTTCATTCAGCGTATATTTTTCAATCTGGTGTCGTGCACACTATTAATGTGCTTATCAGCAGATTTTTTTTTAGCAAAATAAATTAGTAAAACATTAGTAAAATTTTAGTAAAACATTAGTTAAAAAAAATAGTATTCAAAATATGACATACACATAAATAACCCTTTTTCTGCAAATTGAGATAGGAAACATACAACAATGTTATATTATGTGTGTCCTTGGCATTCGCTGTAGTCTGTTTACCTGAAGGTACACTCATAGAAAAAAGTTAGTAGAAAAACTAGTAAAGCCGTTAGTAATCCAACTTTGTATGTTTTAAACTAGCTTTTAGTTAAAAATTTTGTTATGTTTACTTAATGAAATACTAAATTTTTACAATTTTTTTTTGTTAAATTTACTAAAGCCTAAAAATATTTTTTGATAATCAAAACCAGCAGAGGGGTTTGTTAAGCGATGTTTGCGTTTAAGTATATGTGCATTTTTTATATTGTGTCAGACAAGTGGAATGAACGCGTTGTATTAGAAAAATATTTAGAAACATTTATTAAAATGGTGTTATTATAAACCAATTAAAAATAAAACTATAAAAAGCTAATAAGTGGTTGTTGTGGTTGTAAAATAATTTATGATTTAAAAAATTAATAAAATAATTAAAAAAAGATTTCTTTTAACAATGAATAGATGCTGAAAGCTTTGGAAAAATCAGCTTTTACTCTCTTTTCTATTATTTTAATTTTTTAGATTACGCATTCCGTAGTGCATACAAAGGGAATAAAGGAAATAGTAAAGATAAATAAAGGACAAATACAACGATGTATTTTATTTATAAGTACAGAGCTGTATTTTAGCTGTCTTATTATATATAATGACAATTTTTAGTTGATTTTACAGTTTTCATTGCTATTTTTATTTTACAAACATTTAGCAAAGATAGTTTTATTCGTACGACTTTTTTTCTGCGTCGTCATTTTAATTTAATTTTTAGTAACTTTTTCTGCTATTTTGACAGACTTATTTGTATTAGTGTATATTTGTTTGCAATTTAACCACATTCCATAAATTACCACTATAAACATTTAGTTTATAAATACTCAATTTACATATGTATGTTAAATTTAACTACTTTCATTTGTCTTTAATTTAATTAATAAACAATTTCTTTGACAAGCCGAAATCAAACCAATATTTGACTTTTTTATATACACAAGTTATATGTACTATATACACATTGTTGGCGTCTTTTCGATTTATGTATGAAAAACATATATGTATATATACAAAAATCTTCCACAGTTGATTTGTGTTTATATGTATGACTTATAATAGTTGTACTTTTTAATATAATTTTCCTAGTCTGTACTACATCTTGACATGCAGCAACATCTAAGTCAACATCTGCATACATTTTTTTTTTGTATCATTTATTTGCACTATTAATGTGCTTATCAGCATAATTTTTTTTTAGCAAAATGAATTAGTCAAACATTAGTAAAATATTAGTAAAACATTAGTTCAAAACAATTAAGTGCTGACTAAGTATAACTAAAATTTTAGCTGAAAACACAATTTCAACAAAAAATTTGTTGAAAAATAGTATACTTGATTTACAAGACGTTTAACTAATTTTCTACTAACTTATTTTTTTGAGGGTACTAGTGTATTCAACCAACAACAATAACCGCATTTCCAACCGGCAACTGTTTTAAACTAATTGAGTAATGCAGGTTTTTTTTTCTCTTTCAAAGTAGTTTAAATTTCTTAAACCTGTTTTAGTTTTAGCCATATTATGTTAACTGGAGAAACAATGTAAAACCGTAACTGTTTTTTAACAAACAAAAGTAACGGTTTATTTTAAATGTTATCAACAAATATTCAAGGTGTGGTTAATTGAAACATTTTAATAAAAAAACTATTAATATTTACCGTAAAGGGAAACATGAACAATATTGTCAGTTTAAGTCCAAGTTAGTAAGTGGTTAACTTGACATTGTGTTAATTAAGCTTATTGTTGGACATATAAAAATGTAACGAATTGGCAGATTCGTTAAGCTTAACTCAATAATGGCACGTCATAGATCCACTGGACATTTTTAAACCAAACTTTCCAGAAATATAGAACTATGCTTTAGTAAGAAATTTTTATAGATATTTTTTTGCCTAATTATTTAAATTTATTTGAATTATTTTTGGATTGCTATTAAAGTCACTTTTGTCCTGTGCCTTATCAGTACATGATGATAGTTTTGATATTGATTCATAGAACATTCATAGTATTCCCAAAGGTTGGTAATGATATTTATTGTTTACGAAAAGTAGTGTCAAGCACCAGAGAATGAATAACTTGAAGCCATCTTTCAAAACTTTCGTCTTATTTTTGATGATGATTTTGAATAAAATATGACTATAGTATTTCGGAGCCAAAACGTCACTAATTTTATCTGAAACATAAAAATAAATCTAATATACAAATTTATGATCTGACATCCAATAAATAAAAATCCGTTTTCAAAGTTTGTTCAAAAATTTGATTTATAAATAAAAAACTAATTTTTCTTGAACAAATTTTGAGCAATTTGGTATTTTTTGAAAATTTTAGCACCAATTTCTAAATTAATAATAAAAACTACATTACCCAGCAAAACCAGACATTACCAAATAATTGGTAAAGTAATGTACTTCACTGATGAATTTTACAGGCGATGAGTCTAAAAGTAATGGGTGGGCTCATTAGGTAACTGGTTACTTATATGGTTACCGGGTTGGGAAAAGTAACGTGTCTATATATAGATTTTCGTAAAAAAAATTTTTAGATTTTTTTAGGCTCTACCAACTGAGCTGTCCACATATAATAATGGGTTGCTTGAAACGTAATTTAATTGTTGTGCTTCAATTTTTCTTACCCTCATTCTTACAAAAAACACAAAGTAATATGTCTAAATATACCCAGGTAGAAAAATACAATCTTTAAAACGTTTTAAAAGCATTTTTCATGATGGTACAAGCGTTTTCAGAACATACCAAATTACAAATTTAAAGCGTTTTGAGAATGTGCAAAATGATAACCAAAATTTACGGTCTGAGGATGGTATTTTATAACGTTCTCAAAACATTGCAAAACAAAATTTTTGAAATGCTTTTTCAATCGTTAAATAAGTATATGCAGAACATTTTGGCTTACAGTTATTAAGCGTTATGAAAACGACCCAAATGATAACCGCTTTGAGGGTTGTAATTTTGAACATTGTCAAAACGCTCGAAAGACAAATTTGATTGAAAATAGATTGTTTTGAGCAGTTTCTGTACTTAGCAGTCGCCAACCAGCGGCTTGTCTGTGTCAAAATTTTGGATGGTGTTTCAGTTTCAAACTGATGTAATAAAAAATCTGTAGAAAATAAATGTTGTAAAAAAATACTTTTTTCACAAGTTATGTACTTATTACCCTTTAATTCTTCATATACTTGGGTTGAACTGAAATTTTCTTTGCCTACACCCTTATTTGGCTTTCCGCATCCACTAAACTGTTGTTGCAACTCGTTTGACATTATAACAGAGAGAACAGCTGCAATCGCAAAAAAAAAAGTATTTCTAAAGTACTATTGGCAAATGTTAGAAAAACGCTTTAACGCAATGGTTTTACATTGGTTTTATTTTATAAACCGTTGTAAATTTTGAACGATAAGAACTTCTTAAGTACTTTTTACAAACGTTGGAAAAACGCTTTGAACCAATGATTTTACAGTGTTTTTATTTCACAAATATTTGTAAGTTTTGTATAAAAAGTAATCCTAAAATACTTTGTCCGAACGTTCGAATAGCAATCCAAAATAATGTTTTTTAAATGCATTTTTTTCGTATTATTTGCAATTATCGCTTTGGAAACGCTTTTATTTTAGTACCATCAAATACAAACGTTTTGAAAACTCTTCGTTTTTTGTACCATCCCAAATTTCTACCTGGGTAGATTTTCAAAAGAATATTTTAAATATTACTTTACGTTTATATTTCATGCATTATGTAATTGATGATCGGTAATTCAATATTTTATGTTTGGAAATAATGTGAAATGATGTCTTATTAAAAGGCAACCCATGAGTGTCCAATTATTGGTAACTCATTACTTTATGTTTCAAAAAAATGTTGATGGTAAAAAGTATACATAACAATGTAATGCATTATGTAACCAACTATTGGTAATTCATTACACTATGTTTCGAAATAATGCTGAATAATGCTTATGTAACCCATTATCGGTAACTCATTACTTTTTGTTAGAAAATAATGAGACAGGTAAGGAGTATACATTACAGAGTAGTGCATTACTTTATCGCACCGATTATCAAAGTTTTCCTGGGTATGTCTGAAAAAACAAGCTAAAGAATGAATTAAATCAAAATCTATTAAAGTGCGCTATAATCAGTGTTACCAAGTTAGAGGGTTTCCCCCTAGATTTAGGGCGGTTTTCAGTCGTTTAGGGGAATTTTAGGGGTAACAATTTGTTAGGGGGAGTTCTGGGTAGTAAAAATCTGATTAAAAGAGATACTTCTGCTTTATGAGATAAGATTCTAGGTTCGATTATTATTTTTGTCATATTTTTGTCATAATTTTAACTTGTTTTTAGATCGTTGGTAAAATTTAATTTCGGATTTTGACAATGAACATAGTAAAACTCTAACGAAAGTTGTGTACTGTCACCTAAAATCCAAAAGGCCATAACTAACAAAAAATTCGAAATTGACTTTTTGATTGATTACGATTTAGTTAACCAAAATACACCTTCCCACAAAATTCTACACGTTTACGTCCAAAAAACACCAATTTTGTTAACGAAAATCAAAACTGCAAACCGTAACTGCAATTTTAATATATACTTTAACCCAAAAGTCGTGTAATGCAGTTTTTTGCGTGTAATGTAATGATTTAAACTGTTTTTTGTTTAACCAATTTCATTTTATTTTATTTTCTCGGTATAAATTAATTTATTTTTTAAATTTTTCTCGAAAATTTTTAATAGGTTAAATGCGTCTTGATTTAAACAACAAACGTATAAAAATGCAGAATTTGACTAAAAACTTTTTTAATTATTGTCTAAAATCAGTATTTTTTATCTGAAACGTTTGTTTTATATTCAGCATAAATTTTTGTATTGGAGTTATGGATTTTTGGTTTCAGAAAAATCGATTACAAAAGCCCGCAACTACATTACTTAAAAACAACTGTTTTTCCAATAATTTTTTTTTCTCAGAAACATATCCGTCTTTGTTTCTTCATCATAATTCTAAAATTTGGATACTAAACTTCAAGTAGTTTTTTATTTATAACGTTTTTTTTTCTCTCTCTCCTGTAAAAAACTAAAAAATGTTGTTACTGCTATTTGGATTTTAGGTGACGGTATGTATTTCAAAATTTTAGTTCAAAGAATTTGAAATAAAAACTAAAAAAATTTAGCAGATTTTGAGAAAAACTATTTTTAGGGTGATTTTTTTTTTTGGTACACTCATTAAACTTCTGCTGCAAATATTCGTAGTTGATTGAGTTGTAATACAGTATCTTTATTTTTAAGTGAAAAGGCAGTCATTTGTAGAAGAAATTTAATTTTTGACTACATATTTAGTTCCTTTAAAATAACAAACCACATAAAATTACTGTATTATGATTTTACATTCATTTTATACAGTAGTTTTTCTTTTTTTTTTTTTTTAAATAAAACAAATACAATTGTGGTTCATTTATTGAACAATAAAAAACAAATGACAATGTTAGTCGAATTAACTGAAATGTAAGTCGTCCTTTCTTCAAGTGAAATTTCATTTGTTTTTAACTGCATTGCAGTGGTATTGACCTACATAGCATTCTATGTGTAGTAGAGTAAATCTAGGGTATTTTTGGATAATTTAGGGGGATTTGTAAAAAAAAAAATACATGACAACACTGGCTATAATGTTGAAACATGACTTTTATAGGTAAGTTCATTTTATTGCATATCTTTTTCTTCAAAGTTAAGGAAATAAGTACGTATCTGAATTTTAAACTTCTCAATAAAATTGTTTTTTTAAATGCCAAAAATTAGAATTTTGTAATAAGTCGTTAACGAGATATTTGAACAACAAAATATGGATAGTAAGTCTGCTATAATTTTGAGCAGTGCTTTAAGCGTATGAAGAAGAGGTGTGTATTTTCACTTATGAAATCCTACTCTTAATTAATTTGAAAGATGTTATAAGTCATGATGACAATGAGTAACCCACAAAATCATAAACATATTTAAACTTACACATGTAGTAATGAAATGAACTGATCTGTATATGGAAAGCGTGAAATATGTAACAAATTTGTTTGGATCATTCATAACTTTTAATTTCTCTTGCTTAACAAAAAAGCATAAAAATGAAAATGAAATTTTAGAAAAAAAAACTTTTTTTTTTTTGGTAATAAATAAACATAAAAATATAAAAAATTTGTAAATCTTATAGAAAATGTATAGAAATCAAAATTTTTAAAATATTATATATGGACCTTTCTCCAATTACGATTTCGATGGTTGGAGGAGTCAGTGAATTACTGCTTATGGCAGTATTCACATTATGCGTTAACCAACATTACATTACCAAAATAAGTTAAAGTGAGATCATAATTATGATGATTATCATCATCATCATCATCAAAATCATTCATTAACCACAAAAGAAATTAATGGTAACAAAAAGTTTAAAAAGACTTTCTTTTTTTTCTTGATTCAGTTCAAGTGATTTAATAAATTTTGAATTTTTTTTTTTTTTTTTTGAATCTTTATTGCATTGCTTATTTTGTTTGATAAACACGTATTAATGCGAAATCAAATCAATATATTTGGTATATTATAGGTAATGATGACCATAAGCCAACAAAAACAATAAAACCTCAATTGCATAACAATTATAAAAAAAAACCCCGTCCGTCCGACCGACAGACAGAAATAAAGACAAACAATAAATGAAAGAGTTGCATGGTTTTGGCCTTTGCAATTTGCTTTTTTGCTACTGCTGTTGCTGTCTGTTTTTTATGCGTTTATGATGCGGATGCATTTAGGCCAGTCAGTCTCATTGTATATTTTTTTTTCTGCAAGTATTTTCTGTTGTTGTATGTTGAAATAAATATGAGGAATTTCAAAAATTTTCGAAATTTTGAGGCAAAATATTTAAAAAAAAATTTTGGATGACGTGATTTTGTGTACATTAAAGAGGTTCTAATTTTCTAAAATTTAAAGCGTTACCCTCTGCTATTTCTAGCAAAAAAAAGTTATTCTGTAAAAATTTCAAATCGATATTTTAATTATAGATTGAAAATCAATTGAGATTTAAAACTAAAACTATGCACAGAGAGAATTTTTTGGACATTTTTTCACTAAACTGATAAAGTTCACTTCACAATGTGAATGATGAATTTCTTAAAATGAAAAAGCTTCATAGTTTTAATAAAACTATTTTTAATGAAACTTTTTCATTAGTCATATGAAATTTTTAATAAATAAAATTAAATTTTCATTGAATTTCATGAAAAGCTTCATTAATTTAATGAAATGTTTCAATGGATGAGTTAAAGTGACATTTCATAGATCTAATGCAAAAATTCATTGATATCATACAGAGAATTCTCTGAACGTGTATGGGGAAGAAAATACCTTTTAGTTTTTATTATAGATGATAAATAAATCGACAAAAAGATAAAATTATGTTCACAAAAAGGTTTAAAAATCCAAAATAGGTTAAGAACTTGTGAAGTAATAAATAAATTTCCCGGGCCACTAATGTGCAAAATAACACTAGACCACGGAATTCGAGCAAAATTAACTACTTTTGTACCTTATGTTGTTTCATTTCATAACTTAAGGTTGAAAAAAATATACTTTTTGGACATCATTAACCCATGTAGACCTGCTGCCCAAAATGAACACAGACTTATTTATTTCAATTTATTAAAAACGTTCATGCTGTGTTTACTACTATTGCATTTAAAGAAACGTGATTTGAAATATTATGACACAATCTGTGAAGCTGCCCCAGCAAAAAATAGTGCTTACCCAGAAGCGGTTCCGGAAGGCATTATATAATTACAAAGCGCTTCCAAAGCATATCCTGAAGTCATGATTTTTGTTCGCGATGTCTGCTTGGTATGTCTCTTTTAAGTAGGTGAAAAGCGCTTCTTTCATGTGCTCTTAGAAGCAATAAATTCATGCCTTCTTGGGCAATATTATATATTATATATTGGGAACAAAGGGCCACAACGAATTTATTCCATTCGGACCGGTTGGATGATATTCTCTTCACTTCTCCCCAGCTTTGATCAGTAGATATGACTTCTATATTCAGTTGACGGCGCCATGTGTGAGACGGTCTGCTCACACAGTCTACTCTTCTCGTCCTACCCTGTGGATTGCCCGCTGGCAATAAGAAGCGCTTTTTTGTATGTTGACAACATTAATGCTTCATGGTATGCATTCTTTATTGCTTCATTGTTAGCATTATTCATTGCTTCAAAGAAGGCATTTTGGGAAGCACTACAGAATGCCTGACGTAATTGCATTATAGTATACAAGGCGGTGAAGCGTTTTTTTGGAAGCATTAAATGTAGTTACTGCTTACCAAATCAGGTTATTTTTTGCTGGGGCAGTGCTAAAAATGTTGGCCAAATTGAAATACGTTATGCAGCTCCGTGTCGCATTGAGATTAAAGGAGATTCTGTGGAATCTTATATATATTTGAACAAAAAATATTTAAAACTCTTTCTTATTTTACATAGTTGGTCACAACCATTTCTTTAATCCATTAAACAAATATTCTGCACTAAATTAACCCTTAGATACACTTAGTGTCAAACTGACCCTTAGTTGAAACTTATTTATAATATAATGTGTTATGCTAATACTTTTTAACTAAAGGTAATTTTGACACCAAGAGCATCTAAGGGTTAATTTAGTTCAAAATTTTTTTAATGGATTAAAGGAATGTGGGATTTTTTTATATTTTTAAAACGATATTTTGACCTTTTTGTAGCAATTGATTTATCATATAGAAGAAAAACTATTATAAAACCGACTTTTTTTGCAAAAACTAAAAAAAAAAGTGATTTTCCCATAGAAACGCAGTTTCAATATTCAATCGATTTCCGACATGATTCAAAACAATTCATAAATTTCATAAAAATGTATTATTTGCATATAAATAAAAAAAATAAAACCGATCTATCCTTTCCAAAAACCCCACATGTTGCACAGTGGGGTGTTTTATAAATATTTTTGAAATAAAATAGTTATTTCTTACCAGCTGCTCGAATTGCCCAGAAACTTAGTTTAAACTTAATTATTTGCAGGAAACCATGTTAAATACTTTCAAGTTCGCAAACTTAAAAAATGTTTGTCTCTATAAAATTTAAAGTCCTTAAAATTTGTTGATGCCTTTCCGAGTATGTATTGTATTGTAGGGTTATAACTTTTTTGCATTTTTGGCAAATATAAAAAATTACATGGCATAACCGTGTAGGCTTTGAAAAAATATAAAGAACTATGATCTTACTTTTTCGCGGTCATTAAAAAAGTTCCCGCACCAAGCGCAATGAAGTTTTGATTAAGAGGTTTTTAAATTGTTTTAAAACGTAATATTTTATTTAAAATTACACAGTTTTTTTGTTATTAAGTTATTTGAAATAAATATTTTAATAAAAAGGATTTTAGAAATGGACTTCAATGCGGAAGGTTTTTGTTCCAAATTGACTTAAAAAAACTATAGTTATTATCAGTTGATTGTCCTGTGTTTTGCACAACGCATTACAGAGAAAATTCGTTTTTTAGTCGAACGATTCGTATGTGGAACAAACTTCCCGCAGAAGTATTCCTTGTTACTTACAATTTAGAAAAATTTAAATCAAATATCCACAAGTACTACTCCCTCTTTCCTCCTTAACATACCCTATTTTCCTGATCAATACAATGCACTGCATGAGTAGGGGGCATCCCCTGAGTATTGGCTAATTTAAAAAAAAAAAAATAAAAAATAAGTGGGGTCTAAAGTCAGTTTCAAGTGCGCCCCGGTAGGCTAGTTGGTATTGTGCTGGCTTATTAGTGCGGGGGTCGTGGGTTCGATTTCCACCAGAGGCACTGGTCGGTTTTCGCTACAACGCGCCGAAAGCCATAGTAGCTAGTGCTCGGTTAGGGTAATGGTATATAATTTGTAAATTAAAAAAAAAAAAGTCACTTTCAAGAGGTGTCGAAAATTTTTGAGGTAGCTCATATAAACTCGAATGATGGTGATGATGATGTTGTTGTTAGTTAAATTTCATGGTTATGATGCAACTTTAACTACCTCTACATACAATACTCAAGCAAATTCTAAGTAAACACTAAAAACACTTGTTTAAACCTTGCTTTATTACGTTTTAAAGCCCTCGTATTTTTTTTAATTTTTATTTTTTTTGCAATAAATAAAGTAAACTGTATAACAAATTTAATATTAATCGTTATTTGTTTAATTTATTAAAAGGTATTGTTTTTATTTTCTTTTTTTCAGTCATGTTCAAATCTGTACTTATTGTATCGTGCCTTTTGGTAGCTGGTGTACTCAGTCAGGATCTTAAAGTGGATACTGTTAGTAAACCCGAAGTTTGTGATAATAAATCAAAATCTGGTGATACAGTAAGTAAAATAAATTTAATTTTTATAATACAAACTCACAGCTAAATATATGATGATTATCTTTACGAAATTGAAATTTTCAAATAAGGAAAGCAAATTGGTAAATTTTATGGGGATGCGGGTGGGCGATTTGAACGTCTTAATGGGCGCTTCGCGTTTTTTTGACTTGCTTGTAACAATGTGTGGGATGGACATATCTCAGGAAGTAGGAGGAGCTTAGCCAAGATTATGGTATCAATCTCTTCTTTGGAAGATTTTCTAGCAGATTAATGCATCAATCATATTTTGGGTGGGGCTTAAGGGGTTAATTTTTAATTCCAAATT
Source organism: Delia radicum (assembly GCA_021234595.1). Classification (NCBI taxonomy): domain Eukaryota; kingdom Metazoa; phylum Arthropoda; class Insecta; order Diptera; family Anthomyiidae; genus Delia; species Delia radicum. The sequence goes on along the minus strand of CM037855.1, from coordinate 200,058,211 downwards.
AGGGCTTTTTGCCGTATTTTGTGAAAGTAACCCTGTCCCTTTGCACTTTCACAAGGCCAAAACTGCCTGAAGGAGCGTTCCAATGCTTATGCGATGTACTAGAGAGTTCTTAACTATTGTCTTGGCTACAATTTTTGTCTTAGTATTGGATCGAAAATCTCAATGGTTTGGCTGTTATAGGCCAAAATATCCAAGAAAACGTGACAAAAGTCTGAGAAAAAACTGTCAAAATCTGGAAGCTCGATTTTCACCGTAGACGTATGGTCTAGTGTACTTTTTTGCTCAGTGCAATCCCAAGAATCAGAAACGCGAAGCGCCCATTAAGATTTTTTTCCTTCCATACTAATCGCCCCACCCTAATTGGGATGCCTACATCTTTACGAAGAAGTATGAATTTTCTTCAATAGATTAAGTTACTCTATACGTATGAGTATTTTTAATATTCATACGTAATTTTGTCGTTTTAAATTTCTATATATTTTCACATGCAAAATCGACAAAACCGTATGTTTAAAAATAATAAACAAAGCTCTACAAAATTGACCCCTAAAATCAAAAACAAGATTACCGACCTTTTTTAAATTTATTTTTATCGGAATAAACATTAATTGCATTTATTGTTATTAAATATGCTAAAATTGCAAAACTTATTTAACAAATTTTGAAAAATAATTTGTTGTAGGCTTGCCCCTATCCGGATTTCATTTTTGCCTAAGGAAATCACCTGGCGGCAATGTTTTAAGAATTTGTAGAGATATTTTTTAGGTTGAATCACAAACTCAATGAGAATTTTTTGTCCTCGTCTAGGAGCGTGATTTAACATTTAAAATGTCAAATATTTTATTCTAAATATTTCGGCCACGCTGATTTAATGGCGTACCCAGTTCTTTCAATTATGGGAAAGATTTTTTTTGCAAAATTGCATTTAAGTCTTGTTTGTTTTAACGAAATTTTTTATACATACGAGGGCGGGTCCCAAAATTAGCTGACCTGACAAAGAAAACACAACAAATTTACGAAATTTTTTTCTTTATTTCTCAACATAAAGATCGATGCAATTTTCAATATTCAATAGCTTCGATATCCTGTTTATAGTAAGAACTGTCTAGCAGGCTCCACCTCTTCATTGTTTGCAAATCTTTTGACCAGCGAGCCATTTTTTCAAGTTTGTAAATAGAAAAGAATCCGAGGCAGCTAAATCTGGCGAATAAGGTGCATGATAAAGCAATTCATTGAGTTTGACCATCGCAATAATAGATGTGTGAAATGGTGCATTGTGTTGATGATATGCAATAAGTTAGTATTGTTGATTGGTTTTTCTTTTTGAGGATAATCAATTAATATTATCCCACGCGAATCACAAAAAACAGACGCTATGATTTTGCCTGCAGATGACACTGTCTTCGCCTTCTTTGGAAACGAGTCTCCCATTCCAGTCCACACACACAGAAAAATAGAGTTCCAACCGAATTGAAAAGTGTATATTAAGGGTAACAACTTATAAATTCAGTTACTGCAACGATATTTACATTTGATTTCAGAAAATTTTGTTTGTTGCAACTAAAATTCTGTTGAACTAACCGAACTTTGTTGTGAAAACTAATATAAAGTTGGGCCAACTGTTTGAAATTCGTAATAACCGAATTTGAATAGTAGTAACCGAATTTCAGTTGGCAAATAGCTAAATTTTTTTCTGTGTGCAGCCTTGACTCTTTCTTTCTCTCAGGTGTAAAGTGGTGAACCCATGTCTCAAACATGATACTCGGCTTTATTGCCAAACGCTCTATTGAAACATATTCACGACGCTGTTTTTGTTCTATTGTGAGCAAACGCGGCACCCATATTGCGCACAGCTTTCTCATCTCTAAATTTTCGGTCAATATGCGATGTATAGCACTTTTTGAAACGCATATTATTTTAGCCAGTTCACAGCCGACGATCTTCCAACACCATTTTGTGGATTTTCTTAGCATTTTCTGGCGTGGACACCTCAATTGGTCGACCACTAAGGTGCTCGTCTTGGCAGCTAGTACGGCCTCGTTTAAACTCTACCACCCAATATTTTTTAGTCAGAAACGAAGGTGCAGACTACCCCAGGGTAGAATCTAGCTCAGCTTTAATATTGGTTGGACTGAGACCTTTTAAATGAAAGTATTGAATCACATAACGGTGACAAATTTTTACCATGTTTACAAATTCACTGAGATGGTTTATTTTTGATGGCTCCAAAAAAATACTAAACAACGTGGCGCCCTGAAACTTAAAACGTATATTTTATATGGTAACCATCTGTACGATATTTTATCTTAATGTTTAGAAACATTTGGGTATGAAATTTGTTTAATAAATATCCATCATAAATAAGTAAATCCGAGGAATTTCTTAGTTTTAGTACACTAAGAAAATTATGTGCGTAGAATCAACTGCAAATGGCAGTTAAAATAACTACATTTGCACTTGCAAAGGTGAAAACAACATTTGCATTTAAATCAATTGCAATGTGTAGTTATTTTAACTGTTGAAAATTAACTGTCGAATGTAGTAAAAACAACTAAAAATGTATTTAAAACAACATTACCGGCATTTAAAAAAAAAAATTAACAAAAAAAAAATTTGTAAATATTCTTAATCTGATTTTATTGTTTAATAAACACACTAATTGTAAATCTATATTTTCATAAAATATAACTTTAAAACATTTACTTTTCACGCTATTTTTCACATTGACTTCATATACAAATATTAAATATATACAAGAAAAGAAATGCAACATTTTATAATATTCAAGTAATAATTACAGGAACAAGAAGAAGAATAAAACATTTGTATTGAAAAATTTAACGGACAACATGGATATGCCAGACTACCGCAGTTTCGTCCCCTCCAAGGACTCGTCAGTGGGTAGTTTATGTGTCCATTGAACAAAGTATTTTATATTGTTAAATTGCTCTATATGAAAAACTTTTTACTTTGTGTCGTAATGAGTTTCAAACCCACAGCCATACATCAGGCTATGACTCGTAGCATCACCTATTAGCGGGTTGAGACACGGTAGACACAGCGATGAGTGTGGCTAAGGGAAGTTTTGTCAAGTGGAGTTCAATCAACGTTTAAATTTTATTTATTTAATAAAATTTATTTTCTTTAACATTATCTTTTACACTAAATATAAAAGAGAAACACTGTATAAACAAGCTGCTTGTTGCTTTTTGTATCTTTTGATACATACACACTTAGTCAACAAGTCAAAACAACTACATAAAATAAATTTTACCGAAATGCGTTAATTTTGGTAGGTTGTTTAAAAAATCAACCCTCAAAAATATTAAAACTTATTTTTCAAAGTAAAACAACTGCAATTGTAGTAAAAAAAAAACTAAAAAAACATTACTGTACAAATAAATGGCATGTAGTAAATGTAGAACTTTTCTGATTGTATATTTTAATATTTTTGCACAATTTAACTATCATCCCATTTCGAAAAGGATCAAAGAATTTTTCTGCATAAGCAATTAAACAAAACTGAGCAGTTATTTCGTGAAAAAGAAAGTGCAGTTCATGCATAGATCTTGAAAATACCTTTACTTTGATACTAAATTTGTCCATATTTACTTTTTATTACTACTCAAAAATGTACATTTTGTAAAAAATTGCAGAAAAAAGGCAACATTTTTGCTGAAAAGGAAAAATGTTTATGAATGTACCTACTCTTGTTAAGTATGAATATATACTTAAACCGTGAAAACATTTACTTGCAATTGTAAAAAGTTTGTATATTTAATTCAAATTCTTCATTAGTTTTGCTACACATTTATTAAAAATAATGAAATTATTTACTCAACTTAAGTACAGCAATGTACTAAAGTTGAGGATAATATCTTAAAGCTTATTATAATTTATACTGAATTTAAGTAAACATGTTGTAATTCATAATAAATTGTCTACTATTACATAGTAAACACATACTGAATTTTAGTATATATTTAGTAAAAGTTCATCAATTGGAGTATATTATTACATTAAACCAAGGAAACTTTTGTATATTTATAGAAAAACTTTTACTTGTATATAGTAAAATATACTCAATTAGAGTATGTTATTTCCATAAAATTAGGAAACGTTTACTTATTGCTAGGTAGTTTTTTACTCTTATAACTTAAAATTTACTCAGTTGGAGTATATTTTTTCCTTAAAACTTGGAAACATTTGCTTATTAATAGGAAGTATTTTCGTCTTGTTTGATAAAAATATACACAATTGAAATATGAAACTTCCTTAAAACAAAGAAAGATTTACATATTTTGAAGAAATGTTTATTATAATTTCGAAAAAATGTACTTCCTTTGAAGAAATTTTACACTTTATACAAAAAAATACAAAATTTTTAAATATATTAAAGACAATTTTACTTAAAATAAAGAAAAATACATTCTGTTTTACTGACAATTTTACTATACCCAAATATGTTTAACTCAGTTGGAGTATATTTTTTCCTTAAAACTTGGAAAAATTTGCGTATTAATAGGAAGTATTTTCATCTTGTTTGATAAAATATACTAAATTGAAGTATGAAACTTCCTTAAAACAAAGAAAGATTTACATATTTTGAAGAAATTTTACACTTTATTACAAAAAAATATAAAATTTTTAATTATATTAAAGACAATTTTACTTAAAATAAAGAAAAATAAATTTTGTTTTACTGACAATTTTACTATGCCCAAATATATTTATACTTATTTTTGGTAAAAATAAATACAATTTTATATCCTAAATTTAAGGAAAAAAGTATACATTTTTTAAGAAAATTTGGTTTGGAGCTAAATCATTTATATTTTTTACTCAATTTAAGTAAAATTTCTTTAATCCGAAACAAGTTTTTTTTGAGTGTGGGAAAACGCGAAATGTGCCCTATTTATATCTTAGCGAAATACGTGCTAGAGAAACTCATAGGTAAGTGGATATTCCTTTTGAGTATATCACGTGCTAACCCCAGTACTTTTTGAACCGAAAAGGTACCAAAGCCGTACTAAATTTTAGAATTAATTATATAATTCTTAATTTTTACTCATTAATTTAAATTTCATACTACTTCACTTTTATCTTTTATTTATTTTTAACTTTATCCCGAATAAAAATAACCATATTTTGTTTTCTTTTTTATAGCTCACTATGCATTATACTGGTACTTTAATTGATGGCAAAAAATTCGATTCTAGGTGAGTGTGTTTTTGCTTGACGTTTCATGTTATTTTTATCCCTATTTATTGGCCCTTTTTAATTTATGTCCTTTTATATGTTTGTCGCGTAAAAGAGTTCTCTGTGCTCATATTGTTCTACGTTAATACTTCATCGTAAATTAGCTGCAAAAAAGATGATAACAATCACAATTTTATGCAGCTTTTGTTGGTCCAAAACAAAATCATGTGATAGACTTTCTTTTATGTTATTTTAAAGCTATTGTTTTACGTTATTGTTGAAAAATTTTTAAATTTAATGAAAATTATTATTCGAATAATAATTTTAAAAATATTTGAAAATTTAAGGGAAGTTAGCTAATTTAAATTGATTAATGGTAAAGTGAAACATAGATTTAAAGCGTATTTTAAAGTATAATCTACGTAAATTATTTTTCTAAGAAATGTATCAAATTTGATATAGCCTAATATTTAATTGAAATACAATTAGTGGTGGTGAATCGTATTGTATATAAATGGATTATATTACATTGAGTTTGATATAATTTGATACGATTTAATCTAGTGAATATAAATTTTTTATATTGAATTATGTTATGGTCCGATTATTAATAGCCAAATTTAATGCACTGTTAAATTTTAATTTTATATGCTTAACCCTCAAGCCGGCATAAGCTTTTTTGCAATAAAGTATGTAGCAGGAGTTCGGTATGAAAAATAAACAATATATTCATTTAGAAATTTATTTTTCGTTGCATACTTTAGGCGATAAAAAAAATCCATAAAATTAAATATGTTTAGGCATCTTCCACCACCTTTTATCTCTCCACTATCCCCTTTTCAAACAAAGCAACATAATAATTAATAGGAAGAAATTCCTGAGTGTTAGGTTAGGTCGGAGTGGTAGCCAGATCCGTGATCACCTGCACACTTAGACTCTGAGGTCCGTTGTGATGCCACGAGACTGACGGATTACCGATCAGACTCCACCGTTGAACCAGTTTGAGCTCCTTACGAAGCTAAGCAGGTGCGGAATACCAGCACCTGAAAGATCCCCAAGATCGTGAAAGAACGCCGATCCAAGTGAGGCCCTTCTACGTAGCGCCAGCGCAGGACATGAACAGAGGAAGTGCTCAATACTCTCCTCCTTCTCCTCGTCCCCGCAGCTCCTACAGAAGTCAGGCGATAACACCCCCAACCTACGAGAGTGCTTGCCAATAAGACAGTGGTCGGTTATCACCGCCACCATGTCAGAGATTTCCCCCCTGGAAAGCGACAGGAGCGCCCTCGTTCGCCCGAGATCAAGAGCCGGCCAGATGTCAAGTCACGCCAATAGAGCCGATTGTTCAGCTTCCTGAGTGTTGCTTCTCTTTAAAAAAAAAAAAAAAAATTATTCCTCTTGCCAAAATTTCACATTTTGTACTTTTACTTAAGATATGGCGATTTTCGTTTTTTGGAAAATGCGAAATTGGGCGAAAAAGCACCTTACCTTGAATATATATTGTTAAAACTTTAAGGATTCGCTTCTACTAATACATCTAATAATCTTTCTGCCAAATTTCACGAAAATCCGTCTATACATTTTCAAGTTAACGCCATGTCCTTTAAAGGTATCCTGTTGGAATCCTGTAAGTCCTTGGACCAAAATAAGAGCTTTTTTATGCTTAAGCTTCAATCTCACTTTGTGTTTAATACTAAAGGTTTATAGTCAAAATAAATATGTTTTTATGATTTTTGAATATAATGTTCATTTCAAAATATTTATTTATTTAAATTTTACAAAAAAATAACTTAAACACTTTTTCGCTTCTAAACATTGCTCTGCATACAAATAATTACTTCACATAATATTTTGTAAATTTGGTTTTCTATGGAAATAGCTTAATTTCCTCTTATGAAATAATCATTTGGCATATTTATGGCCCATTTTAAACACCCCGCCTTGGTAGCATGATTGCTGGTTAGAGGGTCAACAATAAAAAATTTGTTATGTCAAACTAAAATTTTTGGAGTTTGATATTTTAAATTGTGATGTTCATTTTAAATAATTTCAATAAAAACTTTCGAGTTAATATTAAAGTTTTGAGTAGGATGTTTTGGATTAATTTCCTACAGACGAGACAAATGGCTTCGTAGTTATTATCGTTAAATATAAAAAAAATATTATATAATTGAATTAGTAAAATTAATGAAATGAAAAAGTTTATTTTATTAAACATAAATTTAAAAAGACATTCAAATGGATTTCAAAACAAAAACGTCAATTTTCCACAATTTAAAAAAATATATATACATTCAACAAAGCTGAATCACATTATATATGATTATATCATATTATTTTGGCACGGGATATTTAAAACATTCGCTAAATTTTTAAGGAAAAAACATCCAAATTAAAAAAAAGCTAAAATTTAACCAAATTTTAAAAAACTTGCTAAAATGAAAATAAAGTCTCCAAAATTAAAAAAAAAAAAAAATTGCAAAATTGAATAAATCGTTAAAATTGAAAAAAAAAAATCACCCAAATTTAAGAAAATAACAAAAATTAAATATATAAATTATATACAGTGTTGGAAAAAATAATAAGAACGACAATTTTCATTGAGATTTTCTTAAATTTTTATTTATGTTATGTAAATAAAAAAAAGTATACACATACACTTAAAGTACTTCATTAAAGTACTTCATTAAAGAGTACCACGCCTCTTGGATTTTTCCCACAAATAATTTTTGTTTTTTGATTTATACTGTCTAACTCCCCAAAGGTGTTCTATCGGATTTAGGTCCGGGGACTGAGGGCCAGTCCATAACAGCGACTTTGTTCTCCTGAAACCAAGATTTGACCAGGTTAGATGAATGTTTTGGGTCATTATACTGCATGAATTCCCATTTGAGCGGCATTTCTTCTTCAGAATATGGAAGCATTTGATTTTTTAAAATCTCAACGTTGTCCACAGCGCACATTTTTCCATTTATCCAATAAATTGGTCCAACCCCAGATGCAGAAAAGCAACCCATAACCCCATGCTTCACAGTCTTTTTTGTATATTTAGGGTAAAATTCTTTATTTATTGGTCTGCGTACAAACATTCTACCATCCGAACCAAACAAATTTATCTTGGTTTCATCAGACCAAAGCACATTTCGCCAATTTTCCCGATGAAGGTGTTGTCGGGCAAAAATTATTCTTTTTTTAATATTTTTCTTGCTCAACAATGGCACTTTTCTTGGACTTCACAAAGATCATTTTTTAACTCTTCTGATGACCGGAATGGGTCTTTTTTGCACTTTCGAACTAAAAGTTGATCAAATCGAGCTGTAGTTTTTCGCTTTCGGCCTCTTGTTTTAGGCTTTACGGCTTCGTGAATTCCATTAAAAATCTTTGTTTTTGAACAATTCATTAATTTTGAATATCACCCATAGATTTTCCTTGTTCATAAAATTTTAAAATGGTTTCTTTTTCAGATAAAGTGCAATGCTTACGACGACCCATTTTTAACACTTTCGACAAATAATGACGGTATGAAAACGTAATCGATACTTATAAAATTAGTGTTTGCATTTAGATTTTGTTGTTTTTAATTACCTTGCATTAACTCTCTTTGTTTAAAAAAAACTATTCTCATTTTAAACTAATTTTTTCCAAACAAATTCACAATTTTTTTTAAACTTTATCAATTATTGTTTGAATTATGAAGAGCATCAACAAAAGAGACATGTGTAATGATTTACCGTTAGATTTTTAATAATATTACCGTATTTATTCCCAATATTATATCTTTTTGGAAAAGTTTACAAGTAATCATTACTATAAAGTAATCGTTCTTATTATTTTTTCCAACACTGTATATGTACATAAATTTAAGCGTTTTTTTTTTACCTTGGGCTTTTCTTTCTTTTAATTTTGATTACTTTTTAAATTTTGGCGCTTTTTAATGTTGATGTTTTTTTTTACAATTTTCAGCTATTTTTTTGTGAAAAGTTTTAATAGTATCTCCTAAAAGTATGTTTGAAATTGAAAACAATATCCAATTAAATTTGTAATAGATATGATTAAAATCTTAATTGAAAATAAAATCAATTAAATAGTTACAAACAGTTACTATGCGCCCGGTAGGCTAGTTGGTAGTGCGATAGCTTAGCAATGAGGGGGGCGTGGGTTCGATTCCCACCAGAGGCATTGGCCTGTTTTCGCTACAACGAGCCGAAAGCCATAGTATCTAGTGCTCAGTTAGGGTAAGATGATATGATTTGTAATTATATGATTATTAATTAATAATAAAAAAAAACAAAAAAAATAGTTAAAAAGTATTTTAATTGGTACTACAATATCCTTAATAGGACCTAGTTAAATTAAGCTTATATCAAATCAAGATATATTTTAATTGAAACTCGATTTTAGTTTTTTCTGTGTATTTTCATTATTAGTATGTATTAACTTTCTTTCACCCAATTTCCCATGACCCACGTCTATATAACCAAAATAAAAAAAAACCTGCAATCAAATGACGCGTCTAATTTATGAAGATAAAAACACAATGAATTCAACAGAGACATAAATTATAGTAAAGCTATTATGTGTGTTGACAGGAACCAACCAAAAAACCAAAAATCTACCAAAATATCATTATATGCAAACTCTCCAAATGGAAACCTGATAACCACCAAAACCCCAAAAATAGCATAGAAATCTAATGATAACAAAAATTCGAGTACCAGTGATGTGAACCTCATTGGAGGCATATGTATTTCATAAAAATATTCTACCCTTATCACTAAATGTATGCTAGTGTTTGTGTACTTATTATATTTCATTATTTCTAAATTTTAAAAAATAATTGTTTTATTATCCTTTAGTGTGTCCCAAAATTTTTGTCGTTTTTCGATTTCTCATGCTTAATTTAAATATTTTAGAGATTTTTTTTCAGATTTTTCGCAAAAGTTTTAGAGGTCGCTTAAATTGATTATTTTCCAACAATCAGGGATTTTGGACGTTTTTTTAAATTTTATTTATAACTTGGTCAATAACCCAAATTTTCTTAGCTTCTAAAGGTAGCCACACACTAGCAATATCATTGCACAACTATTCGATGTTGTTCTTTAATAGATTAAAGAACAAAATCGATATATTGCGCAATATTTTTAAAGAAAAATATTCAAATTTTTTTCTTATGTGCATTAACCATAAGTTTCGGTAATGCTTTTGTACATTTGCGTACCATATTGTTTCGTAATTGTTTCGTAATTTTTGAATAAATATTGTAAATAACGCTTTATAACTTTTAAAATTTCTACTAAACTTAAAAAAACTAATACTGCAGTTTAAAAAATGGATAAACTATTAATAATTTTGTGAAAAAATATTTTAATTTGCTCTTACTGTTCCAAAGTTATACACATTAAAAACCTTGTATCCATTGTATAAAGCAAAGAATATTAACTTAATCTGTTTGCAAGTTTTACATCGGATTTCCTTTAAACTTTAATTTAGAGATGGGCACGTGAGCAAAATTTGGCTTAATTCACGTGAAACACGCGTGGGTGTGAACGAAACCCAATTTTACTCACATGAGTGAATGTGAGTATGGAAAAAATTCTTCGTGAGTGGGTGTGCGTAAGTCATGTGCGTAGAATTTTAGAAAACAATTTTAAATTAACCCACGTGAGTGAGTGTGAGTAGAAAAACTTCTCGTGAATGATTGCGCTTGAGTGCATTTTTTCTCTCGTGCACGTAAGTAAGTGAGAGTTGAAAATCAATCATTCTACTTTGAATTATGAGATTTTTCGAGTTTAGTACTTATTTTTTCGCTCAAAGTATCAAATATCAAAAATTATGATTTCTCTAAAAATCTCATAATCATCATTATCAAGATAACAAATATCAAAAATTATTAGTCCGCGAATCACATAATTCAAAGTTTAAAGCAAATCCGATGGCAAAGAGCTCATAATATTACTAGTTTTATAGTAATATTACTAGTACAAATAGTGGGGGTCTATCCACCTCAGTCTCTCTCAAACTTTCCTCTTTTTATTTGTTCGTAAACCAGTACCGAGCAAATGAAAACATGTTGCAGAAATTTAAGAGTTTAAATTAATTTTTATTATGTTTTCAAATAATAATTTGATAAAAATTTTATTTTTTTTCAAATATTAACGGTAAAATCAGCAAGATACAACTAAAATATATTAAATATTAATCGAAAAATAATAATAAAATAAAAAAAAAACATAAGCAAAATAAAAAGCAAAGTTGCAATTATTTTTTAGTGTAAAAAAAAAAGTTTTCATTGCTTGCCCTAGTTTGCTATTTTGTTGCTGAGAGGCGTATGAATTGTAGTATCTCTATTTGTGTATGCTCTTTGTTACAAAGCTTTAAAAGGATATCACTCTAGAACACTAAGAGCAAATTCAAAATTTTTTTTAACAATTTTTTTTTAGAATTTATCAATCTTTTAAACTACATTATTAGTTTTTTCAATATTTGTAGAACTTTTTAAAGTTCTAAAGCGGTATTTTCAAATTTTATGCAAAAATTACGTTAAAAGTAATATGGGGATGTAAATATACAAAAGCATTCCCGAAACTTATGATTTATGCACATAAAAAAAACGTTTTGACATTTTACTCCAAAATGTTGACTCAGAAGCTAAGAAAATGTTGGCTATTGACCGAAATATTTGAAAAAATCTCAAAAATACTCTACCCCATAAGCATTCAAATTAAGCTTGAGAAAAAAACAAAAACTTTTTTTGGGACACCCTATTATCCATATGTCTAAACAGCATTCATGTTGGGAATACGTTATTTTTTCTAATCTAGGAAAAATATTATGGTTGTCAAACTATAGAGTACATACTCAAGTTCAACTCTTTATTTCCACAAGAAGGTCTTATCTTGTAATGTTTCAAATTTAATTTAGTTTGGCTTTTTTGCTTTTGTTTAACTCAAAAAGGAAATTACTTTATGATTTTATTACATTTTTATAAATGGTAATTTGTATGCATCTAATATGTAGAGAGTTTTGCCTTCATCATATGGTCTATTAACTTATTCATATTAAGTTGTCTTTAAGTGACCAAAAACAAGAAACTTTAACTTTCAAATCAGTTTAAATTTAAATCGTTTTTAAAAATGTATCACAAAAATATGTTTTTTTATTTATTTGTATTAAAATTGTGAGTAAATTTCTTACTGTTTGCGAAAATTGGATTTGGAAAAATCTTTAATAAAGGGTCCGCCAGCTAACGTTTTTTTTCAACTAGTGCTTATTTCGTGAATGGTAACACTTAGCTCATGTCTGATTTGACAGATAATTAGTTTTATCCTTCCGCTGAACGAATGTGGTCCGTATGTTCGTTATCTTGTGAAAAAACTGAAAGAAACTGGCATCCTCATCGATAAACCAAAGCGCGAAAAGCCAAAAACAGTGCGTACACCCGAGAATATTGCTGCTGTGGCAGAAAGTGTGCGTGAAGCGCCATCAACATCAATTCACCGTCGTTCTCAACAATTGAACATTTCGGAGACATCATTGAGACGAATTTTGCATAAAGACCTTGGTATGACGTCATACAAAGTCCAATTGGTTCAGGAGTTCAAAAAAAAAAAAATTATTTGGCGGACCCTTTATATATAACCCTACCTTTTTGAGAAATGTCCCAAGTATGGATTTTGATACATATAAATAATTTGAATGTAAAAAATGTCCACCATCAAAAATTCGTTTTCAGTGATTTGGCGGACCCTTTACTACAACCAAAACCTAGTTCATAGTTTTTAAAAACTACTTATATTTATTTGTCAAATTCTATATAAACTTTTAATCAAAAAATACAATACAAGTTTTCAAAAACTACTAGTTTTTTATGCTTTTAGTATAAATGAGGTATAAAACTCCTTTTTTATTAAGTTTTTATGTTAACGAATAATTACACTTCTTTTCAAATAATGATAGAGGAAATCAAAGTTGATGACAGTTGACAGTTTTGACATTCTCATACAATAACACGAAACAATCAATGGTTCACTTTAGCAAACAGCTCACATTAGCAAACATTCCTTTACAAATGTAACTATTATAAACAACTGAAAACTGTTTTGTTAAATCACGTACAGTAAACTACATAATATTCTGGGTGTATTTAAATTTCAAATTTTGTCTTTCATTTTTATTGTGTTTGTTATTTTGTTTTTTTTTTTATTTGGAAAACTTCAAAATTTTTCGATAATTTTTTGTATATAAAGGGTGTTTTTTAAAGAGGTATAGAACTTTGAAATGGAAGAAAATAAAGATGAATTTTTGAAATTGACTTGAAATTTACTTTATTCGAAAGATAATCTTCTGGCATTATAATTTAAATATGACTTCTGGCATATGACGGCCACGGCTGGCTCGGACGTAGTCTAATCTGGAAGTCCAATTTTCGATGACTTTTTCCTATATTGGCAATAACGCGGCGAATGTTGTCCTCCAAGTGGTCAATCGTTTCAGGCTAGCGACTTCACATATCCCCACAGAAAATAGTCCAGCGGCGATAAATCGCACGATCTTGGAGGCCAATTCACGGGTCCGAAACGTGAAACTATGAGGTTACCAAACGTTTCCTTCAATAAATCAATTGTGGCACGAGCTGTGTGACATGTTTCGCCGTCTTGTTTAAACCACAGCTCCGACACATCATGGTTGTTCAATTGATGAACGATGGCGGATAGACTGATTGGGGTCTTCCTCTACGCTACGCTTTACAGCAGCAATGACTTCTTCTGTACGCACTATACTACGTCTCTGTGGATGCATATTATCATTTAGAGTAAACGTGGTGCGGAAACGTTCCATAGTTAATCGAATTAATTGCTCTGATGGACGATTATGTTGACCGTAAAATGGACGTAGTGCGCGATACGTATTTCGAACAGAACCATGATTTTCAAAATAAATTTGCACAGTTTGGAAGCGTTGTTCAGGCGTCAGGCTATTCATGTAGAAATGCCAAACCAAACTAAACATAAATCACTTGACAGCTGACAAAATGGCCGCCAAATAAAAAAGTGTTGATAACTTAAAGTTCTATACCTGTATAAAAAATAGAAAGAATGTAAAATAGTTACATATATTACACACTGCTACAAAAAAAAACTTTTTGTCAGAACTTGAAAACCGACCTAGTAGGGGTTGTAGGCCTAGGTGAGGACATACAAAAACCGTTTTCAAAAATTTTGAAACACCCTCAAAATTTTGAGTTATTTTCAAAAAACTGTTTTAGGGTAGGTCGTAGCACTTTAGTACCTCTAACTCACACATTTTTTGACCGATTTCAAAATTTTAAACAGTTTTGGAAAGACAAAGAATTAGGCTTTCATGAAATGTATTCATTAAATATATATTCCAAGACATTAGGTAAGTGTTTAGCAAAAGTTTCTCTTTTTTTTATTTTTTTTTCCAAATTTTTCAAATTCAACAAGAGTTATTTTAATTTTTTTTTATGAAAACCTATCTTTTTTTGCACTGTATTTTAAAGACAATTTTATATAGAAAAAAACGAGATATTATTTGTTAAAATCGGTTTCTATTTGCAAAAGTTACTAAACTTTTTCTAAAGTAAAATGTTAAGATTGCAGACTTTTCTTCTGGTAAACCACTTGACTTACAAAAACGCTTGTTTAATTTTTTTTTTTTTTATTCATATGGTTTGCGCTGGGGGAGAAAATGCTAAAAACAGGTGTTAATGAAAAGTTGAATAACTTTTACAATTTTCATCCGATTTGAAAAATTAAAACCATGTTTTGTTAAGAACTAAATTTTCTTTATACGTTGGTATAAATTTTTATAAGCTTTCATATTAAAATAAGCAATGAAAAGCTACTAAAATCAAAAAAGTTTATAATTTTCGTTTTTTTTTGTAGATATTCTTAACAAAAACAATACTTATAACTTACAAATGTATAAGAAATGCACGTCATTTTAAAGCCTAATCAGTTTTCTTTCCAAACCCGTTAAAAAAATGTAAATCGGACAAAAACTGACTGAGTAACAGGTCGATAAGTTGACGAACATCACTTGAAACGGTTTTTAGAATAACTTCTGAATTTGAGGGTGTTTCTGAAATTTTTTGACACAATTTGTAATGTACTCAACAAGACCTATAACCCACGCTAGGTCGTTTTCCAAGTTTTTTTTCATTGTAGCACCGTGTTATTAACAAGTTTATTTTTCAATCGTCCATTCCCTTAAATTACACCGTGCTACACAAATAATATGCAGGGATTCTCATGTAGCAATTCTGTTTTGTTGGAGTCCATAGAGTACGCAAATACTTACAGTTTTTCTCGATCACTTCGTTAATTTGTTTTAGCAGCAAATGTAGTGAAATTACTGCATTCTTAAAGTTATAACTTCTATAAATAACAAGTTTGCTCTTTTGAAACGGATTTTGAGCCAAGCTACGCTCGTTTAAGTTCAATAAAGCACACTTTTTCAATTAATATTCATTTTCTTCACGCTCTTAGTTGATCGTGAGGAAGCAAATATTTTTTTTTTATAAATAGTATATTAAAGTCTCTTTCTAAATTAAATTTTAAATTTTAATCGGTTTTATTGTACTAAAATGTTTTGGGAAGAGACTTTAATATGTTTAAAAAAACACAAAAAAAATATTGTCTTCCCCACGATCAACTAAGAGCGTGACAAAAATGAGTATTTGCTGAAAAAAATTCGTTTTTTTTAAATAAACGATCGTAGCTCAGCCATTTTCAAACCGACTTTCAAAAAATTTTATTTAAAAAGTAAAAAATGTTAAGTTTACTTTGATCTTCTTATATTTTATTCTTCTTAGTTTAAACGAGCTTAAGATCATTTATTTATTAATTATTCATTTCCAATATTTCGTCTCCACATTGGGTGACTTCTTCGGGCAACAAATATTACAAGTTCAAAAACTTGTTGTAATGATTAAAAACTATGTACATATAAGTTTTTAATTATTAAAACAAGTTTTTCAAATTGTAATATTTGTTCCCTGTGACTTCTTACCCAATGTGGAGATGAAATGTTGGAAATAAATAATTAATAAATAAATGATCTTAAGCTCGTTTAAACTAAGAAGCTTAAAAAAGTAAAGCTTAATTTTTTCAAACAAAAAAAAAAAAATATTGTAAAGTGAAATAAATTCTAAAAAAATTAAATAATTTCCAAAACAAAAAAGAAACAAATCCTAGGTTTTGGTTGTTATTTCATCATGAAATAATTCCCAAAGAATAAAAATTAAATAACTCCCAAAAATAGTCCATGTAACACAAATGAAGTAAGGGCGTACCGTTATATTCCCCAAAGTCGTATTGCCCAAAAACCAAAATGACATATTGCCCAAATGTACGCATATCCCCCAAAATTGTGGATGTTAATATGTTATAATGACCAAATCAATGACTGAAAATCGAAAACTTTTTTTTGGGTGCTATGGCATTTTCTTTTACAAAACTTTTTTTTTTTGGGCGCTATGACGGTAAAAAAAAGAAGTTATTGCCCAAAATCATAATTTATTATTTTTTTTAAATGTCATAAGCCATAATGTCTTTTGTGTCACACGCAGAAAAAATTTTATTTCGCGAATCTTATTTCGCGAATCCGCCTGCCGCGTTCTACGGAGGAAAAAACCCCCAAGAGCGGACGAAGGCCGCCACCCAGAAGAACTTGTTTTTCAAATCAAATGTCGAATCCGTTGAAATCTTATATTTTTAAGACATCAAGTAACATTTATTTGACCTGTCATAACTTTTTATGTCCCAAAATACCAACCCACACCAAGATTTATTGTTTTTTAATGATTATTTTTTTAAAAGTCTTTTTTATTAAAAATTTTAAGTATATATTATTAGTGTCTAAATAAACAGAAGGCCAATGCTCTACTCTTTTATTTAAGATAAAAAAAACAATCAATTAGCTGTTTAAATGACAAAGCTATGACTGGTCAAATTATATTACTTATTGTCTTAAAAATAAGATTTCAACGGATTCGACTTTGGATTTGTAAAAACAAGTTTTTCTGTGTAGCGGCCTTCAACCGCTCTTAGGGTTTTTTTCCTCCGTAGAACGCGGCAGGCGGCTACGCGTAATAAAGTTTTTTCTGCGTGCAACACAGAAAACTAAAATTGAAGCAATTTTTTTAAGTTTCCTTAAAACTCTTTTGTTTGATTTCATGAATCAGCCTTGACATGTAAGGTCTTATGACATTTAAAAAAAAAAAAATTATGATTTTGGGCAATAACTTCTTTTTTTAACGTCATAGCGCCCAAATTTATTTTGGCCAAACAAAAAACCGACAAAAAATGTTATTTCGTCCAAATCAATGTCGTATTGCCTAAAAACAAGAAAATTTTTACAACAACAATTTACATATAATTTTTTTGGGCGCTATGTCCCACGTTCTGTTGGGACTTATTTCATTTCGGATTTACTGCATTATGAAATAACACCTAATAACAAAAATTTAATAACTTCTACAAAAATGAAATAACTGCAAAAGAACTGGGTATTATTTCATTTGAAATTACTCCCAAATTTGTATGAAACATTTTTGGGACTTATTTAATTTTTTTTTTTGTGACTTTTTTCACCTGGGAATTTTTGCACAGAGCCGTAACTTTAACAATATGTAACATACATTCACTACATTTTCTGCTAAAAAAAAAAATTAACGAAATGATCGAGAAAAACTGTAAGTATTTTCGTACTCTAACAGAATTGCTACATGAGAACCCCAGCATATTTTTTTTTTCTTTCACTTTTGTAGCACTGTGTTATTATTTTATCATTCTGCTGCATCACTCTAACAAATACCAATTTTATGATTAAATAAAAGTTTATTCTGTGATGTCAGTAAAGAGAAAGTTTTGTTGAAATTTTTGTATTCATGATAATTTGTGTTTAATTTAGCGTGATTTAATCATTTACCCTCAACATCTCATCACACCATTCGTAAGTACGAAAGTACATGCGTTTTAATAGAAAAGATAAAGTTAAGTAAAAGCTTGACACTTGTTGCTTAACAACAAAAAACCCGTTAAATAATATTTAACATTCAATTTTGTTTTAGCGTTAAAAGAAAAAGTTAAAATTGTTATATGGTTACTTAATAAATCCCTTAAAAAAAAAATCCTTGTTGCAGGTAGAGTTTATGCAAAAAAAAAAAACAAACCGATAAAATGTTGTTTAAGGTTAGTTGTTTAAACAAAATGGCTTAAAGCTAAATGTAAGGTAAAAAATAGAAAGAAGAAGATAAAGACTTGTCAAAGTGGCTTGTTTCATTTAAGTTTAAGATGAGCTAAAAGTCAACCAAGCAAATAAACTGCATTTTTTGTTGTTGCCATTTTTTGAAGAAAACAAAAAATAAAAATGGATGATGGTAGTGTCTTTACCGGAAATTACTAACAATAACGGTAACGGTGGTGGTAGTGATTGTAGTATATGAGGAATTTCAAAAACTTTCGAAACTTTGAGGTAAAATATTTGCAAAACTATTTTTGTTGTTTAACATAAATAATCTTTTGTTTATGTGTTAGCCGATGTTTAAGCATGTTAAATCAGTGGGTTTCTATCCACCTCAGTCTCTCTCTCAATCTGCCCTCTTTTTATTTGTTCGTAAATTTGCACAAGCAAATGAAAACATGTTGACCAAATTTAAAAGCTTAAATTAATTTTTGTCATGGTTTTGAATAATAATTTAATAAAATGTTTATTTATTTCAAATTTTAACGATAAAATAGCAAGAAAAAATTGAATTACATTAAATTTAAATATAAAATAACAAAATATAAGCAAAATAAAAGTGAGTGTTTTAAGCAACAATTTTTTATCAATATGTTGCAATAATTTTTTATTGTACAAAAATGTTTTCATTTATTTGCCGCAGTTCGGTATTTTGTTGCTGAGAGGCGTGGGAAGTGTAGTCTCTGTATTTGTATATACTCTTTGGTTAAATCCATCCATAAGTTTAAGGAAAATTAAAAATATTAAAATT
The DNA here is from genome assembly GCA_021234595.1 of Delia radicum. NCBI lineage: Eukaryota > Metazoa > Arthropoda > Insecta > Diptera > Anthomyiidae > Delia > Delia radicum. The sequence goes on along the minus strand of CM037855.1, from coordinate 200,038,995 downwards.
ACAGTTTTTGCTTGAATTTAATTAAAATTCCGTCAATTTATAGATCCCATTGTATTTATCACATTTCAAAATATATATTACAAAATATATACATTAGGAGTGAGATCGAATAAATCCTAACACAGATTATCACTTATAACCTTTTTTATGTTTAAAAGTGAACTTTTTTTGAATCAAGTTATCTTATAAAAAGTCGCCAGATAATGTGTACTTTGTTTACAAATAGACTTGGAACAAAAAGTGAAAACAAAAAAGTAGCATTTTTACAAAAAAATCTTAAGTTTCGTAGAAAAAAATATGCTTAATTGTTCAGAACTCAGAAAAATTTAATTTTATTAAGATTCTTTTTAAATTATTGATGAAGGCTACAAAGCAAGTTCCTAATACTGTCACTTTTTTTTGGAAATGGTCTGCTCCTATCAATAAGGGCACTAAAGATGGCAAAAAAGCCCATTTACTCACTTTTTGTTCAGCTTCCATTTGTAAACAAAGTAATTATACGATTTCGCTAATAATTTATACACATCAACTGGCGACTTTTTAAAAGATAACTTGATTCAAAAAAAGTTCACTTTTAAACATAAAAAAAGTTATAAGTGATAATCTGTGTTAGGATTTATTCGATCTCACTCTTTATCACCAAAAACTTTAAAAATACACCCACAAAATTTGTTTGTCATATATTAAAACTTAAAGAGAAAACCGCAATTATTTTGGAAAACAGGAATTTTTCGCCAGTTTTATGATTTTTGATTGGGTTTAGGGTTACTTATATATTACACCACCAAAAATTTTAAAAATACACTCAACAAATTTGTTTGTCATATATTAAAACTTACTTATTTGCAGAAAATCATATTAAATACTTTTAAATTCGCAAAATAACAAATTGTATATGCTTTTGAGGCCATTAACATCTTTTATTTGATGAACGTTTTTGATAGAGCGCTTTAGTTGTCGCAAAAGCAAATGGTGTTTAGAAAAAACTGACGCTGTACCCGCCAGGAATAAAAAACTAATAATTTATTTCCACTTTATCAATTGAGTTCGTCTTGAAGATTTACTCTAGATGCCTAACTATGATCTTAAGCCATGTTTTTTATAAAAAGAAACGAAAAAAACAAATAAATTTCGTAAAATTTTTAAAAAGTTCCTTAAATTTTTTCGTTTAAAATTTTTAAAAGGCGAATGGCAGATGCAAAAACATACATTTTCAATAAATGTACACCAATTTCTTATAAGTTTATGATGTTTGTTTCCAGTTATTGGTGCGCTGTCATCAACTTGGTATACCCAAACTTTTAAATACTGTTTTAAAAACTCAATTCCATTAAACGGCGCAAAAACCCTAAGGAAAAAACTGAGAATGCTTAAAAACGATAACCCAAGTCTCGTGACGCCATTCTGTATTATTTTTGGATCTGGACCGTAGCCAAAAACTTATTTGGGGGGAGGGGCTCGTAATTTCTTTTCTTCAGAATTATCCACCCAGAAATGTTTTTCTTTTAACCAAATTCGGGTTTGGTCTTGTGGTCAAAAATAATGTGGCAATTTGCGAGGTCTTAAAAGGATTTTAGCTGATGGCTAAAAATAATCAACTTAAGTGAAGTTTAATTAGAAACAAAGCCTCAGAGCTTTTCTGAGAGAACCAGAGAAATTCTAGATATTTATTAGAGTTTGTGTGGAAAATTTAACTTTGTGATATCTTAGTTTTTAAGAAACTTTTTTGCGTGAGGAAAGTGGTGGAATTTTTTTTTTCATTTATTGCTACCCGTTGGAAAATTTTAAAGCTAAAGTAATGTTTTCTACATAAAATATAAAATTTGTGTATTTTTAACACAATGAAAAATAAATTCTATCAGAAGCAATCTGCATAAAATTATCCGATATATCGAGGCTAGTTTAAAAATTGTTAAGCTTTAATATTAGATTTTAATCTGTTTTTGAATCCTAATATCTTTTTAACTGCTCATCAGCCGAAACAAATTAATAGAAAATAAAATGAATGAAAAACCTTTTGTAAGTTTCAAGTAATTTTTTTTAATTTTTCGACTTTTAAATAGCCATCAATTCTTTAGGTGGAGATTTTTAAACGTGAAACTTTGCATGTCATAGTATTTAAGTATAAAAGTATAATCAATCTAATCCTGTTCATCGTTTTCCTGAATTCAAAAATCGTAAGAAATAGAAGACATTTAAAATCAGTTTTAACAGGTGTCACAAATTTTTGAAATAGCTCATATGCATAATGATGAAATTTTGTTGTAGTAGCGATATATATAGTTTTGTCTATTAAACATACAAATATGCGTTTAAAAATAAGACACTCATAATTATGTTTTATATTTTCATAAGACACAAGTTAATAACATCCCCAGTGTAGGAAAATATTACCATATAAGTGGTTATATAAGTACATATTTGGTTACAATTACAATTGTCATTAGAAATCTCATTACTTAATAAAAAAAAATTTTTTTTTTGTGTTGAAAAAATAGTTTTTAATAAAATGTGCCCACAAGGGATTCGAACCCGGGCCTCCTGGTTGTCAATCAACCGCTCTACCATCTGAGCTACCTCGGCATGTTATACTTGATAGATAAAAACATAAATTACTTGCTAGCACAAAATTTCATTACTTTCCAGCTATCAAAAAATCAAAAAAAAAGTAGTAATATATGTACTTACTAGAAGTAAAAAAATAATGAGTCTAAATATAGATTTTCGAAATATTTTCAGATCATTAATTTATATTTAAAATAATGATATAAATAAGTGTGTACTGCATTATTATAGTAATAGGTAACGCATTATTTTTTGTAATAAAATAATGGGAAAAGTAAGTAGTTATTAGTAAGTGCTCGTTATTTGTGTTATAGTAATGCAGACAGTAATCTGTTGCCATTACTGGTAGTGAGAAAAGTAATGACATGTCATTACTGTTTCTACACTGGGATCCTTAAACACCCACTCCTTTGTGCTATGTTTATTTTGTTATTTTTCTACTATCAAGTTTAACATTTTTATGTTTTTGATGTTAAAAGAAAATGCACTTAGGCGTATAATCATTATCAGGGCAGCGACTTTCATGCAAATGCATGTTTTCATCAGTAGCCCAAAATCGATTTTGACCAAACACTTTGCAGAATCAAAAGAATTTGCAACAAAATGGCATTGATTTGTTTTTTCATATTTTTTTTTGCATATTTTCTTATAAATGCATATTTTAGCATATTTTGATATAAATGCATATTTTAATGCATATGTTGGCATTTTTTGTTGCATATTTTGCATATTTTCAATTAAATTGCATATTGTTGCATATCCGTGTAAAAAAGATTAGATCTGATCAGATCAGATCAAATCAAATCAAATAAGATATGATTGAATCTAAATAGATATGATAGAATATAATTAGATATTGTGCCAGAGCTGATCATATATGATCAGATATGGCTTTATGCCCAGATTTGATAAGATTTAGTACCAGATCTGTTTATATCTAAAGAGATCTGGGAAATTGAATAATTCTCATGTCCAGATATGAGCATATCTGGTCATTGGATCATGTCTAAAAAGTATTCATAATGCCTTTGTCCAGATGTGGTAACAGATCTAAGCCCTCTGATCCGTTTTCAAAGGCACCAAAATAAAAATTTACATACAAATATTTTTATGATATAAATATTTTTATGATAAACTTCAAATTATTTTTTAATTTTTATTGTGTTTGTTATTTTGTGTATTTTAAACAAACTTTAAAAATTTTCATTATTTTTTGTATGTACCATAAATTGTTCATGCAATATTAATATATGCTGTTTTTTTTTTTTAAATAGAAACATGTAAAACTAAAACATATTATTAAGAGAGTCTAATTAATAATGGTAGTTTTTTTTGTGGATCCATCAGACAATATTTTGCACATCTTCAAAAACAAAAATTTATATTCCGTGCCAATCTATGTTCGCTCGGCGGATTCATCAGGATTTATTTACACTTAAACAAATGACTACACAAAATTTTGAGATAAATCGGGCAGCCATAGCCGAATTTCAAAAAAGATAAACATTTAATTAATGTGTGTTTGTTTCACCTAGTCTATGATATGCATTTATTTGCCCTAAACTTTTGAATAAACGTATTTAAATTTAGAACATAATTTTTTAATCATTTGACTAGAAAATTTAAAAAAATATTGATCATCTACAAATCTGCCCAGAGTTGATTAGATCTAATTAGATCTCAATTTTGTCCCCATTTTTGAGATCTTATTAGATCTCTTGATATATGCTATTAAATCTATTTAGATCTGGCAAAACATATCTAACTATATCTGGTCAGATCTGAACTTCTTTGCACGGGTGTTCTGTAAAAATTAAAATTAAGATTTATTAAAAAAATAAAAAAAATCTAATCAGTCGAATGGGAACACGGGTGCGGGCGTCTTTGGCCCAGGCTTCCAGCGTGCTTTACCTATGGGAAAATATCCGTCCATTTTTCAGGCGGAGATTTGGGCCATCTGTGTCTGTGCAGGGGAATGCCTGCGAAGGGGAACTCGCAGATCCCGCATCTACATTCTTTCTGACAGTCAGGCTGCACTGAGGGCCTTAATGTCTTATAAGGTGTCGTCCGGGTTGGTCATGGAATGCATTCAGACTCTCAATAGGCTCGGTAGAGGCAACTCTCTAACCTTGGGGTGGATTCCTGGTCATGAGGGGCATGAGGACAACGAGAGGGCAGATTGTCTTGCCAACCGCGGGGCCCGAAAGCCCTTTATTGGTCCTGAACCATTCTGTGGAATACCTGCGGGGTATGTTAGGGAAAGACTCAGGGCATGGAGAGAGTCTGAATTTTCTGGTTACTGGGAAAACTCTCCTGGTCAGCGCCAGGCCAAAAGATTGATCTCTTTTTCCAGTAGGGGGTCGAGGCGACTCTTGTCGCTTGAAAGGGGGGGTTTGAGTACCCTGGCGTCGTACTTAACTGGACACTGTAATCTCAGATATCATCTGCACAAGAAGGGTCAATCGGACACGGATTTGTGTAGGTTTTGCGAGATGTTGTCTGAGACCTCGGAGCATGTTCTCTGCGAATGTCCCAGGCTTTGTGATAGGAGACTTAGGTTTCTAGGTGATCGCATCATTTCGCCTTCCGACATCGCGAACATTTTGCCTAATAGGATAATTGGCTTTATAGGTAGCTTGAATCTGTAGGTAACCTTAGCAGCACAAAATACCTACATTGGTCGCGGTGCATAGTGCCTTCTGATCTAATCTAATCTATTAAAAAAAAAAAACAAAAAAAAAGCATTTGTACCTCTTAACATATCATCTAGTTGTCACTTGATAGGCACTTATATTGGATTTCATTTTTTAAATCGATTTTTAAAAATCAAAAAATTTTAAATGTACACACAGAGAAATAAAGTGCCAACCGAATTGAAAAATGTATAATAATGGTAACAACTTATAAATTCAGTTAGTTCAACGATATTTATATTAGATTTTTAAATAATATGGATGTAGCAACTAAAATTCAGTTGAATTAACCGAACTTTGTTGTAAAAACTACTGTTTAGTTGTGCCAACGGACTGAAATTCCTAATAACCGAATTTGAGGCGCAGAATTCGAATTTCAGTTGGCAAATAGCTAAATTTTTCTCTGTGTGTATATTTTTGGATTTTTAGTGCATGTTTTTGGATTTTTATTACACATTTGTTGATATTAAATGCATATCTCGATTTAAGTGCATATTTTAAGCGGATATTTTTGATTTTTTTTACTGCATATTTTAAGCGCATATTTTCGATTTATTTAGAGCATAAAAGTCGCTGCCCTGATCATTATCATCCATTCATTAATTCATTTCACCAACCAACCAGCCAACCATCCATCCATTTATGTTCACAGTATTATGTATTATAAATAGTACATGTAATTAAATGTTTTTCCTAAAACGTTTTATGACCAGCACTCTTAACATTTCAAGGTAAAAATCCTCATAAATGTTTGAAAAATAGCTTTGGAGCATAAATTTTAATTTCTTTGTTTTTTTTTTCATCTTATATTTTGCATTTTATGTCTGTAAATGACAGTTTTTCATCGGTTACATTTTATTTTGCACAACAATTGTAGTCTTTGGTAAAATGTTAATCAATTGTTGGCACGTCCAAAACATTTTTATATTGTATATTTTTTTCTAATTTCTTCATTACAATCAAATTGATGGTCCTTTTGAAATATCGTTCGATTTACTAAAGGACCAATCATTGGTTTTGGTATTACATCGGTTCCGAAAATACCAATTGGCTCTTATTGCATACGTGCCTGATTAATTATAAAAAGGATTAAATGCAATTATTTTTCCTTCCAAAGAAAAAAAAATATAATAATTATGTTGGTTTTAATTATGTATGTTTCAATTTTATTAAAAAGAAGCTTTCGCGTAGTTCCTTAGTAGCATTCTGTTGTTTTACTCGCTGTAACAACTTAACCCAGTAAACAATTTGAATAAAATGTTAACGGTACTGCTAGAATTTGATAACCTAAAATTTGGTCGTTATTTTGTAGTCTCTTAGAAATTAAAAAGTGTACATTATAAATTTAAATTTGATTAATTTCAAATAAAATTTTAATTAAATATTGGCAGCGGATTTGACGACGAATACACTGTGCAAACAAATTTGGGCCATCGCCGTCAGCCTTAATGGTTCCAATGCGAAATGAAAGTGGACTATTGGATAAATAAAACCGCCAAAGGTTTTTGAAAGGTTAGTTCGAATTTCATTTTTGTGGCCTTTTGAAGTTGGAGAATTTTTGACCCATTTTTTGATATGAGCTAAATTTAAAATAATATTATATTTATTGGAAAAATGTCGAAAAATATGTTTTTTCATACATTTCAACAAATAGTAGGCGGTATAGGCGTGGTCTAATATAGAGGAATCATAAATTTTTGGCACACAGAGATTTATTGTCTTTTTGGAAACAATTCCAAAGAATTTTAGATCAAATGCATCTGAAAGTATATTGTATGTCTAATTTATTTTCAGAATTTTTTTCTGAATATTTTGTATAAGATTAAAGTCCATTAAAAAAAAAATATTTAAAAAATTTTTTTTTTCGAGAAATAGTTTTATTAAGAAATATTTTTAATAGTGAATTTTTATCGTTGATCTATAAATTTATGTGTGAGATTTTATTTGTTCGGTTTTAGATCATGACAAATTTTTCTCTAAATTAACAGAAAAATTATAATTTTTATATGATAATTTACTTTGACTATTAGAAAAAACACAGAAAAAGTTATTAGACACTAGCATGAATGGAATGCATTTTCTGACCCACTACGGTCTTCATCAACATTCTTCGTGCCATTTAGTGTTAATCGTAAATATCATCTATTTAACTCACATGTTAAAGAAATTGGGTAACTTTAAATCCCACATTACTCTGTGTGTTGAGTTAGAATGAAATTTACCACGAACGATTTCTATTTATAGTGTGTTTGTTTTTTCTCTAGTCATTATCATAGTTGCCAGTTTAACTTTCAGTTAAAACTTTAAATGGCAGTTCTTTTCTCTAATGTCATCATATACTATCCTTCTACATTAGCAAAGCATATCAACAAACATTAAAGATTTTTCATTAACACATATGTCGAGCATATACATTAAACGATTTTTACACTGTACCTGGTGAGTGGTTTAATAGTGAATTTTTATCGTTGATCTATAAATTTATGTGTGAGATTTTATTTGTTCGGTTTTAGATCATGACAAATTTTTCTCTAAATTAACAGAAAAATTATAATTTTTATATGATAATTTACTTTGACTATTAGAAAAAACACAGAAAAAGTTATTAGACACTAGCATGAATGGAATGCATTTTCTGACCCACTACGGTCTTCATCAACATTCTTCGTGCCATTTAGTGTTAATCGTAAATATCATCTATTTAACTCACATGTTAAAGAAATTGGGTAACTTTAAATCCCACATTACTCTGTGTGTTGAGTTAGAATGAAATTTACCACGAACGATTTCTATTTATAGTGTGTTTGTTTTTTCTCTAGTCATTATCATAGTTGCCAGTTTAACTTTCAGTTAAAACTTTAAATGGCAGTTCTTTTCTCTAATGTCATCATATACTATCCTTCTACATTAGCAAAGCATATCAACAAACATTAAAGATTTTTCATTAACATTGCTAATGTAGAAGGATAGTATATGATGACATTAGAGAAAAGAACTGCCATTTAAAGTTTTAACTGAAAGTTAAACTGGCAACTATGATAATGACTAGAGAAAAAACAAACACACTATAAATAGAAATCGTTCGTGGTAAATTTCATTCTAACTCAACACACAGAGTAATGTGGGATTTAAAGTTACCCAATTTCTTTAACATGTGAGTTAAATAGATGATATTTACGATTAACACTAAATGGCACGAAGAATGTTGATGAAGACCGTAGTGGGTCAGAAAATGCATTCCATTCATGCTAGTGTCTAATAACTTTTTCTGTGTTTTTACTAATAGTCAAAGTAAATTATCATATAAAAATTATAATTTTTCTGTTAATTTAGAGAAAAATTTGTCATGATCTAAAACCGAACAAATAAAATCTCAAGAAATATTTTTTTTAAAAGTTGGGACGATTTTAATATTCGAAGTTGATCGGAGTTGGAAATTTTAGAAACTGCAGTCATTATTGTGTGTTCAGAGCAGACTTGGGCGACTTCAATTACATTTCACAATCATTCACTTGTGGAATTTTTCTATATCATTAATAATTTCAGACCTACGCTGACACTGGTGAAAATTTTTAAAATTTTGAATACCAAACATGCGGATTAGTAACAACATCTGGGTACTTAACTATTTGGCAATTACTCAATTACACACAATTACATGTAATTAGATGTAAAAAGTAATTGGCCTGTAATTAAATACACAAATATTGGTATTATGTCAGATGTGTGCAAAAAATTGACAAAATTGAAAATTTTGCAAAGAAGTGTTTAAGCATACAAGTGTGACCGTAGGTCTGAAATTCTTAATGATATAAAAAAATTTTACAAGTGAATGATTTTAAAATGTAATTGACGTCGCCCAAGTCTGGTTCAGAGTTATCAAATCTCATGTTTCCCTATAAATCCTTTTTTGATTGAGCTCCAAGTTGTCAATTTGATATAATTTAAAATTAATTTTCTTATATCTGACCTTTCAAAACGTTTGAAATTTACACAAAATTACCTAATTCTCTCAATCTTTCCATGTGTGATTTAAATACTGGTTACCATTACGACGATAGCCCAAATTTCCAGCTCCCGACATTGAAAGACCTCCAACCACATAGTTTAAAATCTTTTTTTTTTGATACATGTGGACATAATGGCAACTATGCATTTCTAATTGCAATTAAACTCCAAAAACACTTATTTAAAGTAAAACTATTTCATAAAAAAATAACAAAAATATTTTCTTAAAAAACGATTCTATTTTTTTTTCAAAATATTGAGAATAAATTCCGAAAATGAATTCCTCAGTTTTGCAGCCTCTACAATAGACTTTTTTCTAATGCATTTGATCAATAATTATTTGGAATTGTTCCGTAAAAGACAATAAATGTGCCTATTACTTCCAAAAATCGATGATATCTTTGTAATTGACCGAGCCTATCACGCCTACTATTTGTTAAAATTAAACTTAGACGACGTCAATTACATTTCACAATCACACAGTTGTGAAATTTTTCTATATTATTAATAATTTCGGACACACTTGTCACGCTTCCTTGGAAAGATTGTAAAATTTGTAATACCAAACATGAAGATTAGTAACAACATCTGAGTATTTAATTACAGTATTCAATCACACCCAATTACATGTAATTAGACATACAATTAAATACACAAATATTGGTATTACATCCCATGTCTGGTATTGAAAACATTAAAAATTTTACAAGGAAGCGTTTAAGCTCACAAGTGTGGCCGTAGGTCTGAAATTGTAAATGGTATAGAAAAATTTCAAAAATGAATGATTGTGAAATGTAATTGACGTTGCCCAAGTCTGGTTAAAAAAATACGAAAAAATATATTGAGTTTACAATTACATTCCAACAAATATATTTATTCCTTATTTTGATTTTCGCAAATAGTGGAAAAATTTTCAAAAATTACCCAACTTCTAGAGGCCATAAAAAAAAATTAAATAACTTTAAAAAATCCTTTGGCAATTTGGTTTATTCAATAATTTCCTATTGGGTCCACTGAGGCGGATTTTTCTTGTTGCAGAGTGTTACCTTTAATTTGAGATGACTTTCTTGAAATTTAGTATATCAAATACTTATCCCACGTTGAGATCCACTTAGACGGTATTTTTGGAAATTTTAACGTGAAGGGGCAAAAAGGGAGGTCTCCCCCTTGGCGTCCTGCCCAATACTCTTTTGCTAGAAATTTGAAATATATAGTACATATTAATTCATGAGGTAATTTTTTTCCAATAACAACGTGGTTAAAATGAGGTTAAAAAGGTAAAAGTCTCCCGCCTCAATAACTAAGTCCTAAACGCTGGAGCTAGGAAACTTAAACTAGTAATGTGGCATCCGCTAAGGGTGGGTTTTCACAAATGGGTGTAAAATCATTATAAATATTTGCTGGCAAATTTTTGATTGCTGATTTCATAAAATATTGCTTTATGGCAGAAAAATATTGTAAAAAAGGCAAAAACTAGTAAAACTATAAAAAAGGTAAAAAATGTTAACTTATACAGGGTGTCTGGTAGCAGATTTATATTTTCAAACTTAAATAAAAAATGTAATATTTGTTAATTTTTTTTTGAGCTAATAAGACCTAAAATATTCATGTAAATAAAAACTAAATTTTTGTTTACAGTTTTGTTCCGACGTTTCGTCGATTATTTGTCGACTTCTTCTGGGGATTCGTAAATTTTGATTTTTTTAATGTATAATTTTACATTTAACATGTAACATACAACAAAAAACAGGAATTTAACAATAAAAACACATCCTAACTTAATATCACAGATTAATTGACACAAAGTTTTATTAAGAGCATTGAACGATAGAATGGAAATGCGGATTTTATTTTTTAAAGAGTATATCATCCAGATGTCTTCCGTCTAGTTGAACACACTGTTCAAAACGGTGCCTTGTGTTCTGCGCCACACGCTGCAGCGCGCTGCAGTAAACTTGGTTCAATTGAGCTGATTTCTCGACGAATATTTTCCTTTAAATCCACAAGAGATTGGGGATTGTCATTATAAACCCTCTCTTTGAGGTAGCCCCATAAAAAAAATCCATGGGATCCACTCGGTCCATCACGTATTCGCCGAATACCGAACTTTGAACAAAATTTTCGACGAGCAATTACGTAAGAATCATTACTCTTCAAAAATGTCTCCACAACGAACGCGCGTTGCTCACTCGACCACTGCGACATCGTGACTGACAAATCCGCACAATCGATAATTCCAACGGCGCCACCCTCCCTTCGCACCGTTTATTACTTTTTGAAATAATCGTATTTAAAAATATAAATTTGCCACCAGACACCCTGTAGAAAAAAAAAGTAGCAAAAAATTGATGAAAAACGCATGTAAAGCAAAAATGTCTGAAAAAGGCTATTTTAAAGCTCAAAAATCTTAAGAAAAATCAAAAAATGGCAAATATGAGCAAAAAATACAAAAAATGCCAAAACAAAGGCATATTGTCTTCTATGATTATTACATACTGGGATATGTAAAGTTGTTGGGTTATATGGTTATACGATAGTAGTCTCAATTTTTCATTTTTTTACAATTGTTTGCAGACACATTAACATCTTAACAATTTCAGGCTATCGTTACTTTCTTTCTTTTTTTATAACTCCTAAAACTCCCTACATATGATGTCTTCAAAATAAATAAAAAAAAACAGTAAAAATAAAAGAAATACATGGCATTTATAGCAGTTTTTCTTATTCCATACATTTTGGCTGTTGAATCCAACAATATAATCGCAAAAATATATTTTGAATAATTTAAAAGCTAAAGCAATAACGCTAAAAAAACGAAAATTTGTTTTAAATTTTGTACATTGTACGTGTTAGTGGCAAACTTGAATATAAATTTATTTAACATATTACACTGTCTAACAAGAAGTTTATAAATGTTCTTAAAGTTTTTTTTTTTTTTTTGTATTACGGGTGGTATAAAGTGTTAAAGTGATGAACAAACTGTCCAAGTTTTATATACTCAAGTAAAACGATTAATCCCCGAGGTGAGTCAAAGTCAGCTTCCAAACAAACCTCATCGTAATCACGATGTTTTCACAAAGTGAAAACAAGAAGTAGATAAACTTTAAATTTCATTTTCTTAACATCGGTAAATGGGATAATATAATGGACTCATCTGCTGGGAAAAAAATAACAGCAAAAAAATAAAAAACAAGAATTTTGATTTTTCATGTATTTTGGTTTTCTATAAACCCTTATAAAACAAAAAATAATACATCGATATGTATTTTTATTACCTTGAGATGAGCTTTATCCGTTCGATTTAGCTGGTTTTTTTTGTAAATGATATGATTTTTTTCACTGCCAAATGCCATCACGTGTGTATGATTTTTTTTGTAGAATATTTACCACTGGTTATTGGTTTATTTATTCATATGAATGTTCTTTAACCCTCACATTTTATGCAGTTTTTTTTTTATGAAAAGGATAAAAAGGATGGGGGAGGGGATGATATGTTTACATTTTAAATGTGTTACATACACCCACTTTGATTGTAAGTGAGTGAGTGAATGAAGGAGTTGATGAGGATGAGTTTATTTGTGTTGCAATCAATTTCATCCTGTTTAACATTCACATTACGAATGTTTATAGTACACTGCGTTGCAAAACTATATTAACCCATTAATTTTACTAAATCTACCAGATTTATTAGGAGTTCTTCCAAGCATCAATAACTGCTTCTTTTAGATGAAAAACGCTTTCATATTGACGGTTTTCTGCGTAAACTCGACGGGTTAATACTACCAAAATATTATCAATGGGGTTTTGATCCGCAGATCATGCGGGCCATACTCGTATATTTTTTAATGATAGCCATTCCATCGTCTAACGACTTACATGTACTGAGTCATTGTCTTTTTTTTGGAAAAGTAATTCTTCTTCGTAGATATTTTTAATAGATAGCACCAACTTCTCTTCTAATACTGTAATGTACCCAGAATAATTTATTCTAGTGCTGGGGAATGCCTAAACACCCATACTGTCGAAACAATGTGATTCCGAAGTGGAGTGTGGCGATTTGAACATCTTAATGGGCGCTTCGCGTTTCTGATTCTTGGGATTGTACTGAGCAAAAAAGTCCACTAGACCATACGTCCACGGTGAAAATCGAGCTTCCAGATTTTGACTTTTTAGCCGTATTTTATGAAAGTAACAATGTGTGGAATGGACATATCACAGGAAGTAGGGGAAGCTTATCCAAGATTATGGTATCAATCTCTTCTTTGGAAGATTCTCTAGCAGATTATTGCATCAATGATATTTGTGGGTGGGGTTTAAGGGGTTAATTTTTAAATAGGGCTTTTTTGCCGTAAAGTCAAAATCTGGAAGCTCGATTTTCATCGTAGACGTATGGTGTAGTGGACTTGTTTGCTCAGTACAATCCCAAGAATCAGAAACGCGAAGCGCCCATTAAGATTATTTTCCTTCCATACAAATCGCCGCACCCTATTCCAAAGCATTAAGGATCCGCCGCCGAAATTTCTTTTTGAGAAATATCGTGATTCCTTACGTAGGTCTCTTCAATAGCTGTTAAAACTAACTAGACCATCAAGAATTTATCTTTTTCTCATCATAAAATTCATCTTTAAAAGCGATTATTGACTTACCTTTCTCCGGTTGGTTGGTAAATTCCTTTTAGCGAATACATGTCGAACAGTTTTGTGGCGGGACACCAACTTTTGGCGAGTAATTCTTTGGGAATCCTTTAAGAGCATACTTATGGTTCATTTGGACATACTTTCCTTATATTGATTGATTATATGATTGAGATTCTTCATTAAGATGCTGGCACAGTTAATTATTTTACGCTTTTTTCGGGTCCCCATTTTTCTTTTTAATATAAGCACTTGGATTTTTTGCAAAATTGTGACAAACACATGTGGAGGAAAACTTAAGTCACTTTTTGAATAGGCTGAAATTTTCCCTTTTCCAAAATCACTTAGATGTGAACCACGCTGCATTATATTGCAAATTGATTAAAATTGCATAAAAAACAAAAATAATTCTTAAATTTTTTATTTATTTACCATTCTTTTTTGTTTTCCAACACTAACAAAATATTGTTACACAATTTTTCTCTTAAATCAATTAAGTAATCTATTAAATTTTTCACAATATATGATCAGCAAAAACACTCTTAAAAAGAGTTCTATGTTATCAAAGGATGTTTATAGTACTAGAAAAAATAGCAAAAATCATTTGTAATTATAGTTATGCAACGCAGTGTATTTTGGGCTTGTGAATATTTTTCAATGAAAATCGAAACTTATTAAATATTTAGGCTCCAGTTAAAAAATTACGTACTACTGGGAGGCAAAAATAAAAAGGAAGCAAACATTAAACTGACTTTATGATAATGTTTGGTTTATGCAGACTCTAATGTATGAGTATCATAAAAATCGGTTATAAATTACTACGAAACAAACCAAACTTTTTTTTTAATGATTTTTAAAATTATTTTTGATAATAATTTTTTTTTGTTTTTTTTTTTTTAATTTTAATTTTAAAGCTATAAAAAATTAAAGTTTTTACTATAGAAAAAAATAATAAAATTATATTATCGTGCAAATTGTAAAATTGAACGTTTGAACCACCACGACGCCGTATGAACAAAATAATATACCAATCCAACAAAAACTGTTCTGCTTCATCATATTTATGAATAACTTCATAAATATGAAGAAAAACTTTATTGATTTTCGTTCAATGTAACACTTTATAAATATGAAATAGCAAGTTGTTGACAGGCTTCTTTATATTTCATAAATATGATGATAAAGTTTCATAACTTTTTATGAAGTGCTTCTGAAACATTGCATAAATATTATGAAGCTGCTTCATAAGCTTTTATGAAATGTTTCATAAATATTAAGAAACGTTTCATAAATATTATGAAAAATATTCATAAATTATGTTTAACATTTTTCCCTAAATTTCTTGATATAAATTACAAAAGATACAAGAGTAAAATAAATACACTTTTACAACATTTAATTGTTTTATTTGCAACATATATTATTTTAAAAATGTAATTTTTTTAAAAAAAATATCTTCTAAAGTTAGAAAATTGGAATCGAAATATAAAAAAACACTTTTTAAAATCAATTTCTAACATAAAGGATTTTTTTTTCAATTTTTTAATTATTAGTGGAAATTTTATTTTCAGTCTCAACTTAATTCTCATTTGTTTTAACAAATGGAATATATAAGTGTTTGAATTTGTAAATGAGGTTGCCACTGCTTTCTAAACTTGTTCTGATGATGGGGACCTAGAAAATCCCCGAAATGGAACCATCAACAAATTCTTGAAAGTGGTCAATTTATAAATTGAAAACAAAAAACTCTATAGATTATTTGTTAGGACAATATCCTAATAAAGAAATATAGAGTATGGCCTTGAACTTAAATAAATTTTCATTTTCATAACAGAATTATAGGTCGGAAAAACATAATTTTTATTTTTTAAATAATAATTATAACAAACTTTTATAAAAGATTTAACTTATTTAAATCATTGCATAATTAAAGGTCGAAAAAAACATAATTTTTATTTTTATAAAAATTATAACAAACTTGCAAAAAAGGCAAAGTACCGCCTAGTTTACTTCCCCTGTTTTGTTTACAAACTAAACAAAATATAAAAAAGGAGAGAAAAACAAAAAACGTGTATTGAATATCCACCAGAGGTGGATCTTGCACATCAAACAAGTTTTCAAATAGATCTATCAACACATTCCTGAAAGGGTCAAATAATAAATTTGAAAACAAAAACTATATAAATTATTTGTTAGGACAATATCCTAATGAAGAAATATAGAGTATGGCCTCAAATTTGAATAATTTTCATTTTCATTATTTAAATAATTTTATGTGTCTTAATTAGTTTTGATTTTTAATTTTAGATGATTTTGATTTTTAATGAAGTTAATTTTAATTTGTAATGAAGATAATTAAGTTTATTAGACACTATATTGAAATTGAACTAGTGTTAGGAAAAAACGCGTCACTTTTGTTTCGAGGATTTAATGAGTTTTTTGTTGAAAATTTTAATTCAGCCCAAATAATTCTATCCTTTCAAATAAAAAACAAGCTCTAGCTTATTTTTGGTTGCCTTAATAATGACGTTGCAGAAAAAAAGTGCTGAAATTAACAAATAATTTTGCTTAATAAATTTAAGATAAGATCAACAAAATTACAACTATTTAATAAACAAAATTTCTGAGCTGAATTTTAGTCAATTGAAAATAAAAATTCAATCGGCTAAAATGAGCTAAAATGTGTCTACTTTTAGTAAACAAAAAATCACCAAAAAATGTGAAATTTTCAGTTTTTTTTTTATTACGAATAAAAATTTACCCTTCTGAAATCAGCAGTCTACTTTTTTAACAAAATATTTCTGTTCATTTTAGTAGGACAACTAAATTTGTTTTTGATATGACGGTTTTTTTTGCTGTTTTTGTTTAACAAAATTCTTTGCTGAAAAAAATAAATATTTAATTAACTAAAATTTAACTCGAATATAATTAACATTTTGGGTATTTAACAGATTTATTTTTGCTGTTCTTAATTTACTAAAATTTAAAAAAAAAAAATCTGCTAATTTCAGCAGATTTTCCTGCAACGTAATTTTTAACTGAAATATATATAGAAGCTCTTCGAGCTATTTTTACAGAATTTATTTCTATGAGTGAATAAAAAAAAACTGTGCAACTGTTTACGGAATCGAAAAATAAAATTCTAAAAAATTTTAAATTTTTGGTCATAATTAGCATATATTGTTATTGGTCTTGAACAATTAAAATACTTACAAGGAGAATCAGTTAGAGGCTTCCCTAAAATTTCGATAACATTTGGGTCTAATAATGGTTTTCAACTCTAAAGTAAACATAGCGTCCCAAATTCATATAATGGGGGTAAAAATGGGTTTCAAAATTCTTCGAGACTTGTTTGTTTGAGAAGTTTTTAAGTTTTTGATGTATTGGGTAGATCTTCTAATTACCTTTCACGAATTTTGGCATTTTGAATATATTTATTTTGGTCAAAATATAAAAAAATGCTTTTGATAGATTTCACTTTGTGAAACTTAAGATTTTTTAATAAAAGATTCCCTCATAGATGTAAAAATTCTTCTAAAACGCAAAAATGTTACTGCAACCATACTAAACATATTTATTTTTTTTAGCAAGAGAAGGAAAAAACAACTACAGATAGAACGAACAAAATTTGTGGAGAAAAGAAGTGCGATGCAGTCACTCAATACCACTTTAATTTTTTTTCAGGGCAAGCAAAAAACTCGGTAAAATAAAAACTCATCGAATGCGAATTTTATTTATAAAATCGCAATTTTATATTGCACAAGTCCAAAATAATGGGAAAGCATGTAGTTTAGCTAAATGAATAATTACACGGTGTTACAGTGAAAAAAAAAACTTGGAAAACGACCTAGCGTGGGTTAAAGGTCTTGTTGAATACATTACAAATTGTGTCAAAAAATTTCAGAAACACCCTCAAATTCAGAAGTTATTCTAAAAAAACCGTTTTCAGTGATGTTCGTGAACTTATCGACCTGCAACTCAGTCAGTTTTTGTCCGATTAAAATTTTGTTTTTGTTAAGAATATCTACAAAAAAAAACGAAAATTATAAACTTTTAAACTTTCCTGAAGATGCTACACAAAGGAGTAGCGAAATATTGAAAATAAAAAAACTTTTATATAAAAAACAAACCTTAACTCAAATAATTAGAAAATTTAAAAATAAGAAATAAGGTTAAATAAACGAAAATAATTATTATAAACTTTTTTAATTTTAGTAGCTTTCATTGCTTATTTTAATATGAAAGCTTATAAAAATTTATAACAACGTAAAAAATTTAGTTCTTAACAAAACATGGTTTTCATTTTTCAAATCGGATGAAAATTGTAAAAGTTATTCAATTTTTCACTTGTTTTTAACTATACATGTTAACTTAGGTTAATCTATTTGTACAGTTTTTAGTTTACGTTTGTAAGTCAAGAAAAGTCTGCAATCCCAAAATTTTTACTTTAGAAAAAGTTTAGTAACTTTTGCAAATATAAACCGATTTTAATAAATAATATCTCGTTTTTTTCTATATAAAATTGTCTTTAAAATACAGTGCAAAAAATGATAGGTTTTCATAGAAAAAAATTAAAATAACTCCTGTTGAATTTGAAAAATTTGAAAAATTAGGAAAAAAAAAAAAATAAAAAAAAAATGAGAAACTCTTGATAAATACTTACCTAATTTCTTGGAATATATATTTTATGAATACATTTCATGGAAGCTTAATTCTTTGCCTTTCCAAAACTGTTTAAAATTTTGAAATCGCTCAAAAATGTGTGAGTTAGAGGTACTAAAGTGCTACGACCTACCCTAAAACAGTTTTTTGAAAATAACTCAAAATTTTTGAAAACGGTTTTTGTATGTCCTCACCTAGGCCTACAACCCCCCACTAGGACGGTTTTCAAGTTCTGACAAAAAGTGTTTTTTTTTTTTGTAGCAGTGTGTTATCATCAATAAAATCGGATTTTTTTGGTTGCGCCCTTTTGGAGTTTAGGAGACGTTATGTTGTTGTAATATTAAACTATTCAAATTTAAATAAGTCACTTATAAAAGCAACAATTGCACAAATACCCATGATAGCATACTTTTACTTGTTATTTAAACAAATAATTTTTTTTATGACCGGAATTAATTTGTTATTGATGGTGGATGATGAATTTTTAATCTTCTTGTAAACAGATAATTGAATTGTCACAATTTTTTATGAGAATATATCCATGAAGTGGATACGTTACATATGTTTTTTTTGACTACAACAACAACAACAACAACATTTATCATTCTATCATCACACTCATCAAATAATGATGAATTGACTCGATGACAAACCAAAAATCGACAGGTGCAAGCAGCTGCATAAAATTGGAATTTAAATTTTTTCAACTGATAAATTTTATAGGGATGAATGATGTGAAAGAAATTGTTATTAAATTAAAACAAACTTATTTTAAAAATAATAAAATTAAAAATAATGATTAAATCACGCTTAAAATCTATAACGCTTAACTTTTTTTTTTTTTAATTTTTCTTTTCGAAACTATAATGAACAATACCAAACAAAAAAAAATAACATGTTTGGTTTATTAGCAAGTTTTTAAAAGTTAAAAATTATAGTTGGTAACTATTTTATAACCGTTTTAGTGTTGGCCTTAAAGGCCATGGTTAGATTGAGTATGTGTGTGTATGTGTAAGTGTGTGCTCGGTTTTATAAAGATCATCTTAAACTGTCATTGTGGTCATTCAACTTGTAACTGCAGACTTTCACTGAACAATTTTATAACTCCTTAACACAAACATAAAAAGGAAATTTATAACATGTACTTGAGAGCAAAACAAGTCAACATATATTTCACCGGTATATGAACTACAGCATTCCTTATAAAGATGAAAAAAAAAAAAACACCCAAAAGATAGCGTTATTACAAAAAAACAAAAAAAAAAGGTACCTATTCCAAACCGGAGAAAATATTAAAACAATGTTTAATATAAATAATGTGATGAGGCGAGGAAAATATGAAAAAAACGCGTAATTTATAAACATCCCAGCAAAACTTTGGTAATGGGTGCGATAAAGTAATGCATTACCTTGTAATGTGTACTCCTTACATGTATCATTATTTTCCAACAAGAAGTAATGAGTTACCGATAATTGAACACTCATGGATTACCTTGTAATGACCCCTCGTTACATTTTACATTACTTCAAAACATAAAATAATGACTTACCGATCATCAATTACATAATGCATGAATTATAAACGTAAAGTAATTATTAATATATATTTTTGAAAATCTATTTATAGACACATTACTTTGTGATTTTTTGTAAGCATAATGGTAAGGTGTATATTTTTGATATCACGAACGAAAACACGAAGCACAACAACTCACCTACATTTTAAGCAATAAAATATTGTATGTATCGATAGCTCAGTTGGTAGAGTTCTCGCCTAACTAAATGTTAAATACCAGAGACCCCAGGTTCGAATCCCAGCATGACCAAGTTATTTATTTAATAAAAAAAAGTTATTTATTTAATTAAAAAAAATGTCTGTAAAAAAAATTTGTATGCATTTTTTTATGAAAATCTATTTATAGACACATTACTTTTTCCCACCATGTAACCATATAAGTAGCCAGTTACTTTACCCATTACAAGGTAATGAGTTCCTTTGAGGCTCATCGCCTGTAAAATTCATCAGTGAAGTAACGTGTAAAGTAATGCATAAAGCCCTATGGCGATACATTACTTTACCCATGATTTGGTAATGTGTGGTTTTGCTGGGCAACATATACTAGGTGTTATGATGCCAACCAGTTCCACATTAAAAAAAAAAATAAATAAAAGTTATATGACTAAGGTGTCTTTTCATTTGTCTACAGACAAGAAATATGGCCAAGTTTTTTTTTATATAGCTTTTTAGTTTTTCGTTGTCGGCCTGGTCTTAAATAACACAATAGGATGGCCCAAAAAAAAAAAGACTGTCGAATTTTGGAATTCCACAAGGCTGCCCAATAATGCTGGGTCAAAATTTCGGAACAATCGATCAATATTTATTGAAATTAACAATTTTTCAGGTTTAGGCCGAAATTTAACAAAATTCAAATATTTTATGGATATGAAAATGAAAATAATTCAAGTTCGAGGCCATACTCTATATTTCTTTATTGTCCTAACAAATAATCTATATAATCTATTTTTGTTTTCAAATTTATTAATTGACCACTTTCAGGATAGTGTTGATAGATCTACAAGTTTTTATGGATATAAAAAAGTTTTGACACAGACTTATAATAAAACTTTTTTTAAGTACTTTGCCCGTCTTAACAAGAATCTGAAGTAAAAACACCGAAATCAAACCAGCCCACAGTGTGAGGTTTTAACATTCTAGCTGATCAAAATTGCATATTTCTTTAACAAATAAAGGTACAGTCACGCAATTTGGTACAAGTAATATATGACTAACAACACAACTTCTGTAGAAAAATGGGCGGAATTGGACAATTGCCACGCCCACTTCCCATAATAGATAAAATATAATTTTTTTAAATTGGTTTATAATTAATAGCAAGATTGCCTTATCTTGAGTAGGACAATTGGGGAAAATTGCAATACCCTTGTTTTAATCAAACAACACATTACCCATGCATATCTCGTTACCTAAAATGCAAACGGACCAATTAACAAAAAAAAAAAATGAATACTTTCAATAGAAAAAACATTATAACCATTAAAAAAATACCAATGTTACTAACGTCCTTGTGCATTTAAAGTTACGATATGTGTACCTTAAAAAATAAAAGTTATTTTTTTAAAAAAGATTTTTTTTTTATTTTCAATTCAATTTAAAAAAATACAGTACAAAGTTTATTAAAAATAAAAAAATATAAATAAATTATTATAAGAATAAGAAAAGTACATATATATATGTTTCATATCATTCTTCTGCAATATAAACATCCGGGTCTTGCAGCAAATCCAAAATTGTGGGTGTTAAAATTCCTTTTTTAGTTTTTGGGGGTTTTCGCAAACTACAGATGAATGGATCCGAAGATATTTAGAGCCTGTTAATCAAATCCGTATTTGTGTCCTCTCTGGATGTTTTGCGTGTAAAGTTTTCACGGTAATTTCTGCAATCCTTATTTCGTGCCTCTTGGGCTTCTTCCGAAAGCTGACCAATAGGTAAAATACAACTGTCTATTATTATTTTACCATGGAAAAGTATTTTGTGTACCGTCACTGGCATATAGTACCATGGGTATTTTTCCAAATATAGATTTCTTGTTTCAGTTGTATAATTTTCAAAAGCAACAGAGTTTATTTTATAGCCACATCCCAGGCACTCAAGAATAACATGAAAACGTTCTACCAGCTCCAAATCAATACCAGTAATATTTGACGACTTCTCGGCATCTCGTATTCATCGTATTCAAAAGTTCTCTTGCTTTCCTTTTTCTTGTTTTTTCTGAGCACTCATGGAATTTTTTCTCTGGCCTTCCACTAGTAGAAACCGAAGAAGAAATGGTTTTATCACAAATAAATTGTGATAAATCAATTTCTAGAGTTAACCAACCAGTATTTGTTTTCAAAAATCGAAGTTTTGTTCTTTTCGATATCTGCCATTTTGAGTTTATTTGTGCGCAAATTTTTTGAGAAAAAAGTTTTATTTCTTGCAAATTAAGAGTTTGTTTTGAACCAGTACTAATATTTCCTGAAATAAATTCAAATACACGCAGACATTTTTCATTTTTTTCTGCAAGCAGCCAAACATCAAAAATTTGTTGGCGCGAAATACAAGAATTCATGATCAGTTTTTGGATCGGAAATAGTGGGGGGGCAAGTTGGGGCAGATTTTTTTGGTTGATTCAGAAAGAAGACAAAATAGGTAATCTGATGCAAATAATGCGATTACGTGTGCTTGCTTGTGTATATATTTTTATGTCCAATGAAAAAAAAAAAATTTTCAAAATAACTTCTAAAAAGAGATATATTTAAAAACCTTCGAACTTTTATTCTGATCACGTGTTTTACATTTGATTAATTCTGTTAATAAAAAATATACAAAACTACAAAATAAAAAAAATTTCATGAAGATATTGCATTTTATAAAAAAGTTACAACCATTAAAAGTTGGGCTACGCGCCTTAACTTGCTCATGTCTAGCAATAGTCTGCAATTACAGTGAAGTTTAAGGTGCTGTTACTTCATAACGCTGTTAATTTTTTTAATTCCAAATGCAATTATATGTAGTTGGGATTGTTATCAATCAATTCTAGTAAAAATTCTTTAAAAAAAAACATACAAAAAATTGGATTTTGATAAGCTAAAATGTTAAAACCTTACACTGTGCAGCCTCCCGAAATATAGGCCTAGTGCACTTCATAAAAAAAAAAAAATTTGGTTTAAAACTTTGACCCATTTTGCAGATATTTCTGGATGTACTCAATATATTTCCAAGTTTGACCCCTCGTTTTATTTATTAAAGTGCATGTTCTAAACATGCATTTAATATTTTCAATTTTTTAAAAAAAAATCTGAATGTTGTAGGTACAATTCCAAAAAGAGAAAATTTTCAAGACCTCTCCGGTGTTCCAAAATACCTTTGCACATTTCCCGACATCGTTTTTCTGAAATTAGAGCTAAATTTATGTAGGATCCAAATCATGGATGGTAACCGCTTAGATGCGGGTATCGGTAAGGGTTACGCTATTTTCTTTTATTTCTTTAACGATATTTTTGGGATAACGATATTTCAGTTATTTCCGTAACTGGTTTTTTAGCGTTAACGGTATTTCAAATATTTTGTTATTTTGTGGATAATAGGTTATCCGGTAGAGATATTTTAATGCCCTCAGGGAACTTCTGCTTTAAACATATGTAGTTGTTTAGGTTGTAATACAGTTTCTTTATTTTTAATGTAAATGTATGTCATTTGTAGACCAAATTAAATTTTTTACTAACCTTGTAGTTCGTTTAAAAAAACAAACCACATCAAATGTCTGTTTTATGAATTTACATTCATTTTTTAAGTCGTTTTTTGTTATTTAAAAAAATGTCCATAAAAAAAAGGCAGAAACTAGTCTGATTAAAAATTAATAGTGTTTATAATTTTTTAGAGAAAAACGTTTATTCTTCTTCTTAACCTCAACATTTCTAAATTAAAAAAGTGAAATTCCATTACATAGTATTCTAAGTGTGGTAACATTATTTAAGTTATTTAGGTGCGCCCCGGTAGGCTTGTTGGTAGCGTGCTGGCTTATCAGTGCGGGGGTCGTGGGTTCGATTCCCACCAGAGGCACTGGTCTGTTTTCGCTACAACGCGCCGAAGGACATAGTAGCTAGTGCTCGGTTAGGGTAATAGTATATAATTTGTAATTATATGATTATTAATAAAAAAAAAAAAAAAAAAAAAGTTATTTAGGTAATGTGATATTCGAACCTGGGGTCTCTGGTTGTTAGGCGAGAACTCTACCAACTGAGCTATCGTCACATATAATAATTTGTTGCTTAAAATGTAAATGAATTGTTGGGCTTCGAGTTTTCGTTTGTGATTTTAAAAAT
Organism: Delia radicum; assembly: GCA_021234595.1. Taxonomy (NCBI): domain Eukaryota; kingdom Metazoa; phylum Arthropoda; class Insecta; order Diptera; family Anthomyiidae; genus Delia; species Delia radicum. Next base: position 200,014,547 of record CM037855.1, on the reverse strand, counting down.
ATATGACTTACCCTCATGATTACAAAAAATCACAAAATAATGTGTCTAAATATAGATTTTCAAAATAATATTTTAAACATTACTTTACGCTTATATTTCATGTATTATGTAATTGATGATGAATGTCCAATTATTGGTAAATCATTACTTTATGTTTCAAAATAATGTTGAAGGTAGGCAGTATACATTACAAAGTAATGCATTATGTTACCCATTAACAGTAACTCATTACATTTTGTTAAAAAATACATTACAAGGTAATGGATTACTTTTGTTTTGCTGGGTTTTTAGTATAAAATCTTAAATTTTAGGAAGTCATTAACTAAAAGTTAAGAAATTTAAAATTGTAGGACAAAACTAAAATCAAATACGCGCCTTAATTAAATTTAGTTTACAAATTTTAACTTCTTAAAATTAAGTATAATAACTTTTGTTTAAGAAGATTAAAATTTTTAAACCTAAAAAATTCCCATTTGGTTTATATTTCATATTATATAAGTGTTTTAATTTTGCCAAGTAAAATTTAAGTAATAAATTTCACATTTAAAATGTTCAAATAAACGAAAATAATCTTATAATTATTTTCGCTAATATTAACTTAAGATATATATGAAATTGATTACTTGACTAATAGCTGCCAAACTTAAACATTTATATTTTTGAAAGTATATACCTTTTGAGAATTACCAATTAATAAATAATATTACAAATAAACTAAAGCAGATAAGCACCCAGCAAAACTTTGGTAATGGGTGCGATAAAGTAATGCATTACTTTGTAATGTGTACTCCTTACCTGTATCATTATTTTCCAACAAGAAGTAATAAGTTACCGATAATTGCACACTCATGGATTACTTTGTAATGAGACCTCATTTCATTTTACATTAATTCAAATCATAAAATAATGACTTACCGATCACCAATTATATAACGCATGAATTATAAACGTAAAGTAATTATTAATATATATTTTTGAAAATCTATTTATAGACACATTACTTTGTGATTTTTTGTAAGCATAATGGTAGGGTTTACATTTTTGATATCACGAACGAAAACACGAAGCACAACAACTCATTTACATTTTAAGCAATAAAATATTATATGTATCGATAGCTCAGTTGGTAGAGTTCTCGCCTAACTAATTGTTAACAACCAGAGACCCAGGTTCGAATCCCAACGTGATCACGTTATTTATTTAATTAAAAAAAAAGTTGTTTATTTAATTAAAAAAAAAATATCTGTAAAAAAAAAATTTATCCATTTTTTTTTATGAAAATCTATTTATAGACACATTACTTTATCCCACCATGTAACCATATAAGTAACCAGTTACTTTACCCCCTACAAGATAATGAGTTACTTTGAGGCTCATCGCATGTAAAATTCATCAGTGAAGTAACGTGTAAAGTAATGCATGAAGCCCTATGGCGATCCATTACTTTACCCATGATTTGGTAATGTGTGGTTTTGCTGGGCAACAATTTTGTTCTTGTTTGTTTTAAATATACCTACTTAATATTATTATAACTTATGAACTAGAAATAAGTTAATTTTGCATTAGCATAAGTTCAAGCGTATTAAAATTGAAGAAAAATGAACTAGATTTTAAGATGTTTTTTATTAGATTTAAGCAAAATTATATATTCAATTTAATTCAAAAATATACTAAATTTTAGTAAAGTTTCATAAAATTTAAGACAAAATTTACAAAATTTTAATACAAATTTACTTGATTGAAGTAAATTGATTTTACTTGTTTTTAAGAAAACTGCATACTTAATTTGAGTTAAATTTTGTTTGGAGACAAATCATTTCCGTATTTCTTAAAATGTAGTTCAAATTACTTATTATTTGGTAAACTTTTTTTTTTTGAGTGTAATTACCATTGACATCAAGCAATGACAATTAAATCGTCAATTAATTGGTTCATTCAATTAACTAGTCCCAAGTATGGTATGAGTTTACATAGTTTTTTTTCTGCCACCTTAAAACTAAAAATATAATTTTGTGTTTTCCAGTCATTTATCATTCCAAAATGATGAAAACGAAGTGACATCAGTAGAAGTTCATTTTACTGTGAATACTAAATTACAGAAGAAAAAAAAAGAGTTATGAAATTCATAGATAAATTATAATTTAACAAACAAAAAGAGAAAATTTAGGTTTTCAGGTCACATGTAAATGTTAATTAATAAACAAATAATGAAACCTTAAGGCTGATATAGTGAGAGAAGGTGAACAAATTTGAATCTAAAAGTCTTTTCTAACAAAAACTTGTTGCCTTCAAAATATGTAATAAGGTAAAAAAAAAAGACAATAGACCACAGTCAAGTACCAAATGGAATTAAAAACATGTATCAGAGTTTGGTTTTTTTCTCATATCATTTCACTTCTTACAAATTTCAGTTGCAGTTGAATCCTGTTGAATTTGTTTGTGTTGTCTGGAGTTGTTTTTTCGACTTATTCATCATCATTTTATACGTTCAAATTTATTCACTCATTTGTTTGGAAGCACGTGCTTCTAATGTTTTTTTTTTTTTTTGGTATTTTTGTTGTATCATTTGCTTTAGTGTTCATAAACAGTGTTAAATTGTTTTTGTTGTACCGTTTTTGTTGTTTTCATTGTGGTTCGGTTGGAGGATAGATAGCGAAAGGATATATGTATGAGTGTATAATAAAAGCCTGTAAAACGTGACCAAATCCTTTTGCCGGTGTTAAATAATTTATAAATTGTTTAAGGATTTCATGTTTTTTTTTTTTTTGCTGTTGTTAATTATGCAAACTGTGTTGAAATTGTACAGTTTTTTTTTTACTTTTTTTTGTGTTGGAGGGTCCTTTAAACAGTGTATAATAAATTTCAAGTTTTTTGAAGAACAAAAAACAAAAAAAAAACACCCAAGTGTTTGAAATGGCCAAAACTAAAAGTACAATTTTTTTAATTTATATTACTCATACGCAACCAGTTACAGGAATTGCTAAACTTAAAAAATATCATATAATCTGAAACAAACTGTCGCAGATTCTAAACTTTTTGTATCAAAAATTTAAAGTTTATAAGGGACTCATTGCATATAAAACCATCAAAAATATCCAGTTTTCGACCTCTATCCGCTTCAATTTAAACTAAACATGTTATAAGTGTCATCTAAATATGTTATTATACAAGTTTTGGGTTGTCAGCTCTAACGGTTGTGGAAATATTGCGTTTTGAAATATTAAAAACAAAATCAAAAATTTAACAACAGTAGTCGTACACACAGAGAAAAATTAAGCTATTTGCCAACTGAAATTACGTTAATTCGACTCTAATTCGGTTATTAAGAATTTCAGTCGGTTGGTACAACTCAACATTAGTTTTCACAACAAAGTTCGTTTAATTCAACAGAATTATATTTGCAACATCTAAAACATTTAGAAATCTAATACAAATATCGTTGTACTAACTGAATTTAGAAGTTGCTAACATTAAAATACACTTTTCAATTCGGTTGGCACTTTATTTCTCTGGGTGTAATTAATCGTCCATATCTTTTTAACGGTTAAAGCTAGGTGATTCATTGATACTAGGGTATTCAAATTGCTCGGGTTTGGTTTTGTTCGAGTAAACGAGTAAATCGATTTTGATGTTTTTAACTTACTCGATAAATCGAGTAAGATTTTAATATTACTCGAGTAACTCGAATAATTTTAATAGTTTATAATAAAACATAAAATAAATACAAAATCAGTAGTTCCGAAATGTATTTTATCAAATTAAAAAAAAAAAAATGGAAAATTAAATAAATATTCTAAACTAACAACCAATTGCGGGATTTTACATTATTTGCTTTCGTTTTTATAAAGTTCGACTTTAGAAGACATTAGAGATATAACTTTTAGAATTTTTTGCAAATATCCAAAATAATATGGCATTACAGTCTATGCCTCGGAAAAATATAGAGTAAAAATCATATAAATTACATAAACTTTTCATATATTTGCCAAAATAGTTTAAGACAATGGTTTCGAATTTTATTATTTGTTGTTGAATATTTAGATACTTAAAAATTCCGCTTGATTTATAGAAATCGGACCTTTTGGTCTTAAATTTTGTGTTTTTAATTTTGACCATTTATTTGAATATAATAACGTATTACGAGGGCGGAACAATAAGTCCGTGACTTTTCGAACTTCCCTCGTAGTTATATGAAATGCAACACTGCTCCCATCAAGTACCACCTGTTAGTAGACTACTGTCAAATTTTGAGCAAGTTCCGTCATTAACTTTGCGTTTAACAACTGTTCAAAGCATACAACTTTTTGTTTTTTTTTTTTAAAACGGAAAAAAGTGAATTTCGAGTGCTCAGTAAACATTATTTTTTGCGAAAAAAAAGTCAATCAAACCAAAGAAAAGCTTGATAAATACTACGGGGACGCTGCATCATCGATTTCAATGGTAAAAAAGTTGTTTACTGACTTTCGTTGTGGTCGCACAATTACAAATGACGTTCTGAACAGCCAATTGACTTCAACACATCCGAAAATGTCGAAAAAATCCACGATATGATGTTGGCCGATCGAAGAGTAAAAGTGCGTGAGATTGTTGATGCCACAGGCAATTCATATAGCAGTGTGGTTCCGATTTTAAATGATCAGTTGGGTTTAAGAAAGCTTTCTGCAAGAAGGGTGCCGCGTTTGCTCTCAATTGACCATAAATGCAATCATGGCCAATAAGGTAATGGCAACAGTTTTTTTGGGATGCACACGGGATAATCCACATAGATTACCTTCCAAAGGGAAAAAACAATAATCGGCGAATATTATGCTAACTTATTGGACCGATTTAACTAGGATTTAAAAAAGAACGACCCCATATGGCCAAGAAATGCCTATTTTATGGACATCGAAAAATCCTATTTTTTTGAAGGGATACAAAAATTGGAGAAACGTTGGACTAAGTGTATTGAGCTAAAGGAGATTATGTTAAAAAACAAATTTTTTTTGAAAAAAAACTGTGTTTCAAGTCACGGACTTATTGATCCGCCCCCGTAGTTTCGAACTAAATCAATGAAATTGCACTGGATTTCGTTTATTGCAACTTTTTATTTAGTTAATGCAAATTTTCTTAAAATTGTACAAAGATTTATAATTTTATTTCTGATAATTTTCTTTCACTTTATTAACAAGTTTTATTAAACTTCGGGTTCTGATGAGATCTTTAACCAGATCGAAATACTAGTATCAAACTAGCTAATATGTTTGATTTGCATTATTTTTGTAAATATACGGAGGTTGAAAGTTATAAAATAAAAATATCGTATTTTTATTTACTCGATTAGTTGATTAATCGGCCAAAATTGTTCGAGCTATTCGTTACTCCAAATTGATCACTTTAATTTACTCGAACAGTTTTTTGAATAAAACTCATCGATTAATCGAGTAACGGTTAACCGATTGAATACCCTAATTGATACCTCATTTTAAAGCCACTGTCATCGTCCTTTAAATAATATAAGCGAAAAAATGTAAAAGGTAAAACGCATTTTTTTTCAAAATCCTTTTTTTTAAATTTTCAAAAAAAAATATATGTTAATTATCAAAGTTATGGATAAAAATCTAAAAAAAATATACTAAATATAGTAAATAGAAAAAGAGATTTACATAAAAACAATTAATTATTGAAAAAATTCTTTTTGTGTACAACTTTTCACCCAGCAGAGATATGGAAATTACTTTTTTAGTGAATGTATCCGCCAGGTCTAGTGACTCCATTTTACATTGGTTTGGATCTGAGAGTTAAAAACTATGAGCAAAAATATAAAATTAATGAAAAACTTTTGTAAGTTTCAAGTAATTTTTTACCATTTTTCATTTTTTGAATTTCATCAATTCTTTAGCTAAAGAATTTTCATCGTGATACTTTTTAAATACAGCCTGTCTAACCCTGTCCAACGTTTCTCTCAAGTCAAAAAAAAACAAACAAACTTGAGAAATAAAAGGCATCTACAGTCTGTTTCAACAGGTGTCGAACATTTTTAAAATAGCGCATATCTCGTATCAAGATTAAAAACAATTGAATTTATCCATGATTTGTTTTTATGTTATAACTTATTTTCTTTGTATAGATACATTTTTCATTTCAAATTAAAATTATTTAATTTACGCCAGTAAAATGTCTTCGATTATGACTTTAAAATTTAACAAATCCATATCGCACACCCTGTTCAAAAGTGACTCAACTCAAAATTTTTAAATTTTTCAGAAATCGAAAAAAAATATTTGCAACCATATACCAATTGAAACATAAAGAGAGAAATAACTGTTTTTTAGCAACGGTTAACAACAACGAAATACACTGAAAATTTTTTTATAGATAAACTAGTGTATTGTGCATAGTTTAAACATATAAACCCGAAAAACTAAAATTTTGAGTTAAGTCACTTTTGAACTAGGTGTGCGATATTTCGTTTAAGAGTAGGCAACAAAAATTAACAATTATCATTTTGATGATCGTAAATCAATGTGTCTCTAATATCCACATAATAAATATGTTACGAGTATTAAATATAAAAACATAAATTCTGATATACTCATACTGGCAATAATAAAGCTCTAGATTTTGTGATAACAAAAATATACGTATAAAATTAGATATGCATTTGTAAAGTGCTCAATAAAAATCTAATATGGAAAAACCAAAAATAAAAAAATAAAAAAATTAACATATGTATGCATAAGAAGTATAAAATATAAGTAATAAACTCCGCTGGAGGTAAAATCCCGATGAAAAAAGTTCCGATATAGGTATATATAATCATATATAGTCATATATATAATTCCATATCACAACATGTCTAAGCTGATCCGAAAAGTAGCATACATAACCTTATTTCATGGGAGCTAGCTCATGGGATCTCATCTCATATAATTTGATCCGAAAAATGGGTATTTTTAATTTGATCAAGTTATATATAACTTGATACAATCTGATATAACTTCATAAAATTCGCACTACAATTTTGTTTCACATTCCAAAAAAAAAATTTAAATATAAATCTATGAATAGGAAAATTAGATGTGATTTCAATTTGACTTTTCGAATTATTTCTTAAACACATGAACCGATCGCTTAGGTGTCTTCTGAAGATTAACTCATCTCTGTCTTAGCTTTCCACTGATGTAGCTTTCCACTGATATCAATATAGAAAGTTGTTGTAGTTTTCTAGTGTTTCACAATTATAACGTAATTTTAAGAAAACTTTAAAAATTAGAGGGTAATGATAAACACTTTGGGTAAAAATAAATTTGTATTAAAGAACATATTTGTTTCTTTCATTTTACTGTAGTTTCGGTTCAGTGTGTACCAAAAAACATGGACTTTCGGAGATTTTAGCCCAAAATCTGTATTTATAGAACATTCTCTATAAATGCAACAAAATTGAAGTCGAGACTTAATTTTTTCTTAACAATCCAACTTATTATATTGAAGACAAAAAGTGTTGATAAAAAAAGTTAATTCCATGCGATAAATATTGCATGTTATGTTTTTTTCGGCTAAATTCAATTTGTTCTTTGTGCTATAAAGATGTTAACCCTCTAACTGGCAAACGATGTTGTGCAAAGGAATTCATACCATGTGCTCCACTCGAAAAACAAATAATAAGTTCTTCAACAAAATTGTTTATCGTTGCCTAATTTAGGCGATATGAGCCAAAATATTTTAGTGTGCATTTTGGAAACTAAAGCATATAAAAGAGAAGTTTTGGACAAAAAATATTTCTCTTAACAATATATAACCACGCTCGAAAAACTGTTTTTTTCTGCTCCTATTTACGAAGATATCGCTATTTTCGTTTTTTGGGAAAAGCGAAATTAGCGAAAAAGTATCTAAACTTCAATTTATATTGTCCAAACTTCAACGTTTTGCTTTTAATACTTAATGTCTTCTTTCTGTAAAGTTTTATAAAAATCCGTCTATTGGTTTATAAGTTAAGACGATGTCCTTTAGAGGAATCCTGATAAAATTCTGTGAGTCCTTGGACTAAAGTAAGGACTTATTATTAAAGATTAAGCTTCAGTCTTACCTATATGTTATTTTAAAGAGTTTTTAGTCAACTTAAATTGGTTTCTTAGATTTTTTGAAAACTATATATAACTAGTTTGTTTTTGAAATTTTACGAAATTTTGATTTTGAAGCTTTCTCGCTTCCAAACCGTGGAGGCACACGAAAAATTTCTTCGCAAAATATTTAGCAAATTTAGTTTTCTATCGGAATATATTAATTTCTATGTATAAATTACTTATTTGACGCATTTGTGGCAAATTTTATGAAGAGTGCTCTGAGGCAGCATTATCCGTTAGAGGGTTAAGCTTTAAAATGGCTTTTTCTTAAGATTTGTTGGGCTTTTAATTGCTATTTTTAAGACTGTCTGACTTTAAATGCTTTTTTTTGCTTATAACATATAATATATTCTAAAAGCTTTTAACTTTTTTTTAAAAAGTGTAGCTTTTCTAAGTTTTTACTTTTGCCTTTTTTTTGCCTTGAAATTTTTGTTAAAATTCGTATGAGATGTAAATATGTATCGTTACATATGGCCACATATAGAATTAGATACAACTATATCAAATTATATATATTACTATATATAAACTTTTTTCATTGGGTTCCTACAATATCTTATAGAATCATCATCACCAGCTAATCTTTTAAACACTCATACATTCACACATGCACACCAACATACAAAAAGATGAAAAACGGAAGCCAAGTGTCATGTTTATAAAAATTTCACATTGGAACAAGTGGCGGAACAGAAAATTATTTATAAAAAAAAAAATGATACAATAAAAAAATTCAAGGTAAAAATTTGCACAGATAAACATGCATAACATATTGAAAATTGTTCAAGTATGTGTACGTGTAAGGATGTTAACCCTCCTAAATCCTGTGAAAACTTGAACAACATTTATATGTTGTTTGTTTGTTTTGTTTTAGTATCTTTTTATAAACGCATTTATTTAAAGTGTTAGTCGTCTATTCTTAGTTCTATATTTTAGAAAAAAAATACATACTATGACATTTGATGTTCATTTTTTGCTATTGTAAGTTAATGTTGCCAGAAAACTGTTAGCACATGTCATTTACCATTTGGCAAATTGAAATACCAAAAAATTCCCCAATTTATCCATATTTTTAAGTAATAAAATATGTTTTTAATTTTATTTCAAAACAGCCCCACAAAAACAAGAATAATTTTTTAAACAGATTCCGAATCACTGTTCAAAAACCTCCAGAGCTACAAAACAACTAATTCAATTTGAATCTAATTCACTAAAAACTAAAAGCAGAATTAAAAAAATGTTTATTTACTATTCCGTTAATCGATTCCCTAAAGATTCTTTCACTAGCTTTATTCCCAAAACTGTAACTCATTAAGGATACGTCATGGATCCACTGGACACTTGTAAGACAAACTTTACAGATAAATCCAATGAGTAATTCCAAATTGTTATCCAGAGTTGCCAAAAAATTCTTTGAAAAAATCAATTTTTTAACGTTTTTGATTGCACTTTTTTCAAAAATTATTTAAAAATATAAAAAACGCATAATCTTTTATATTTTTGATTGTCATGTTGACGAAAATGTATTTTTCTGCTAGAAACTAGTTAATCGATTGTATATAGTTTTTGAAAATCTGACCCATCAACCTATGAACTTTTTAAATACACAAAGTTTAAAATATTCCAAAAATGTATTCCGTTATCACGTAAAACATAAATAATGGATGGTTTTTATTAAAAAAAATATATATCGCCAGGGTCGCCAATTTTTAAAATCGGTTATCTTAGAAACGAAATATTTTTCATATATTTTTGAATAAAGATTTGTGCACAAAATTATACAAAATTAAAATGTTTAAAATATCTTCAACCGTATAGGATTTATATGCCGTCAAAGTTTCAACTTAGGTGGCCAATAAGTCAAAAAAAAAATACAAAAATTTCTTAATGAAGCATGGTTCTACATATCTGGAAGTTTCATTGAAAAATGTGCAGCAGGTCTTCGACGTGCCATTAATGAATTAAACATCGGCTAACACATACACAAGAGGTTATTTATGACATACAACAAAAAATTGTAGAAAATTTTGCATCGAAGTGTCGAAAATTTTTTAAATTCCTCATACAGAACACTAATTTTTTTTAACTTCTCTAAACCTCTAGTGGAAATATTAAAAGCCAAGGTTAACACTTTGATAGAATATTAATCTTAGATGGTTAAAGCAATTTTAATTTTGAAAAATTCAATGGCGAAATCTAAATACGAAAATTTTTTAAATTATATTTTTTTAAAATATAATCGAGTTTTTTATTTTTTTTTTTTTTTTTTTTTGTTAATCGAGTTTTAACTTTTTATTTTTAAATTGTCATATAGCAACTCTGGCATTATAATTTGTATAAGTGTAAGAGTATTTCAAAAAAATACTTGAGTGAAAACGGAATAAACTTTGTAATATTTTTGATTTTGTGTTCTTCAGAAACTCATGGTCCGATTGTTCAGATTTTCAAAAATTTTCAAATTTTTCAAAAATTTCAAAATTTCATTTTTAAAAAAGTTAAGATTGAAAAGGGCAAAATCAGATTTTTTCAAATTAACATTTCGCAATTCTTAATAACAATTTTCACAAAACTTTTCAGATAAATAATGACAAATTTCGGTTATCACTATTCATTTATAAAGATTTTCGAGAATTAAGCTTAGAAATCATTACATAAGAATTACTTTTACGGAATGAAATTTGAGTAAAATTAATTCAACTTTATAAAGGTGAATTAAAGAATTAATTCTATTCATGCTTTTAAATTTTTCATTTGATCTAGAGTTGTGTAGTTCATGAACGACCTAGTTCAATTGAACTGGTCTTTACTTTGAACTAGTGAGCTAAGTAGTTCGCAATCTTCAGTTCTTTTAGGTCTTTCGCTCTTTTCGTTCTTTTTTGTGATTTGAGTAATATTTCTTTTTTTTTGTTGCTTTTGAGTTAAATTTTGTTGTTTAATCTTAAAAAAGGGGTGTCTAATATGCTTAATTTGGTTTAAAAATTATCAAATAAACGATCTAAAGAACGATTGAACGGAGTTGTCAAAGATCGATTGAATTAGAAGAGCGACCTAGTTCATTCAGATCAATTGACCTAGAAAGAGCGCTCACTCAAACGAACTAGATTGCCCAAGTCTAATTTGATCGCTATTTTCTACATATTCGCGTTTGAAAGAACGGAAAAGTCTATTTTTAACTAATTTTTCCAGACTATTTTTATTGACACTGATTTTTGTATCAAAACTTTTTGTTTGATTTTTAAAGAGAAAAGTTAACAAATTTTATTTTCGGATTATATTGTTCCAAGTTTTTGGAGGATAATTGTGAAAAAAAAAAAATAATCCCCAAAGCGAAATCCCCACTTTGTACATAAATCACCTTATCTGGCAGCATTGCTAAAAGCAGTTATTTCTATAATATTTTGTTGTTTTTATCCTCGCAGGAGATTTTTTTTCACAAAACACAAAAACATTATGTCGCTTTAAAACGCTTCATCATTGTATGAAAATCGCTAGTTAAGCTTCTCATTTGTTACTACAACTGCTGTTATTCCTATTGTTTTTTGTTGCAAATATACAATTTTTAAATTGTTACAAAGCCCCAGAGGAGGGCATATAAAATATTTAAACCCGCCGCTTGTATTTGTGTTTTTTTTTTTTTATTTCTTCCACTTGCTGTTAATAAAAGCGTGAATAAAAAATTTACACTTCACGTTTGAATGTTTGTATAAAAGAGAAATGTTGCTAGTGTAACTTTGGTAACTTTAAAGTGTTGCATTGGGAGGCTGGTTTGTAAACTTTCTTCGTAAAGTGATAATCGTAAGGTTATGGGGGGTTTTTTTTTTTTGTTGTGCAAATAATGATGTTTTACTGGCAGGCAAACATGTAAAATTTGTTTATTTTTATGTTTAAATTGAAGGCATCTAATAATTAACTAAGTTTTTTTTTTTGCAATTTTAACATAGAACTTTGTTAAACAAAAAAGTAAACGGCTAGGTCGAATTTCTGTTACTCTGCCTTAGAAAGATACAACTTTTGTTAGAGAAAAACAAACTTAGCTTGAGTTATTCACTGATTCATAAAAAAAATCGAATTTGATAAAAAAAAAATTAACTTTTTTTAAAACTGTGTACACCTTCAACAAAGTTTGCCGGTAGAATCTTCTGAAAATTACCGTAAAAACAAAGATATATGAGGAATATAAAAAATGTTCGCCTCTGATCCCAAATATTTTTAAACGTTTTTTTGTAAGCATGAATAATATTTTGTGTATGTGTTAGCCGATGTTTAAGCACACATAAAAAAACTAAAATTAACTTTCAATTAAAATATTTGCTGATTCAATTAAAAGTTTAATTGAATTCAGTTCAATTATGGAAATTGTAGTATCAATTAAAATGAGTTGTAACTATTTAATTAATTTTATTTTCAATTAAGGTTTTAATCATATCTATTAAAAACATAATCGAATATTGTATTTAATTTCAAAAGAAATTTTAGTAGATACTACACAAAAAAAAATCATTGCCAATGAATTATTAGCATTTCAACTAATAAAGTTTATTCACAAAAGTTATGCAAAAACTAGTAACATTTTAACAAGTTTTTACTTGTTTCTACTTAGTTATTGAATAATTTTTGCGAAAAAACTTATTTTTATTTATATATTTGAATTTTATTTCAATACCATTTACACATAATTAAAGATTTGTATGCCTCTGCGCCAAGAAAGGCTTTATAGAGGCTAGTAGGCAAGTAACAATATACATATTTCATTATAACTATATAAAAATAAAAAATAATAAAAAAAGAAAATATAATAAAATTATATAAAATAAATAATAAAACATTTTTTATTAATACTATGTATTAACTACTATGTATTTGAAATGCTCCTAGTTAGTTGGAAACGATTTATGTGTGTGTAACTATTACAACTTTTATTGAAATATGCAAAAATTTGCTAAAAGTTTGCAAAAAAAAAATCGCTGAAATTTAAAAAAAATCGCGAAATTTGAAAAAATCGCAAAAATTGTAAAAATAACATAACTTAAAGTCAACAAAATTGTAAAAAAAAAAATCACCAAAATTTAAAAAAAAAACATCAAAATTAAAACAAAATTTAAAAAATCGCTAAAAAAAATAGGAGTTTTTTTAAATTTAAAAAAGTCGCTTAAATTAAAAAAAAAAAAACTCAAATAAGAAAAATCGCTAATATTTCAAAAAATCGCCAAAATTTACAAAACACCAATATATGTAAAAAATTGTCAAAATTAAACAAAAGAAAATTTTAAAAAATCATCAAATTTAAAAAAATTTCAAAATTAAAAAAGGCCAAAATTAGCAACAAAAAAAAAAAAATTTCAAGTTTGGAAAAAAGCGCTCAAATTGGAAAATATCGCCAAAAATTAAAAAATGGCTGCTATTTAAAAAAATCGTCAATATTTGAAAAAATTAACAAAATTTAAAAAAAAAAACGTGAAATTTCATTTGTTTTAACTACATTGATAGAAATTTGTGCATAGTATTAATGAATTCCTTCATTAATCTAATGAATTTTTTCATAAAAAAGTGCCCAAAGAAACGTTTCATTGAGTCAAAGAAAGGTGTTTCATTAAATCAATTTTCATGAATGGTTTCATTGACCCAATGAAAATTTCATAAAGTATATGAAATTTGTTTCATTAATCCTAGCCTAATCGTAATGAAAGTTTCATGTGTGTAATGAATAAAATTCATAGTTTGTATAAAATATTTTTTTTGATATAATTTGCACTTTTTATGATTATTTTAGCATACAAATTACAAAATGTTGAAAATAACATTTTTTTATCCATAAAAAATAAATATTTTAATTTTAGTACTTTTTTTTTTAATTATGTATATTAAGAACTTTAATAATTGAAATATTTTCTTATATGTCGGTACAAAATATGTAATTTTTTATCGATTTGGCTTGGAATTCTGTAGAACGATCGACGCTTATAGTCAACTTTTAGTAGTTAAATTACGACCATATTAGATATAAACGTTAAATATTGTCAACAATGTTGTTAAAAAACAAAAATTTATTATCGTTTAGCATAACGTTTTTGTGTAACATCGTCAAAACGATAACAATTTAGGTCTCGTTTTGAACAAAACTACACTAGGTGTCAAAAGTCTACGCTCATATAGAGTATTATTTAAAAGAATGGAAATAATGGAAGAAAACATGTGCTACGATAATTTTTTTTTTATTAAATTAAATATTATACTTCAGGTACTTAAAAATAACAGATAATTTTTATATAGTAATAAATAGGTTTTATAAAAACAACAAAAACAGCATTTCATATGCAAAACTTGTAAACCAAAAGTCTACGCTCATGACAAAAAAAAATTAATATACTTATTTTAGTTCAAAAAATAAGCCAAAACTTAGTAGCCAGTTGGATATCCACGACGCTTTAGCACCTCTCTGAGCCTTTTCTGCATGGAATTTACCAGGTGCGCTGTCTCTTCAGCCGGAATCTTCTCCCACTCCTCCCTAATTACATCTTTAAGCATTGCCTTACTTGTAATGTTGTGCTGGCGGATTTTTCTTTCCATTAATGCCCATAGGTGTTCAATAGGGTTAATATCTGGTGATTGTGGGGGTGTAGGCAGCATCCGTGGTACATTATATAGAAGCCAAAGCTTAACAACCTCAGCAGTGTGTTTTGGGTCGTTATCCTGCTGGAAGTAATACTCACTGGACAACCCAACCGTAAAAAGCGCATTGAGTTTGCGAATAAGTACGTAAATATGCCGCCTGAGTTTTGGAAAAAGGTAATTTTTTCCGACGAAAGCAAATTTTGCATATTTGGAATCAAGGGCAAGACAATGGTGTGGAGGAAGTCAGGAACCGCTCTTAATAAAGAGAACTTACTGCCAACGGTCAAACATGGAGGTGGTGGGGTGATGATGTGGGGGTGTATGGCAGCTGGAGGAGTAGGCAATTTTGAATTTATCGAGTCAACGATGGACAGATTTGCTTATTTAGATATACTCAAACGAAATCTAAAGCAGAGTGCTGAAAAATTGGGGTTGTCCAGTGAGTATTACTTCCAGCAGGATAACGACCCAAAACACACTGCTGAGGTTGTTAAGCTTTAGCTTCTATATAATGTACCACGGATGCTGCCTACACCCCCACAATCACCAGATATTAACCCTATTGAACACCTATGGGCATTAATGGAAAGAAAAATCCGCCAGCACAACATTACAAGTAAGGCAATGCTTAAAGATGTAATTAGGGAGGAGTGGGAGAAGATTCCGGCTGAAGAGACAGCGCACCTGGTAAATTCCATGCAGAAAAGGCTCAGAGAGGTGCTAAAGCGTCGTGGATATCCAACTGGCTACTAAGTTTTGGCTTATTTTTTGAACTAAAATAAGTATATTAATTTTTTTTTGTCATGAGCGTAGACTTTTGGTTTACAAGTTTTGCATATGAAATGCTGTTTTTGTTGTTTTTATAAAACCTATTTATTACTATATAAAAATTATCTGTTATTTTTAAGTACCTGAAGTATAATATTTAATTTAATAAAAAAAAAATTATCGTAGCACATGTTTTCTTCCATTATTTCCATTCTTTTAAATAATACTCTATATGAGCGTAGACTTTTGACACCTAGTGTATATCGCTTTTCTTAGAGAATCTGTTCCCTGGAATTTAGTGACCAACTATTTAAATTCGTCAAAAACTGTTATCTCTCGGCAATTTTAATAAAAGAATTTTATTTATATCAAAGTTTTGGTTAATTCTGTTTAAAAGAAATGTTTCAGTTTTTTTTCTTATTACAAGTCAAAATTTTTATTGAAAAAAATTTGAAAATTTTTCATTGATTTAATGAATATATATATATATATTGTTGCGGCACTTTATAAGTGAGCCAGCTTTTAATAAAAATACAAAATTTTAACAGCACTCCTTGTGCTTTAGTATTATTAATTTATTTAATTTTAATAGCAAAAGTAGCGCTTTAAAACAATTTGTCGCTTACGTGCCTTTTTACTGACTGAATTTATAATTTTCTAATTGTTAGTTGCTAGCTAGAAATTGTCTACGTGACATATAAACAAGGACCGTTATGTTAAAAAAAAAAATCAAGTTCTTTTTATACATATTTCCAGAAAGAGAATTATGTATATAATATAAAAATAAATAGTTACAATTTTAAATACATATGCATGTTTGCAAATTTAAGAATTTAATGGGAAGTATCCCAATATTAATAAATGAATAAAATTTTAACATTTAAATGGTTTATAAATTTAATTTCTTTTAAATAAATAACAAATGTTAAAATAATAATAAAATGATTGGAAATGAAAATTATTATATGATTTCGGCGGCAACATTCTCCCCCTCGTAAATGAGCCCGTGGGACGATTTTACCCTTCATTATTGCCGACGTCTAGTTTTGCTATCTTGACTGTTGGTCGCTGAAAGATACCATTTTTCGTTTGAACTTTCACCTGACGTACTTGACCATCCTTTGCCATGAGGGCTTCAATTATTTTGCCTTTTGGCCAACAATGTCGCGGAAGATTTTCGTCAATTATAATGACGATATCACCGACTCGTAGTGGAATTGTTTTTTTCATGCCATTTTCCTCTTCTGATGAGTGTCGGTGCATATTCTTTTACCCAGCGGTGCCAAAACGTATCCGCAAATAGCTTAGTTTGGTTCCATCGCTGCCGTAAATCAATTTCTTTGTAGTTTATGGGTTTGAGGCCGCTTGATGAGCCCAATATCAAATGGTTTGGTGTAAGTGCCTCATCGTCACACGATTCTAGTGACACAAAAGTAAGTGGCCTTGAATTAATAATGAACTCCACTTCAGTTAGGGCACATTTTAGGGTTTCATCATTAAAATTCATGTGGGGACATATATGATACAGAGTAGTTTTGACCGAACGTACGAGTCTTTCCCAGACTCCACCCATGTGGGGAGCTGCTGGTGGGTTGAATTTCCACCTGATGCTTTCAAATGTTTTTGAAATCGTTTTATGATCCACTTCAGGGCTAAATATTTTAGACGCACCTTTGAAATTCGTGCCGTTATCGGTGAATATTTCTCTTGGGGTTCCTCTTCGTGCAATAAAATTGTTGATGCACATAACACAGGAACTGGTGTCGAGGCTGTGAGCGATTTCAAGGTGTACTGCTCGTACGGTGAGGCAAGTAAATAAAGCACCCCATCTTTTCTCCTTTCTTCTGCCCACGGTGACGTAAAGCGGTCCGAAGTAATCTATTCCCACAAATGTAAACGGCCTTTCGAAGCTTGCTAACCTAGCAGGCGGTAGTGAAGACATTTGTGGCATAACTGGTACGGCACTTGCATTTTTGCACATTTGGCAGGATTTCCTTACGTTTTTGTAGAGTACTCGTAACTTGGGTATGAAGTATTTACTTTTAATGTTGTTGATGACGGTTTCATGTGACATATGATGAAATGTTTCATGAGCATAGCGGACTAGCAGAAATGTCACATGGTGATTAGTAGGCAGTATTATTACATCCTCATAGTTTAGAAATGATGCACGGCCTTTGGCCCTTAATACGCCCTCGTCATCTAGAAATACATTTAAAGAGATTAGTTTACTGTGTTTTTCAATACTCTTACCCTTTTTTAAATAACACATTTCTTCATGAAATTCGCTTTGCTGTGTTTTTCGGTACAAAGCTGACCTTGCTTGTTGTAGCATTTCGAATGAAACTTCTTCAGGTGGTTTACTTTTTTCGCATCTTGCTTTAAGTTTACCCAGGTAGAGTATAAATGTAGCTACAGCTCGGTAAAGCTTTCTCCAGTTGGAAAAATCTTTAACGTTTAATGTCACGTTCATTTCGTCTTTGTCGATAAGCAGTAAATGATGTCTAATTTCTTCTTGATTGCATTCGCCTAGATCATTGCAGGTTGGCCATGTTGACATATCTTCTTGAAGGAATTTAGGACCAGAAAACCAAGAGGAGACGTCCCATCGTGTTAGAACCTTTGTTGCTAGATCCGCCGGGTTCATTTTAGAGGGCACCCATCGCCATTGCGTTACCTCTGTTGATTCTAATATTTCGCCAACGCGATGCATAACAAATTGTTGGAACCTTTTTGGATCCATTCGTAGCCATTGTAATACGGTTTTCGAATCAGACCAATAATACTTAGCGGTGAAATTTATGCGTGCAATATTTGCAACTTTTTTTGCTAGCCTAACGCCCACAACAGCAGCTTGTAGCTCCAGCCTTGGTATTGACATCGGATTTAATGGGGCAACTTTTGACTTGCCGGCAGCAATAGTGACGTCAGGGTTGCCTTGGTACACAACTCGAATATAAGAAACTGCAGCATAAGCGTCTTCTCCTGCATCAGTGAAAGTATGAAGCTCGATATGGGTCGCCTTATTGATGTTGGGAGAATAGCATCGAGGTATTTCAACAGAAGCTATGTGAGCAATAGCCGTCTTCCATTTTTGCCATTTAGGTAAAAGAGAGTCAAAAAGTTCCATATCCCAATCGATGCCAGATCGCCAGACTTCTTGCAGAAGAATTTTTAAAGCCGTCGTGTAGCATGAAATTAGACCCAGTGGGTCGAAAATTGACATCAGTACCTGAAGTAGCTCTCTTTTTGTGGGAGTAATTTCGGTAGTGCATACTTCACGGCGAAGTCTGGCAAATCTGAAAATATAGACAAAGGAGTCTTTATTAGGATCCCAATACATACCCAGAACCTTTTCTGTATCTGCTAGATCTTTTGGAGTTTGATCTTGGGAATGACCATCCTGTAGATGCATGATGACCTCCTTGCTATTTGAAGACCAATTTCGAATGTGGAAACCTGCGGCAGCATGAATAGATTTTACTTGCGAAGCTAGTTCGATGGCTTGTTGGTCGTCGTCTACACTGTCGATGAAGTCGTCTACGTAGTGATTATGCTGAATTGATTCTACCGCTCGTGGTAAATTCTCTTTGAATTGTTCAGCGTTGAAGTCACGCACATAATGTGCTATGCATGGAGCACATGAGATACCGAACGTCAAAGCCCGCATTACATAAACACTTGGCTTATAAATGTCATCATTTGTATCCCACCATAAAAATCTCTGAGAATGCATATCGCTGTGTCGAACATTTATCTGGTGGAACATCTCGGCGATATCACCGCAAACTGCAACTTTTCCCACACGAAAACTAAGCAATACATCAGATAACGATTTTAATAGGTCGGGTCCACTGCTTATAAAGTCGTTAAGACATAATCCATTAGATTTGGCAGCGGCATCCCACACCATTCTTACCTTGCCGGGTTTGTTGGGATTTTTGATGATAAATATTGGTAAATACCACACACGTTCCGAAATTTTATTTACTTCGCCTTCACTTAACTTTACGGCATAGCCTTTTTGCAGCAAATTGTCAATTTGATTTTGCAGCGTTGCTTTTAAGTTTGGCTCTTTTTGCATTTTTTTATTTAGGCACATGAGGCGCTTGTAAGCGTTATTGTAGCTTTCAGGTAACACGCGAACATCATTTTTCCACAATAGGCCTACTTCGTAATGTCCATCAACCTTTTGACATGTAGTCCTTAAAATCTCCATCGCTTTCTTATCTTCCAAAGAAATTAATAGCCTTCGAGGAGATTCTTCTATGTAAAAACTATCTTTTACCATTTTATGCAATTCATTATAATGCTTTTCACAATCACAGTGATGAATGTTTAGCCATTCACCTTGGCTAGTGCGTCCGCTATAGCCCTGAATTGTCCAGCCTAACCGCGTTTTTGTGGCAATCGGTTGATTCCACGGTCCTTCACGGATTTTTAGCGGCACAGCAACACTCCAATTGTTTAGACCAATCAAAATAGTAGGTTTTACGTTTTTAAAAGACTGTATGGGCAGTCCACCCAAGTAGGGATATTTTGCCACGATTTCATTCATATTTAATGTCTGCTGTGGTAGATCTAAATTTTCGACCGTATGCACAGACTGAAGTGTAAATTTATCACCATTGCTTATATTTGAAATTTTAAGCGAAGTTTTTTTTGATGAATTTTCTTGACGAGTTGTATTGCCAGTCCACCTTAAGCATAATGATTGCTCCACACCATCAAGACCAAGTAGATCAAAAATTTTCTTTTCGATTAACGACACAGAAGAACCCTCATCAAGAAAGGCATATGTATCGATAAAACCATTTTTTTTATAAAGACGAATTGGCAAAATTCTAAAAATTTGTTTTTGATTTTGCTCAGTTGTAGAGTGTGAGTTAATTGTTTCACTGGTAGTGTTATTTGGTCGTGTAGTGTTGTTTTGTCGCGAAGACGATGTTGGTTCATTGGAGTATTTATGCAGCAATCTGTGGTGTTTTATATTGCAGCTATCAATACCACATTCTCTTCTGGCAAAACATTTACCTTTGTGCTTATTTAAACAACTACGGCACAAATTATTTTTCTTCACTATGTCCCATTTTCTTTCTAATGAAAGCTTTTTAAACTCATCACAAACTGCCACTTTATGATCACTATTGCACACAAAGCACTTTAATTTAATTGTTTGTCGTTCTTCCGTATGCGTATTTATACTCGCGTTTTTAACTGTTGGTGCGACGGAAACAACTGTGCTTGCAGCGTCGGCGATTTGAAAAATCCAATCACTAAAAGTTTTCATTATTGGAACCTGATTATCTTTTGGGTACGTTGCCCAGTTTAATTTATAATGGCTAGACAGCTTATCAATTAGTTCCTTCACAAGCATCGGGTTATTCATATAGTCATACATTTCGCAGGCCTCCATGGTGGAATATATATTTTTGACACACAGTGCAAAATCAATCATCGACTCCAACTTATCTTTTGGTGGAGATATTTTTCTTGCTTTTTCAATTACTCGCTCTAAAATATGCTCCGGTCGCCCGAAACACATTTTTAAAGTTTGAATTATCTCTGGCACCATTTTAGGTAACATGAGCCTACTCTTTACCATATCCCTTGCCTTTCCTTTAAGACAGGCTTGTAGCCGTATCAAATTTTCTGCATCTGAATAACCTGCTACCGATGTACTATTTTTGAAGGTGCTAAAAAACAATGGCCAATCCTCAGGATCCCCATTAAAATGTGGCAAATCGCGGGGTATTGCTTGGCGTGCGGCCAGTTGTGATGACGTAGGACCAGAAGCAAAGTTCCAATTACTAGTTAAACTAAATGGATTTTGTTGAATCTCACCTGTTTCACCAAATTTTGATAATATTTGGTACTTTCTTTCAAGAAATTCTTGTTGCAAACGCTGCTGCTCCTCCAACAATTTTAGTTCTAAATCCATTTGTGTTGTTGAAGCCGCATTCTGTTGGTTTGGTATTGCCTTTTGTTGATTTTGTTGAAATGGAAATGATAAACTAGTAGCAGCAGTAGCTGTAAATGGTTTTGCATAAAACGGTCCTCCTGTAGAGTAAATTACTTTCGTGTTGTTGTTTTTCGCTTGTGTGTGATATGTAGCTTGAGGCTGAAGTGGTGCAC
Source organism: Delia radicum (assembly GCA_021234595.1). Taxonomy (NCBI): domain Eukaryota; kingdom Metazoa; phylum Arthropoda; class Insecta; order Diptera; family Anthomyiidae; genus Delia; species Delia radicum. Next base: position 199,992,927 of record CM037855.1, on the reverse strand, counting down.
TTATTTGTGTGCTCGTAGGTACCGACGATGTTGGAGCTGCATTGCCCAATGGTAAAATCTTATTACCGATTTCTGCTGCGATCGTACTCGCCAGTTGCTGCGCCTCTCCTAAAGTTGTTGGTGACGACGCTGCTTGCGGCTGCCTTGGTAGACCGATAGAATTGGCTATAGCTGGATTATTACCAACGCGACCTGTGGCATCACCCCCTGTTGCTTCACCGTTGTTGGAATTACAACCTTCACAACTCCAACTTACGTCAGCAACACCGCTGTTTACTGCTGCACAATCATAGTGATACCACCGATTACATTTGTCGCACTGCACCATGCGATCATTGTCCACTTCACTACATTTATTACAGTGATATTCAGTTGTAAAGTCTTCGTTTTCAGACATTTTATTTTATATTTATTTTTTTTGTCTTTTTTTTTCACTGATCACTTGAATTCTTTTTTTTTATTTTTATTTTATTTATGTAGCGCGACGCGAACCACGAAAAAATTATCAAATTTATTTTTTTTGATTTATTTGTTAAATCACTATATTTAAATTTAAACTTGTTTTAGTTTTTTTTTTTTTTATTTTAAAATTGTTTTAAAGATTTGTTGCGGCACTTTATAAGTGAGCCAGCTTTTAATAAAAATACAAAATTTTAACAGCACTCCTTGTGCTTTAGTATTATTAATTTATTTAATTTTAATAGCAAAAGTAGCGCTTTAAAACAATTTGTCGCTTACGTGCCTTTTTACTGACTGAATTTATAATTTTCTAATTGTTAGTTGCTAGCTAGAAATTGTCTACGTGACATATAAACAAGGACCGTTATGTTAAAAAAAAAAATCAAGTTCTTTTTATACATATTTCCAGAAAGAGAATTATGTATATAATATAAAAATAAATAGTTACAATTTTAAATACATATGCATGTTTGCAAATTTAAGAATTTAATGGGAAGTATCCCAATATTAATAAATGAATAAAATTTTAACATTTAAATGGTTTATAAATTTAATTTCTTTTAAATAAATAACAAATGTTAAAATAATAATAAAATGATTGGAAATGAAAATTATTATATGATTTCGGCGGCAACATATATATATATATATATGTATATATATATATATATATGTATGCACAGCGCATAGTTTAGGGACACGCCCAAAATTGTCGCTGAAATATGCGGTGTATAGAATAAATTGTCCTCATCTCATACGCTAGATGTATGAAAAGGCGCGAAAAATTTGGGGACAGTCCCCAAAGTAAGCAAATGTCCCTAAACTATGCGGGGGAACGAATAAATGTCTCTGGACTATGCGCTGTGCATACATATATATATATATATATATATATATATATATATATATATATATATATATATATATGTTGATTTTTAACCTAATAACTAACAAAAATTAACTGTTTACTAAAATAACTGCTTCAAACAATTGGTACTAAAATGCAGTACTTTTCTTTAGTTGTTTTTTAAATAACTGTCGAAATAGTTGTATTATATAATTATATAGTATAGTATTATTTCATAGAAAAACAACTGTAATTGCAGTTAAAAAGAACAACTATTACAAACAACTGACATATAGTAACCGTCAAACTTTTTTGAATACCTTGAATTTTTCAAAATCTTTAAGAAAACATAAAACCGTAATAGAACATTCTTGTAAACCAAATGTTTTTTTTTTTTTTTGTTATCCTTAAGAGACATGAGTGGGTACAAATAATACAAGCAACATTTACAACTCCCTTTTGTGATAAGTTGCAAGTTATGATAATAATTTTTTATTTACCCCCGTGTGTCATTTATTTAGCTAAACATTAACGCAAATATTGTGACAACTTGGATTTGCATTACAACATTTACATTTTTCCCTCTCAATTTTTTAAAGCAGTAGAAGAAACATATAAAATTTAATTTTATATAATAAAAATTACATAAAAATATAATTAATAATTTAAAAATTGGGGCTTGAAAACAAAAAATGTTATAAATAAAATCATCTTATTTTTTTTGTAAATTTTAAATACCACCATATATCTTGTTTAGAAAGGTTTATAAATTTTTAAATAAACATAAATTCCCCCCAGTATCTAAGGAAAAAACCATATTAAATGTGAATATATGACACTAGGCTGCTTCTAAAAAAAAAAAAAACAAATAGTCGAATTTTGGAGGGGACGACCGTGGGTTAGATTAAGATTCATGAAAAAAAAAAATTCTCTAATTTTTTCAGAATTTTAGAAAAAAAATTAGCAGACTTTGAAAATTTTGCCGATTTTCGAAAAGGACATATTTAAAAAAAAAATAATTTATGAATTTTGTGTATCTATTGTTGATCTTTTAAAGTTGCATTTCATTTTGAATTGACTGGTTTGAGATCATAATTTAAATGTTACTATTACAAAAAGAAAACACTAATTGTAAGAGAAGATGAAAAAAATCTTGTAGAGATCAGTGCTGAGGGTGTGCTGTACTTTCGACCTAAGCGACAAGGTTATCTTCAGGATCATTCTAACGCTGATCTAGCCCTGATCCTCACAATATTCATCTTCATCTTTTTTCATCTTCTATTACATTTATTAAAAATTAGTGTTTTCTATTTGTAATAGTTTATTTTAAAATTTTCAAAAAAAAATTAATATAATTTTTTTTTTTTTTTTTTTTACTATAAATGTAGTATAATTTTTTTTTTAATTACATTTAACCCTGACAACTCAGTACAAGAGTATTTACACTCAAAAAAAAAGTTTGTAAAGCCAGCAAAAATTTTTGCTGAGTCAGCAAAATTTTAGTCAGGAGGGTGCTAGCAAAAAAATTGCTAATGTCAGCAACAAAATTAGTAGATTCAGCAAAAGTTTTGCTAACACTTAGTAGATTAGAAATAAAAAAGCCTTGCTAAAAATTAATAAATTTTTTGCTGAATTTTAGTAGACTAAAAAAACGCAAAAAAATTGTAAAAAAAATCTAATTTAGTTAATATATTTGCTGAAAATCATAAAACATATTTTTGTGATTCTTTTAAAAATAATTTACAATAATTACGAAATATAAAAATTTTCATTTTCCCACATTGACGACATGAATTAATTTAATATCTGAAAATATATAGAAATAAATATATATAAAATAACAAAAAAAATTTTCTTTCAATTACTTACATCAATGATTGTCTAAATGATGCTTTCTTTTAAAGAACGCAACTGCCGAAGATAATTATAGAAACGAAACGAAAAAATAAACAAAAACAAACGAAACGAAAAAAACAACCCTTTTTTTTGCAATTAGAAAAAGGAACCATAAAAATCTACCTAAGATGTGTCTTTGTTTTTCGCTTTACTCTGTCTATATGTCTGTATATATTTGTTTGTTTATTTGCAATTTGACCACACTAGATTATAAATCTATAAACATTTAGTTTAGAAATACATATTAAATTTAAATATTTTATTTTGTCTTTTATTTAATTAAAAGACAATTATTTTCACAAGCCGGTGACAACTCAAAATTTAAGTTGTTTTAATCCTCAATTTTGTTTTATGTATGAAAAACAGATACAAAAGTCTTCCATGGTTGATTTTTTTATATGTCTTATTAGAGTTGTACTTTTTAGTATCATTTTCCTCTTCTCTACTACATCTTGACATGCCGCGACATCTGCTTCATTCTGCGTATATCTTTCAATCTGGTTGTCGTCCACACTATTAATGTGCTTATCAGCACAATTTTTTTTAGCAAAATTAAAGCATTAGTATAAAACAGTTAAGTGCTGAATAAGTATAACAAAAATTTTAGCTGAAAACACAATTTTAGCAAACAAATTTGCTAAAAAATAGTATACCTGATTTACAAGACGTTTTACTAACTTTTGTACTAACTTATTTTTTTGAGTGTGTTTTCATAAGACTGTTAACCTTTAACCACACAAGGCCAAACAATGTTTAAAATGATGCATTATTTTTAAAGCTGCAATTTTGAATACAAAAAATTAAATTTGGTTTTAGGAAATTTTGTTTTATACCCTCCAAAATGAACGCTTACAATGAAACAACAAAAAAATATTTTGAAAAAATATGTTAAAGGCGAAAACAAAATTTTGAGGTGAAAAACGTTTTTGGATGTAAAAACCTATTTTTTGTGAAAAAAATTGTTGTGGTGAAAAAAAATTTTAGGTGAATTTAAAACATTATTCACCTCTTTGCGTCTGGTGGAAAATATTACGTTTTTTTATACACCAGACGCTATTATGAATATGTACTAATATACAGTTTATTATATACCAATTATTATGAAACATTTAGAGGTACCTTCACATTTTCACTCATAAAAAACTTAAAAAAAAACCATATAAAGGGTCCGCCAAATAACTTTTTTTTTTTTGAAAATGCTATAAAAAAAAAAACTACTGAATATTTTCTCAAATTTCTTTTTTTATTTGAAAGTACAATCCTTCCGGTTAATAATGGAAAATAATTTCATTCAAATGGTTGCCTCGGCTGGCCATGCAGTAGCCTACACGATCGGTCCAAATTTTAAGCACATTATCGATTGTGTGCAGCTGTATATCCTCCTCTTCAATTTTTGTGAACAAAAATTAGTTCAACATGGCCCGATAACGATCGCCATTGACTGTAACGGCCACTCCTTGCTCATTTTCGAAGAAAAATGGCCCAATTATGCCTCTGGACCAAAATCCGCACCAAACAGTGACTCGTTTTGGGTGTATCGGCACACATTCTGCAACATTACCATGATTTTAAAAGTAATGTAGCAATATTTCCCAGCGTTGTTCAAGTGTATACACAACCATATTCGTTCAGCGGCAGGATAAAACTAATTATCTGTCAAATCAGACATGAGCTAAGTGTTACCATTCACGAAATAAGCACTAGTTGAAAAAAAACGTTAGATGGCGGACCCTTTATATAAAAATATGTAATTTTTGAAAAACGGTACAATTTTAAAGTCCGCTAGCAACCCCTAAATTGTTTTCGAATTTTTTTTTAAAATATGAAGCAGCCTAATATGCCACCATATTATTGTTGTATCATAATTTCCATTACTTTTTATCATACAATGTTTTTTTTTAGACTTATGATGGATTGTTCACACAATTTAAAGTAATAAACGAGTATTACAAATTATACAGCAAACGTTAAAAACTGAAGTGTTTCATAGGTTGAAGAGAGCTCTTGTTTAAAGTTTTTCCAAGGACTCTTGAATTCTTTTTTTTGTAAAATTAATGTGAATGTATGCTTGCTTTTGCACTGTTTTAATGTAAATTTTTTTTTTTTTTAGTTTGGATCGTGATCAACCTTTTACCTTCCAATTGGGTGCTGGTCAAGTTATTAAAGGCTGGGATCAAGGTTTATTAGATATGTGTGTGGGTAAGTAAATCAAATTGTACTAACAACATTTAATTAAAGCTCAATTATGAAATGATAACTTGAAAGGAGGAATTTACATTTAAAAGAACACATTAAGAGAATTATCGTTTTATTAATGAAATCCATCATTAATATAATTAATTTTTCATTAAAAAGTCCCGAAAGAAAGTTTCATTGAGCTAATTAAATATATTTTCATTAAATTAATTATAAAGGGTGTTTTTTATACAGATATAGAACTTTAAGTTGGCAACACTTTTTTAACTGTCGGCCAATTTGTCAGCTGTCAAGTGATTTATGTTTAGTTTGGTTTGGCATTTCAACATGAATAGACTGACGCCTGAACAACGCTTCTAAATTGTGTAAATTTATTTTGAAAATCATGTTTCTGTTCGAAACACTTCGTCCATTTTACGGTCAACATAATCGTCCATCAGAGCAATTTATTCGATTAACTTAAACTGCCGTATTTGAAGATATTATAATCCTCAAGTGTATGTTGAGACACCGTTACATCCCGAAAAACTGTTTGGTGTGCTTTATGGGCTGCTGGAATCATTGGTCCGTGCTTCTTTAAAAACGATGCTGGTCGTCAGAACGTTACAGTCAATGGTGGCCGCTATAGAGCTATGATTACTGACTTTTTCGTTTATCAATTGAACAACCATGATGTGTGGGAGCTGTGGTTTTAACCAGACTGCGCAACATGTCACACAGCTCGTGCCACAATTGATTTATTGAAGGAAACGTTTGGTAACCGCATAGTTTCACGTTTCGGACATGAATAAAGTAAATTTCATGTCAATTTATAAAATGCATCTTTGTTTTATTCCATTTCAAAGTTCTATACCTCTATAAAAAACACCCTTGAATAATGAAAGAAATATTTTGCCCTTGTTTCATATTTATTTAGTTTAGTTTTATATATTTATTTATTTCTACTTTTCTGCTTTTTGACATCCCCATGAACCACACGCGGATCCAGAGAGAGGGAAAATTTCCTCCCACAAAATTAAAGTTTTCAATACAAAACATTCTAAATGAATAGAAAATTTATCAAAAATACTCTACTACTCCCTTCCCCCCCCCCCCCCCCCCCCCTGCCACAACCCACCAATAATTTCCAGAAACGTCCTGAACGCGACTTGAACCCGCAATCATGGTTGGTTAACCAACATGTAAACAGTACCGAGTTACCGATTGATCTAAATAACCAAACCAAAATGATGGGCTTATTTAGACTTGTGTATTAAAATAGCTTTTTCCAATTGTTGTATCGTCTCCGGTTTAAATCTAATGGAATTAAATGTTTGGTGTACAAAAAAATGTATATAAAAACGATTGCATATTTTTAGGACAAACCAAAATGAACTATGAAAACTATGAAAATTTCATCTACTTAATGAATTTTTCATTAATTAACTGAAAATTATTGATTAAATCGATGAATCCAACTTAACGAAAGACATTCATTAATAGAATGAAGGCAAATTCTATTAGTGTAGATTTAATGTTGGATTAACTGCGTATCAAAAAGATTAAAATATGGTTTAATCGATCTGTTTAGTGCTCGATTAAGCAGTTAATATCCTTCTTTACTAGATTAACTTTGCTCTCTGAATTAGGTATAACTAATTAAGGACACGTCAAAGATCCGCTGGACATTTTTCAACCAAACTTTGCAGATATACAGAAAAATGATTCATTAACAAATGTTTGTAATTTTGATTGCCCCTTATAGCGTCCTCCAGTGGAAATGTTAGCAGCCAAAGTTGAAACATTGATAGAATATGAATCCTAAACGGTTAGAGGTCAGTTAGAGATCAAATCTAAATTCAAATAAATGAGAAATTTAATTTTTTATGTTTAAGTTTAGCAATTTTTAAAATTTTTTAAAAAAGTATCGTTTTTTTCATTTTTAAAATAGTCAAATGTCAACCGTGACATTATAATTTTTATAAGTGTAGTAATATTTCAATAAAAACTAGCCATTATTTAAGTTTAAAGTAAAAACGAAATATATTTAAACATTTTTTCGACTTTGTGTGTTTGAAAAACACTACAGATAGCAGAGAAATAAATTTTCTCATCAACAAACAATCAAAAATATAAAATTTGAATCTTTTTCATATTTTTTAAATAATTTTTAGAAAATGTCCCACGGAAAACGTGAACAAATTATGTTTTTTCTGCTAGTTTGCGATTTTAGGCAGGATGTTGAATTATTTTAGGGTAAAAGCCAGAGATCTCTAGAAATAGCTAATTCTGTTTTAGCTAGAAAAGTAGAAAAAGACTAGCTTAATTTTATAAAAACACGCTAAAACTTGAAACTTAAAACATCACCGCTTGAAATTACAGAATTCATGGGTTCAAACATCACGCCTTACATGATTTTTTTTAAATTAAATTTAAAAAAAGACAAGCGAAACAGGGCATTCTTATCATTGGTTTGGAATAACATAGCTTGTTATGAAAAGTTACAACTTCCTAGGACAAGTCAATGTCAAATTCACCGACGAAAAACTCCAAATATGAACAACTTTCAATTTAATAGTTGTAGTGTTTTTATTACACGTTTTCCTTACTAACTATTTCACTTTATAGATGGTTGCAGGTTCGATTCCTGTCCACGTCATACACATTGTAGAAAAAAGTGTTAAATTATACAAGTTAATAATGTCGATTTGGACAACATATGGCATAACTATCACATATGTGTTGTGTCAATAATAACAAATATGGTATTTTGGAGGGTATACATCTGTCATTATAATTCAGTATTCGATAGACGCCAAAGTGTAAACACACATTTTTTTCAATCGTTCTAATTACGTCGCATTTTGTGCCTAAAAACGATGTTTTGCGGGGAAGTCTGATAACCTTCTATCATTTGAAGAAAACGGCTGCTGAAAGTTATCGATTGTTGGTAGAAGCTTACGGCCAACATGCACCAACTAAAAAAACTTGTGAACTATGGTTTGCGCGATTCAAAAGAGGTGATTTCGACACAGAAGACAAGGAGAGGCCTATTCAGCCGAAAAAGTTTAAAGATGAGGAATTGGAAGCATTGAAAGGCGATTTTGCATGTCGGAAATGCTGCTTGAACGCTATAAAAAGAATTAATATTTGCAACGTATTGTTACTGGTGATAAAAAATGGATACATTACGATAACCCCAAGCGCAAAAAGTCATATGTAAAGCCCGGCCAACCAGCTAAATCAACGCCGAAGCCGAATATCCATGGCGCCAAGGTAATGCTCTGTATTTGGTTGGATCAGAACTGTGTTTTGTATTATGAGCTGTTGAAATCGGGTCAGACGATCACAGGGGACCTGTACCGAACGAGGCCATAATCTTCTATCATGACAACAGCGCTCGGCCACATGTTGCAAGACCGGTCAAAAACTATTTGGAAAACAGTGGATAAGAAGTTTTGCCTCACCCGTCGTATAGCCCAGACCTTACCCCTTCTGACTACCATTTGTTTCGATCGATTCAGAACGCCCTTAATGGAATACGCTTCACTTCAGAATAGGGTATAAGAAATTTACTTGATTCATTCTTTATGGAATACGCTTCACTTCAGAAAAGGGTATAAGAAATTTACTTGATTCATTCTTTACCTCAAAACCGGAGCAGTTCTTTTGGCGCGGAATCCATATGCTACCAGAAAGATAAGGAAAAGTAGTGGCTAACGATGGACAATACTTTGAATAATGTATCAATTCGTTTTGTTATTATAATAAATGCATTTTTCAAGCAAAAAAATCGACATTATTAACTTGCATACCCAATACGACAATTTAAACTTTGATGAATTGACACATAAACTAACCATTGACGAGTACTCGAATTGGCACCATAACTACCTTTTAATAAAAATGTTTTCTTCTTTTTCTGTCTATAACTAAGCACTTTAGAATATTAACTTTATTATATATTTTTTTCCTTTTTATTATTATTTTTAGGTGAAAAACGTAAATTGACCATTCCCCCAGAGTTGGGTTATGGTGATCGTGGTGCCGGTAATGTCATCCCACCCAAGGCTACTTTGATCTTTGATGTTGAACTCATAAATATTAGCAATAGTCCACCTACCACCAATGTCTTCAAAGAAATCGATGACAATGGTGATAAGCAATTGAGCCGCGAAGAGGTAAACGTTTATGTATGGATCGCACTTTTTAAATTCATATCTTTCAGTTGTAATTTGTTTCAATCATTAAAGGGTGATGGCTATTAGAAAACTATCTAAATTTATAAAAATACTAACATTTTCCTAATCACATTAACTAAACAATCCATTTTTAAAGCACTTTCTTTTAAAGATCCTTTTTCTATATTTTCTGTATAAATTATAAATATTTTTTATAATTTTATTAATTCCGTTTTTTTTTTTTAATAAAAATCTCTTTAGGTCAGTGAATATTTAAAGAAACAAATGAATGCCGTTGAAGGTGGAGATTCTGATGAATTGAAAAATATGTTGAAGGAAAATGACAAATTGGTAGAAGAAATTTTCCAACATGAAGATAAGGACAAAAATGGTTTCATTTCTCATGATGAATTCTCCGGTCCCAAACATGATGAACTGTAAAAGTAGTTAGAATAAACATAAAATTCCATCTGTAACTTTTTAACTTCATTTCTTTTTTTTTGTTTAATTTAATTTTATTTTAATTTGATTTATTGATTGTTTAATTTAAGTTATTGTAAAGAAGTTATTAACATTATTATTGCATACCAACATACAACTTTAACACTCTACTCTTCCAGAGAGTAGTAGCAACATTTTTAACAAATTTTCGTTACCATTTCTTTATTTTCACTTTTTATTTGTAAAAAATATCCCTTTTTTTTGAAAAACCTTCAAGAGTTTTGTTTTTTCTTCAAATTGTAGCGATTCCGGTTCTCACGTTACCATTCAACTCAATTTTCGAATTTCACCTTTTTTCCCCGGAAGGTAATAATTTTGAATATTTTTATTTGTGACCCGATGAAAAAAAAATACAAAATGAGATCTCATTTGATATTGATCGATATTTATGCTTATCCAAGTTTATCTCAAAATTGGGGTATCTAGTAATATCCGATTAGATAAGTTAGAGCAAATTTTATCTCAAAATTGAGGAATCCAAAAATATCTAATTGAAGATCCTGATCCCAAAATATCCTGTGGAATGTATTTATATATACTTGGATCTAATTAGATCCAAAGAGATAAGACATTTTTGATGTATAATATGAGATATTTTGAGATTAAATTGTATTTACTTATATGCTATGATATATATTATTTTTAATCAAAATATAAAAAAATTTAGAGAAATTATAATTATATATGGGGTTATATATTGCAATATATAATTATGTCTCATACGCATGGAAAATATTAATGATGCTGGACCATATATAATCATATCTCAAACTAAATTGTTTATCTTAATGTCATATATAATTATATCTGGAATTGCATTATTCATATGGCACCAAATATAAGAATATCTTATAAAAAACACAAAAATATTTTTTATAAGATGGCATATAAAATTATACCTTTAATTATATAGCTTATATGTTACCATATATACTTACACATTGTGTTATATATGAGAATGTATTATTATATATGACAATAAATATATCATATCTTATTATGTTAAGCATATCTGCTTAATATGTTATTTTATAAAGCTTCATATTTAACGATATATCGTTATGTATGTTACCATATAAGAAATATATAATAATATATGGATATGCATGACACCATCTATAATCACATATTATAATATATTTTAAGATGAAAAAAACATAAGACCATATATATTTTTTTTACTCGGGAATATTTCAATATTTCTTTTATTACAAAGTCGTTAAGTCGATAAGAAACACTTTAAAAACTTTGTTAATTCGAGAGAAAATAAAGTTCGCAATTTCAGGTGAATGGTGAACGTGAGAACCCGAATCGCTATGTATAGCTGCTAAGAATATTGTACATTTAAGTTGTTAAACAAAAAATCTAGCTTAAAATAATATAAATATTTTGTATTTATAAAACAAAAAGAACGAAATAAAAGAAAAGGGAATTGTAATATGTAGTAAAAATATGAAGAGTTGGAAATTATTAAAATAAAGCAAATGTGTATATTTTAAGTCACATCTTTTTGTATTGAAAAATATTCACAAATCATTTTGTAAGTAAATAAAGTAAATTATTTAAACAAAACTAAAATGAGTTTTAATTTTGGAACAATAATGATGGCAACAAATATCGAATTGCACTACACGACACTACACGACAGCCAAAATAAAATGTCTTGGAAATACCTAAGTCAAATAATTATATGTGCAATATATATTATATTGAGTAATAGATAAGAAAAAAAAATATTTTTTTTTTAATTTTTTATTTTGTTTTGTTTTTTTATGTCGCACTTGATCAACAAGAGGGTATTAACTCAAAATTTTTAAGATATCACTTTTTTCAAGAAATCAACTAACAACATCAATATCTAGCTATTGTAAAAATTTCAACGCATTCCGATTACTCTTTCATCTCGAAAACCACTTTTGAGACCATTTTCATGATAATGTAGTGATTACCTTTATTTCAGCAAAAAGGTATTATTTCGAGTTAATACAAAAGTTCAAATAGAAATGAATCGTATATTTTCATAAAAAAGGTATTATTTTGATTTGAGCCTTTATTTATGTTAAAAATAATCAAACTGTTTTATTTATATTTGGTTGTATTTTGAGTTGATACTGTTTTGCTGATAAAATTTGTTTTATTCTATAAATTTAAATCGATAAAATTTCAAAAAAATGGTATTAACTCAAAAAATTGATTTATTTGCAATGAGTGGTAAAATTTAAAATAAAAACAATGTACATACATTTTCAAATGGAATTTGCTTATTATGATGTGTTTGAATTTTTAAATTCTCTTAAAATGTGGCCATAAACAGTTTTTTGACTCTACTGAAAATTTTAAAATTTTGAGTTAATACCCTCTTGTTGAACAAGTGCGATGTGGACTTTGAAATTATGAAAAATATACATTTACATTTTTATTTTTTAATGCAAAAAAAAAACGCAAACGTAAATAATTCATAGAAAATAATTATATGATGAATTTCATATCAAAACCGATATGCGTTGAGCCCGACCCTTTTAGAATTTGATGAAATTTTGCATACACCTACATTTTACCTACACAACCTCATATTTAGAAAATATGTGGGCATGACAAGCTATAGAAGTTTTTGAAAAATGACGATATGTACTTTCAAGCTGTGAATACTACGGAATGGCTGAACCGATTTCAAAGATTTTGGTACCATTAGAAAAGTATTTAAATTAGCTTTCGAAAACATTTTATATTACACTGTAAAAATTTTATATTACACTGAAAATTTTTTTTTGCCAAAAATAAAACTTTAAACTGGGAAAACACTTCAAAGGCCAAGTGTTTTTATTTATTTTATTTATTTTTATTTCAAATTTAAGAACCAAGCCTTTAAGGCCAAATATGTGTTTTTTTCCAAAAAAAAATTTTTTAGAAGGGTCTATTTAATATATATAACATACCTAAAAACTAAAATGGCGCTTTTTTTTAAATTTTTTTAAGTAAATGCATCTCTTGTTAACTTCCTTATATTTTGATATCATTGTGTGACAAAAAAAAATAAAGTAGCTATACTTTGAAAGTTATACAGATTTTTTGTAATTCTAATAGATTAGAACAAGAATCGTATTATCAAATTTTTCAGACACCCCCAAAATATGGACTTACCTTTGAAATTTTTTTTTTTTTTTTTATTTTTATGTTTTTAGATTTAATATAAAATTTTGCGCAGCTCATACTGTTGACTTTTGGAATATTTGCTAACTTTTAGTGAAGTTTCATCTAAAGGTATAAAAGAATGGAAGCTTTGAGTTCCTGTAATAGTTTTAGCATTTTTATACCTTGAAAATATAAGCAACTTCTATGGAGGTCTTATAAGTTTGTGAAGCCCAATGATAATGGTTTTTCGCCGGTTGAATTTGGTTTTTATTTGCAACGAAATTCATCATATGTGCAAAAAAGAAAATTTTTATTTGTTCGTCTTGATTAACACTGTATTTAGGGTTGCCAGACATACTGTTTTTCGCAGTACATGTACTTGTTTTTTTATAAAAAGTACATAGCACCTAAAACAGTACGCAAAAGTACTGTTTTTTGATTGTGTACTAATTTTTGTACTTTTTTAATTTTCAGAATGTGTATTGAATACAATTATTTTTAAAAAAAAATAAATTTTAGCACGATTTTTTTGGTAGAAAATTACATCTGAATTTTGGAGAACTGAATCCTTTTAAAACATAATTACATTTTTAAATCTGTGCTTATAATTATATCTGAAATTTGAGTCTAACAAATTATATCTGAGCCCATATATATTTATATATAACTCCATATATATTCATATATAACCTTATATATATTTATATATAAACATACCTGTAATGATATATAATTATATCGGAAAGTATATATAAATATATCTGAACTCTGATATAATTGAATAGACTCAAATTTTGGATATAATTAAATATGGTCATACCTGATCATATCTAAACATTTTTACTAGGATAATGATCCGAAGCCCTGTATTTAGTTTTATATTTTTATTTAAATGTTTGTTTTTCTCATTACAAATACAGTTTTTAACAAAAGTTTGTTTTGAATAACAAACACTTAACACAAATTTGGAATATCAATGGTCATAAGCGGATACTTTCGTAGGACACATTTTTTAAAAATTTATGGTAGCAGTTTTACAAAATTCTTATTTAAAGTAGCAAAAAAAAATATATATATTTTTAGGAACTGCCATCTTACGAAAATCGTTTTTTTATACATTTTTAAAATATGTAAATTAACATAAAATTTTGATCTACGATACCTATTTTTTGATCTACGATACCTATTTTTTGATATATAGGGGTCAAAGTTTAATTATTGACTAATTAAGTGTTTGGTTAAAAACGAATACAATGGGGAATAAAATTGTGACTTAAAAATATTTAAAAACTATAAAAAAAATCTATCGCCCATGTCCTACGTTTCCTTACTTTTTGAATACGAATAAATTTTAAAAGCACATGAAATTGAAATTTGGTGCTTTCTTATCCCCATAAATGTATAAAACTCGAAATAATAATCGAAAAATTATAGAAAACATATATTTTCGGTCAAAATGCTAAATTTTATCTTATAAAGGAGTCTTATGATTTTTAAAAACTTCTGTAAGGAGAAAAGTGCTTTCGTTTTACTTTCTACAGGAAAGTAAAACGAAAATAAAAATGGGTATGTGAAAGACAAAGCAATAAAGTCGTATGATTTCACTTTCATGGGAATGTGAAACATAGGACAGAGGTGTATATAGCATTCTAGAGTACACGACAGACAGAACATAAAAACAAAAAAGAAAAATATCTCATTGTATGGTTTTTGCAATTATTTTTTTTTATTTTACATTTAAAATTTAAGAAACAGTTAAATTGAAAATTTATGTGAGGAACAACAACAAATGTATCAGTTAAAGTGAGGATAAGAGGAACCATATATAGTGGAAAGTTATCATCGTGAAAATCTAATTTCTCTTTACGAGATGCTTCTTAAAAAGACAAAAGAAATAAAATACATTATTTTAATAATCAAATCGGTTACACAAATATTCTTTGAAGACAATCATAAAATTATTTGAAAATAATGAGTTCGTTCAGAAATGAAATATGATACAAATTTGTAAATTAAACATTTGTAAATTTTTAGTAAAAATTCCATATTTAGCATAAAAAATTAATTTTGTTTGTTCACAATTTGTTCACAACATAAAAGAAGAGGTGTGTACGTAAAATTAAATTAAAATAGTGATGACCGGATAAATATTAAAGAAAATATAAAAATTTATACTTTAACAATTTTTGCATATGTATATGTATTTAAAATATATTAAAACAAGATTACGAATAAAACCGTGTGTTTTACGAATTTCCTGCAGATATAAACGCCAATCTTTAATTGACTCCATAGAGTTTCTACGTACAAAATATAATTCAAATTGGAACATCCGAGGTCAGATTTTGGCCGATCAATTGTGGAATGGCCGATTTTTTATTATTTTTATTATTTTTTACAATTATAATAGTAAATATGTATTCTGTTTTAATTATTTATAATACATTTATATAATTATAACTAAATTAAGTTACTACAATAATTAATAGTCCCAAAACAAACGATTCAAACGGTGAGCCTATATTCAGTGTGAAAACAATAATTTGGGAGGGGGGAAAATTAAAACTCTAAAATACACATTCTATGTGTAAATTTCATATATTAATTAACAATTGCGAAAAAACCTTTAACATTAACTTAAATATTGCAACAAATTTAAAACATTTTTTTTTAAGCAGCCATTTGAAAAACGCTCTACTACTAAAATTGTGTATACCCGGTTAAAAATGTTCATATAAGGATCAATAAAAGTTCAGTGTATATTTGTACATGCTCATAAATATGCATGGATACATAAATCTCCATACATGCTGCTATATATATCCATACATGTGCATTAACGAAATTTGAGATAATATGTATGATCACACGTACATATGTATGCATGTATGATCATTAGAGCAGCATTTTTTTGTATGACGAAAAACTTTTATTGAAAAATTTCAATTTGTTGTTCATATTATTGTACTACATATTAGGTCTAAAAGTTATTTGTTACAAATTTGAAAAAAAAAATCGTATAGCTTTAATTCGTGGCGCCCCGCTACCAAAGTTTTAGATTTTTGAAAATTTTTTTCTTAAATTGTTTTATTAAAAATATGTCTTATGAGACATTATTTATTATTAATTTGGCATGATAAACACGAATATTTTAAATATTTTTTTAAATCCGACTAACGGTTTTCGAGTGATAGCGATTTGATTTTTACTAAAAATTATGTCTTTTTCCTCTTTTCTAGAAATTTTTTAAAAATTATCTTAGAATTTTTTCTTTTTGCCCTCAAATAAAGGGTGATTTTTTAGCAACTTTCTTTTTGGCAACACTGTTTTTGGCAGCTCATCTGTTTTCGTGTAACATGTTACTGTTAAACATGTTCAGTTTGGTCTATAATTTAACCATGAATCGACTTACAAACGAACAACGCTTATAGATTATTGAATTTTATTATCAAAATTCATGCTCGGTTAAGTAAGTGCAAATTGTGTTCAGCGACGAAGCTCATTTCTGGTTGAATGGATACGTGAACAAGCAAAATTTCCGTATTTGGTGTGAAGAGCAGCCGGATGCATTGTAAGAACTACCGGTGGCATCATTGGACCGTACTTTTCCAAAGAAGACGAAGGCAAGAACGTTACTGTGAATGGCGAGCGCTACCGTGCGATGATTAAAAAAATTTTTTTTTGCCCAAAATGGAAGAGCTGGACTTGGATGACATGTGGTTTCAATAAGACGGTGCCACATGCGAGTTCGGTGAAGAGCTTTTTTCATGTTTGGGGCCGGTCAATTAGCCGCCTAGATCGTGCGATTTAACGCCTTTAGACTATTTTTTGTGGGGCTATGTTAAGGCTCATGTCTATAGGTACAAGGCCGCAACGGTTGACGCGCTGGAAGCCAATATTGAAGAATTTATTCGTGAGATACCGGCCGATATGTTGGAGCGAGTATGCCAAAAAGTTTACCCAGCGTATGAACCATTTGAGGCGTAGCCGCGGTCAACATTTACATTAAATCATCTTTAAACATTGAATTATATAGATCGTTCTATCTACTCAAATAAAGATTTTATACATTTCTCTAAATTTTATGTGTTTTTTTTTTTAAATCGAATCCGAAAGCTCTTAAAAACTCACCCTTTAGTACACAATACATGCTTTCATTTAATCATAATTGTGTCAGAAATTAGAGATGATGTCGCACTAAATATATTTTTTTAAAATAATTTTAATTTTGCTTCCATATATCAAAGACTTTGTGTGCTTGTCGCCAAGGGCCAAGTAATCCAATTTTTCTTAAATTTCGCACCACAAAACTATTGCACCTAGTGCTACAACAATCAAAACATTAATTAATGAAAATCAAAAGTTAAAGTAAATTTTCCTTCAATCATCATGTGCATAAAATTGAAGAGCACTACAATTACAATTGAAGTAGATTATATTACATTGCATGATAAATAGTTTCATAATTTTTTCATAATTTCTGCAAAAGCGTCCCTATTTCTCGCCTCGCTCAGGAGATTCCCCACATCTCGGATACCAGTCCATTCTTGTATGTTAGATTAGATTAGACTATAGTGGCACTATGCACCGCGACCAGAAGTTGGTATTTTGTGCTGCCAGCGAATACACCCTATAGGTTCAGGCTCCCTGCGAAGCCAACTATCCTACCAGGTGAACAGTTCCAAACGTCCGATGGCGTCACTATTCGACCACCAAATGTCGGAGAGCCTCGGACATTTGCAGAGAACATGATCAGAGGTCTCGGATTCCAATTCACAAAACCTACACGTATCCGTAGAGGATCGTCCCATCTTTTACAATTGATACCTAAGGCCACAGTGTCCTGTGAGGTAACCCGTTACGGTCCTTAGTTCGCCCCTCGTCATAGACAAGAGTTTCCGTGATCTCTCCCCAGAGGGAGATATAAACAGCCTCGCCTGTCGCTGCCCAGGCGATCTGGCCCAATAGGCCCCAAACTCCGACTCCCTCTATCTTCTGAGCCTCTCTCTGACATACCCATTGGGTATGCCACAGAAGGGTTCCGGGCCAATGAATTGTCGACGAGCTCCGCAGTTGGATAAACAGTCAGCCCGTTCGTTGCCCTCATTCTCCTCATGGCCTGGAACCCAGACCAGTGTCAAGGAGTTGTTAAGTCCTAGACGATTTAGAGAGTCGATACATTCCTTAACCAGACGACACATCTTGAGCCCTCAAGGCACCAAGTGCCGCCTGGCTGTCAGATAGAATGTAGATCGTGGCCCACGTGTGCTCCTCCGCAGACACTCTTCCACACAGATACAGATAGCGAAAACCTCAGCCTGTAAAACGGAGGGATATTTGCTTATGGGCAGAGCACGCTTCTTGTATGTTATTAAGCCACGTAGTTTCTTTTCTTCCTCTAGTAGGTCTTCCTTCAATATTAGCTTTCGTAATGGTTTGTAAAAGCTTATATTTTGGGTTTCTCATAATGTGACCCAAGTATGCCGTTTTTCTTGTCTTTCTTGTCGCGGTGTACATGGCTTAGTATTTCGTTGTTAGATATAAAGTGGGTCCATGGTATTTTCAGTATTTGTTGGTAGAATACCACATTTCAAAGGCTTCCAGTTTTTTTACGTCAACTGCTTTAATAGTCCACACCTCCGTTGCATATAGGAGTACTGACCATACATATGTTTTGACGTATATAAGTTTTGTTTCAAGGTTAATGTCATGGCTGGTGAGAACTTTATTATATTTAAAAAATGCTTCTCTTGCCATTTCAATACGGCATCTTATTTCTTTTGAACCGTCCCACTGGTTATTGATTGTAACCCCCCAGATACTTAAAGCTCTGTTCTTTATCGACATAGGAGTTTTGTATTCTTAAGGTGGTTATGTTGTGGTTACTTTTTCTGCTTACAATCATATATTTCAATTTTACTCTGTAAATTTTCTGTTTTGCTGAGATATTTGTAGGTAAATTTACAAGTTATCCTTTACCCAATATTGACATATTTAAACTCAAATGAAAAGTAGTTTTGTCTACTTTGCTAGTGCGAAAATAAATTTAGGACAATTTTTAAAAAAATTGTAGAATAGGGGGAAAAAAACTTAATTTTTAGTAAAAATCGAGTTGTGATATTTCGAAAACCGTTAGTCTAATTTCAAAATTTTTTAAATATTTGTGCTTATCATTCCAAAATTAATTTAAAATTTAGTGGGCTCCAGGGGTTAATGCTTTCCGATTTTTCTCAAATTCGCACCATCTAACTTTTAGATCTAGTTCTACAATAATCGCAACAATAATTTATGAAAATCGAAAGAGGAAAAAAATGCCGCTCTAATGATCATGTATGTAGATAAATTACCTTAAATTTCGTTAAAGCACATGTATGGAGATATATGGAAGCTTGTGTGGAAATATATGTATCCATGTAGGCACATGCATGCATGTTTATGAGCATGTACAAACGCACATTGAATTTTTATGGTTCCATATATGAAAATTTTTACTTGGATACTTAAACTTCGTTAAAGAGGTCAGAAAGGCAGAACAATGTTTTTTAGGGAGACATTATGTTTGATAGAGAGAATTATTGTAATTGTATCGCAATGGTTGTATATATATAATTATTATTAACAATTTACTAAACATTTAATATGTAAAAGATTAATTCTAATATAATTGCTTCTTCAATGCCTGAAGAAATGCTATGCAGCGTAGGAATTAAATGGTTATCCAATGCATTCATATACAGTGGTGGTAATTTGGAACCACGAGCTCCAGCTTCATAACAAACCTAGAAAAGTAGATAGAGAATGTGGGAATTAAGTAAAAGAGAACACATCAAATTGATGTGAAATGATTGTTTTGATGAGACAAAATTTATGGAAATAAAAATTTTACAAATGTGCAACTTATAATAAAAGTTTTAGTATATGCAATGCTTTTTAATAATAATATGGTTAATAACAAATTGTTAAACATTAAATTATACACTGAAAAAAAAAACAATAAAACAATTTACAAAATTTGTTTCTTTGGTAAACTTTTTATCAATTTTACGAAATAAAGTATAGAAATTTAAAATTATACTAATCCTATCAATATTTCTACGTATATTTTTTTAAATATTTAAATATTTTTTAGTAGAATTTACAAAATAAGCAGGAATTTTAAAATATAAAAAATATGATAATAAAATAAAATTTTATATTTCTGTATAAACAGACATTGGTCATTGATAAAAAAAAATAATTTTATGCACAAACTGTTCATCAGTTAATAAACTCCTATTTTTTTAAATCAACCTTTATCTCCGAAAAAGGGTCGTTTAGTGTATCTACTAAACTAGCAAATTTGCCACGTAGATTCATTTAATGACCAGAAAAAAACAAATTAAAATACTTTTGCCTATTCGAATGTTTTAGTGGTAAAAATGGGCTAAGAAGTTTAAAAAATTCGATTTTCGAACCCATTTTTGCTGGGTAGGAATGGGAGGGGCCATATAGGTAAACTTTTTTCTTTCTAATAATGAACAGCGACGCTATTCGAAATATTGGCTTGATTAAGGAATTTTTATATAAATAAAATACTTTAAAAACAATTCTGACCTCGAGCTTGATTATTTAGAAAATTAAAATGATTAAATTTTTTAAATAAGGAATACATTCTAAATTTTATGATTATTAAATTTTTTACACTTTTATTACTTTTAACTACACGAAAAAACTTTCGACTTTTCGAGTTTACGGACGAATGAAAGATTACAATTTTTTTGTTATAAAAAAACATTAATTTCAAAATTTACCGGTACTTTGAAAATATTAAAATTTAGTTGTTGTATAATAATAATTGAGAAAAAAAAAATTTGAATTATGGTGTTTTCTTTTCTGGAAAAAAGTTTTGCATTTTAAAGTGCAAACATTTCAAACATTTCACCCTCGCCCCAATAAAATGCTTCATTTTTACAAACAGAATAGAACACAATTTTATCACATATTGCTTTCTTTAAACATGTGTGTTTATGCAATATTGTTATGGCAGTCCCGGTTCGAATCTCAGCCACCATGAAAGAATTTATTTTTAATAACTGTTTTTTTAGTTAAGTTTTAAGTTAGCTTCATATTTTTTTTTTTTTAATTTTTATTATAATTTTGTTTTTTTTAACGAATTTTAGGTCAAAATTATTAAATACTTGCAAACAGAAAAAATAAAATATTATACCATAAAACAAAATGAATAAAACTCCTAAATTATAATAAAAAAAAAATAGTGGTCCAATGACGGTTTGAACCTAGGACCTTATGCATCAGAAGCCAGCACACTACCCTTCGGCTACCAAGGTGAGAGTTTTCTCGCAAACAACTTTATATGAGATTGATAAATCATATGAGATTGATAAATGGAAAAAAAAAAACAGGGCAAAACCAACCCTGTAAATAATTTCAGGACGCTAAAATAGCACTTCTTTTTGCCTTTTTTATGACAACATTTTTAGAAAGAAACACGGCACCCTCCCAAGTGTTCACCTTATTTTAGAAAAGAACACAAAACAGGAAATTTAAGGGCAAAGCACAAGAAAAATGTGAAATTTTTGTCAGAAAAGAAAACGCCATTAGATTCATACACAATTTGACACACAGGTTCAAATTATTCGTTACATACATACATACAGTGGTCAACTTTAAGGGGGGACATGACATTGGCCGTTTTTTGAAATCGACTTTTTTATAATTTTGTATTTTAGTAAATATTCTTAAGATTCTAAGAAAAAAAATTTCATGGAAAAATTCCTACGGGTTCAAAAGTTACAGCCGGATTAGTGAGAGCGCATTTTTAATTTTCGCGCTACCTACGTACGGCAGCTGGTATATACTTGTTTTACTTGTTTTGGTGGTTGTTATTTCGTACCTACTTGAAGGGTGGGTTTTTTTTTGTGTTTTTGAATTTGAATTTTGAAGAAACAGCACAACACAAGATAACGAAGACATACAGTACGAAGCAGGCATGGCAGATTGAAGGTAACCTTTTTTTTCTTTGTTCACAAACTTTGAACGCGTTTATCTCGAAACCATGTTTTTCGTACTGGTTGCGGCACTAGCGGGTTTATTTTTTGACGATATTTTTTGTTTTTTGTATTTTTTTAAACTTGATTCGCTATCGTATGACACGAGCTTTTTTAATTTTATTTTCGATTTTTTATGAATTTTTAAAGTCAATATTTTTTTTCGAAAAAAACACTTAAATTTGGAACATCGCCAAAAATTGAAAAAAAAATTTTAAAAAAAAGCTCATGTCATACGATAACCAATTTTGTTAAGATTTAAAAAAGGAATTTTTTTTTCAGATCGGACAATTTTTGCGACTCCCAGCGCTGCAACCACGAGGCCCCGTTTTTTTCTCTGCCGCCAGTTTGGAGCTTATAAAACCATGTTGGAGTGAAAAATATATTTTTTTGATTTTTTTTTTCTTGTAATTTGTTCAATTCTCTACAATAATAAAAAATAAAAAATTTGGAAAAATGTTTGTTTTTGACTGAGTTATGATTTTTTTTAAAAAAGGTCTGTTTTCTCTGCCGCGAATGTAATGTCCCCTCTTAATGGATACATGTTTAGTAATATTTGGTTAAAAACGCTGTAAGTCATGAGCCTTTGAGCTTACCGCAAACAAAACTATGGTGTTGGAAAATTTATAATATGTGAATTGTTTATTGTTAAAAACCCAAATCAACTGTAACATCCGAAAAATACAATTAAATAAGGAAAACATGGATTGTATAAAATCCAACTATTAATACATGTCTTTAAAGCTCTGCATAATATTGGCCAGCATACCAATATTATGCAAATTTTTCTCGAAATCAATCAGTATAAAATACAAGAAACAATACGAATCTTTGGATAGCAAGATGTAGGCTGGAAACAACAAAGCAACATGTGGAACACATGGGTAGTTTGGAGTACAGTGGATTGCCTCTTAAATTAAACTGTATTCAAAGAATATCTCTTTTTGAGAAAAGGCTAAAAGAATATTTACTTCAAAATTTGGAAATGCTTCTTTTGAAATATTTAATTGAATTTGAAAAATCTAACTTTTCTTCTCAAACTTTTGCTATTTTTTTTTTTTTTTTTTGTATAAAAATCTAAGCTTAATTATTTAAAATATATAACTTTTTGCCAACTCGCCTCAAAAATATTCTAGCGACGCACTGTGCGGCCGAAGACCGCATTTTGAGGCCAAAACTCGAAAAATAAAGTTTCTAGATAGAGTTTTTCCATCGTTGAGTTGGCTGAAGTGATCCTCTAAGAAGTGAAATCCGCTCATAGTAACGTCCTATATCTTAAGTCTCCTCTTTTCTTTCAATAGCAACGTGGCCTTCATCCAAACATCATATTACTGTAGATACACAGGGAAAGTTATACACGTGTGAAAGTTCTTGGAGTAAAGGAAATCTAACAAAACCAAATGGAATCTACGTCTACAGGTTAGTAAAATATGTAAAAAACAAGTTTGTTATAATTTTTATTAAAAATAAAAATTATGTTTTTTTCGACCTTTAATTGTGCAATGAAAATGAAAATTATTCAAGTTCGAGGCCATACTCTATATTTCTTCATTAGGATATTGTCCTAACAAATAATCTATAGAGTTTTTTGTTTTCAAATTTATTATTTGACCCTTTCAGGAATGTGTTGATAGATCTATTTCGGGAATTTTCTAGGTTCCCATCATCAGAACACGTTTTGAAAGCGGTAACAATCCCATGCCAAACATACATATGAACTAGTTTACTCACTACATGAGAACTAATATACATATGAGTTTGAAATTAAAGATTATAACCATTGATCAAAAAATAAATTGAAAACTTGTTTAATGTGCCAGATCCACCTCTGGTGGATATTCAATACACGTTTTTTTTTTTTTGTTTCTCTCTCCTTTTTATATTTTGTTTACTTTGTAAGCAAAACAGGGGAAGTAAACTTGGCGGTACTCTGCCTTTTATACAAGTTTGTTATAATTTTTATTAAAAATAAAAATTATGTTTTTTTCGACCTTTAATTGTGCAATGAAAATGAAAATTATTCAAGTTCGAGGCCATACTCTATATTTCTTCATTAGGATATTGTCCATTAAACAAGTTTTCAATTTATTTTTTGATCAATGGTTATAATCTTTAACTTCAAACTCATATGTATATTAGTTCTCATGTAGTGAGTAAACTAGTTCATATGTATGTTTGATGTTTGGCATGGGATTGTTACCGCTTTCAAAACGTGTTCTGATGATGGGACCCTAGAAAATTCCCGAAATAGATCTATCAACACATTCCTGAAAGGGTCAAATAATAAATTTGAAAACAAAAAACTCTATAGATTATTTGTTAGGACAATATCCTAATGAAGAAATATAGAGTATGGCCTCGAACTTGAATAATTTTCATTTTCATTGCACAATTAAAGGTCGAAAAAAACATAATTTTTATTTTTAATAAAAATTATAACAAACTTGTATAAAAGGCAGAGTACCGCCAAGTTTACTTCCCCTGTTTTGCTTACAAAGTAAACAAAATATAAAAAGGAGAGAGAAACAAAAAAAAAAACGTGTATTGAATATCCACCAGAGGTGGATCTTGCACATTAAACAAGTTTTCAATTTATTTTTTGATCAATGGTTATAATCTTTAACTTCAAACTCATATGTATATTAGTTCTCATGTAGTGAGTAAACTAGTTCATATGTATGTTTGATGTTTGGCATGGGATTGTTACCGCTTTCAAAACGTGTTCTGATGATGGGAACCTAGAAAATTCCCGAAATAGATCTATCAACACATTCCTGAAAGGGTCAAATAATAAATTTGAAAACAAAAAACTCTATAGATTATTTGTTAGGACAATATCCTAATGAAGAAATATAGAGTATGGCCTCGAACTTGAATAATTTTCATTTTCATATGTAAAAAACTTTAGTAAATTTCAATATCGTAACAAAAAATTTTTAGCAGTAGAAATTTAAGGATATATTTTTAGTGTTTTTTATATAAAATTTTAGTTTACAAACCATATAATAATAAAACGCTATCGTATGCTGCCTTAAAACCTATCAGAGGTTACTCAGAAAAGTATTAGTTACTGAATAAAACAAGATTTAGCTGCTTCCTTCTGCTACTTTAGTTTTTATACAACTTTTTGTGGAATATAATTTTTCAGTAAAATACATAGTATGACAATCAAAACTATATCTGAAAATATAATTTTTTATTGAATTTATTCCAGATATTAATTTTTGTTTAATTTGTCAACGTAATTTAACGATAATAAAAAATATGTATTTATTTTGCATGTTCCAGTAATAAGATGGAAGGTGACCTAACAAGGCTGAAATTATTCCAAGAAATAAAAAAAATTCTAAAGGATGATATGAAAGAAATTTATGCTAAGGTGGAAACACTTTTATCCGAAAGTGAAAATTCAAATTTCATTTATCAGTTGATGAAAAAAAGCAAATATCAGATCAAGTGCACAAAATACTACTACAATTCGAAACTCTACTTTCGTATATAACCTATAATTTTCAATTTCAATAAAAATATTTGTGAAAATTTGAAAAATGTTTGTTTTAGTTCATTTATTTTGTATAAAAGGTACACGAAAAAACTTTAGAAGTCTTTGCATGACGCCATATTGGAACCGCCATTTTAAATTCCGCAATTCTGACGATGGATTCGTGATCAGCGACTTCAAAACCCCCGAGTGTATGTCAAATTAGACTAGTTTATTGCTGTGGTATGTTTTTGTGCAAATTTTAAGTTTAAAGAAAAAATTGCATTTCTCTATTTAGCTGTGATTTATATTTAAATTTTTTTTTGGTGTGTGTTAATTGGCTGCATATATTTTTAACTGTGACAGGTGCTTTTTTATTTTTAAATAAAGCAAATTAAACATATTAGCTAGGTTGATACCAGTATTTCGACCTTGTTAAAGATCTCATCAGAACCCGAAGTTTTAGAAAAGCTAGAGCCTTCAGAATAGGCAGAGCTTTAACAAAATACCTATTAATTAATAATTTTGCTCCAATAGTAATCAAAGACGTGGTTACGGTATTTTCCTAACAAGCATGACCTTACTAAACTTTGAAGACCAATAATGTTCTATTTATATAAAAAAAATTTAGTTTTTACTCTGGCTCAAGTAATATTTATATAGTTTTATTAGTCTGTGCAGTTATCGAAATTTCGAGGATTTCTTTAAAAAATTAATCGATTTTTTAACTTTTTTCTATGTCAAATTTAATTATATGACGCGAAAGTCTCTGTTATGTCAACATTTTATATTTTAAGCATTAAATGGGAAATTTACAGCCATATCTGCGATTATTTGTAAAGAAAAGTTTTGCAAAAAATAAATGTGCCAGTTGTCAATTTTTTTTTTTTTAAAGAAGAAGCAACACTCAGGAAATTCTTCCTATTAATTAATGTGTGGCTTTCTTTGGAAAGGGGATAGTGGAGAGATGAAAGGTGGTGAAAGATGAAGGGCTTCAAACATGGCAACACTGTAATTGCGCGAGTAGATAAGTCTTAATACAGTTGTTGCTCGCCACCTGATGTAGAGTTGGCGAATTTTTTGAAGCTTTTTGTTTCATAGCCCTGATTCATTATTTTACTTCGGTGGGGTAAAGTGCTATGGGAACACCGAAGGTGGGCGCAGTGATAGAAAACTCATACATATAATTTTTTTTAAATTGATGTTGTCGTCACCGGGAATCGAACCCGGGACCATCTGTGTAACAGTCCAACGCGCTAACCATTACACCACAACGCCCACAAGAATTCATACACTAGCTTAATTCAAAAGCTTCAATTTGTATTGAATGAATTCCTAACTTGAATGAATTCAATAATATGTTCATTCAACATTTTACTAACTAAATGAAGAAATTATAGTTAGAAGAAAATTTGAGTAAAATTTCATTCATTTTGCAAAATTGAATTAAAGAATTAAGTCTTTTCAAACTTTGTCAAATACATAAAATCAAATTGGAACTATTATGCTTACATAGGAGAGAACAAGCTGTTTTTGCGAAGTTGTTGCAAATTAAAAAAAATTTAATTAAAACAACTAATTGAGTCAAATAATGATAATTTAGAGTCATTTTATTTCATTTATCCAAAATAACCACGAAAATAACTCCATTCCACCAATATTAAAACTCAAAAAAATAATGGAGTGCTGTAATCGTTAAAAATACTTTCCATCAGACCTGTCGCTGAATAAGAAGAGAGTGAGATCACGTTCACTTTAAAATTGGTACAAATTAATCGAACAGTATCCACAACAAAAATTAATCACATTAAAAATCATTTATTTTGAATAATGGCAAATGAAGCAGTTTTATTACAAAAATTATCGAACTGGTACAAAAATGGATAATGGATTATAGTCTTCAATTGCATTTTTCAGAAATTATACGAGCGTAATAGTTTTGGTTTTTTAACAAGAAAAAATCTACACATTATAAGTTCAACGGTTCCAATAAGTTCAACGGTTCATTACTTACAGCGTTTTTAACCAAATTTTCCTAAACATGTATTCATTGTATATGCAACACCATACACTAAAGGGTCAAGTTTTCAAACGAAATATTTTTTCTAAGGTAAACGCCGTTTTAATCACTCAGCGATTTTAACCAGACTCATATCATACGTAAGTTTTTTCAATTATAGGCGTCGCAGTTGTCCAATTCCTTCCATTTTTTCTAAAGCTTGGATCTTCTGCCAAGTTTCAAAGGTCTAGCATTATTATTTTCTAAGACATAGAATTTTGTTTCCTTAAAATGGTGAAATCTTACACTGTGCATGGTATAAAGAAGAGCAACATATAATGTAAAAAAAATGCAACATATAATGTAAGATTTCAATGAGAAAATTCGTTTATTGTGCTGAATTTATAAAATTTTATATTACACTAAACTTGTTTATTGAAGAATAATCGAATAATTTTGAAAATATTGGAATACAACTCTCATATATGGGCAGGGGCTCCACTGTCTATTCTGAAGCTTCTGGACCGTGTTCAGGGGAGGGCGGTGAAGCTTATCAATGACAGTAGTGTATCCAACTCTATTGATTCATTGTAGCATCGTCGGAATGTGGGTTGTGTGACACTTTTCTATCGATATTACCATGGGAGATGCTCATCTGAGATAAGTGAACTTATTCCACGAGCCCGAGTTTTTATTCGTAATACTCGCTTATCTAGTAGAGCACATCCGTTTGTAGTTGATTGTCCTGTGTTTCGCACAACGCATTACAGAGAAAATTCGTTTTTTAGTCGAACGATTCGTATGTGGAACAAACTTCCCGCAGAAGTCTTCCCTGTTACTTACAATTTAGAAAAATTTAAATCAAATATCCACAAACACTACTCCCTCTTTCCTCCTTCCCATACCTTATTTTCCTGATCAATACAATGCACTGCATGAGTAGGGGGCATCCCCTGAGTATTGGTTAAATTATAAAAAAAAAAAAAAAAAAAAAATAAAAATTTAGTCGGTTTTATTTCGCTCAAGATATTTTAAAATTAAACAGTTAAACTAACGCTAAAATACTGAAACGCTGTTATTTTACTATTTAATTTGCTTTTAATATATATCGACTTTTTCAATTTTAAATTTTCTATTAGTTTTTTAGATTTCTCTATATTAGGCTTTTAAGGTCAGGTACTTATGGAAATAAAAGTTTATTTACTTAATTTTCTATCTCGATGTTTTTACGGTTTTATGTAGACATAACAAAATTTAATAGTTTGAATTTTGAAATAAATCCTGTGATATTAGGAGATACATGCTACTATTGGAATCGTAAATTTTTGTATCGGTATTAATGTGTTCGTCGTAGGCAATTTCTTAATAAAGTTGAAATTAAAACTGCAACTTTATTAAGAAATTGTAGTTGGATTAAGCTAAAAATGATGCACTTTACTGCTTATTTAATTTAATCGACGGGGGTGTCTAAGCTTTTTCGATATTCGTAATCGTTACGCTTTTATGCAACTTTTACCCATATTTCAAAAATAATTCAAAAACGTCGACGTAATAGGCAATAAGACTAACAATTTTTTTGTTATCTTAAATAATTTAACTCTGTGTATAAATAAATCTAATTAAAGTAAATTTTTGACATGTTTTTATACAAAAATGTATTAATTTTCACTCCACTTTTTTTAATTTCTTGCTCTTCTACAACATATCCAAATTTTATTTAAATCTAACGATTGGCGCATTGATACCTATCTTAAATGTTCTTCTTCTCGGGGAGTAAAAACCAATTTTAAAACCCTGCTGTTTTTGATACGTTTGGATTTATACAAGCAAGATTTTTAAAAAGAAAAAACTGAAATGTGACCTTGTTAAAGATTAAATAAAAAAAACAAAAAGTTTAAATATCAATATGATAAGGATGACAACAAAATGAAATTATTAAGATGATTATGTATTGTTATAAAGATTTTTAAACGGACATGCATATAAAAAAATATAAAACACAAAAATGTACTTACATTATCTTGATGTAATGTAGCTCTTAAACCAATTTTCGTACTTTTGCTAGCTGCTAAAAGATCTAAGAAGGGCACTAGGGCCATTGAAGTACTGCGAGCAATTTGTTCTGTCATACGTGTTATATCCGATGTAGTGGCTGCACTTATGGTGGATGAATTTGTATTATACCAATCATCGTACTAAAAATATATAGACAAACAACAGAATTAATTTTAATTAGCAAGCGATAGAAACAAAATGTATACCCCACCTTAACTACATAAATATCTGTTAAACGTATAGCATAATTAGAATTTGAATAATTAAAACTAGCATGAACACGCATACTAGAAATGCCATCCATTAAACGTTCATCAATGGGAGATTTGACACTGAAATGAGAATTACAATAACTTTATAATAAACTAAATCAATATATTGTTTTCCCAATATTGTCTTACCCAATATTAAACTCTTTATCATTATCAACCCATTTAAGACATACTATTTCCGTATGTTGTTCATCGGCATCCACAGGACCACAAATAATGGTAACATCAATTTGATTTTTTAAAGAATTACGTACCTCTTCCATTTTTGAGGGTAATATTTGTACCATTAGACCATCTTCAACAATACTACATTTACCGGATAAACCACTAGTGGTTTTTAATGATTCATTTAACACAAAGAAACTAGCGCCAGTTACTAATATAGAAAATAGAAATTAAAAACGAAATTGATTAATATTTCAACAAAATTACCCACTATAAATGTTTTGTCTTCCAATTTGACATTTTCATCGATTAATTCAACATTGGCAAATAATGCATTTCAAATATTATTTGTATACCCTCCACACACTGTGATGAGTCCTTCTGTTTGTAACGCATAGAAATATAGGTATAAGAACCCATAAAGTACAAAAATATTCGACACTTTGAGGCAAAATATTTCGAGTCCTTATATTTAATACTAGATTAATCAAATTACTCGGGTTTGGTTTTGTTTGAGTGAACGAGTAACTCGATTTTGAAGTTTTTAACTTACCCGATTAATCGAGTAAGTGTTTAGAATTACTCGAGTAACTCGAATGATTTCAATAGTTTTATTTCATTAATTTTTTTGTTAAAAATTCATAATAAAACACAAAATAAATACAAAATCAGGAGTTTCGAAATGCATTTTTATAATAACTTGCCCAACTGAATTAAATAATACTCTGGATATACGGAACCAACTTGTCAACTTCCAATTCAGCCTAGTAAATGGAAACATCTACAAGAATTGTAAAAGTAATGATATTATAACAACAGAATATCATTACTTTTATGATAATTTAGTTCAGATTGAGTCAAAGTTATAGTAAGACTTGTAGCAAATATAGCACTGGCCAACCGTTATTAGTTTTGAAAATCCCACCCTTTTAGAAATTACCAAATTTATAACTAATATTGCACTAGAAAAACAAAATTTGGTTTGCAAAGCAAGTGTTTTGCCAATATAGTCCGCAAAATGTATTGCCTGTATTGTTTTTACCAATATTACAACAATTCAGTGTCATTATCCTTTTAAATATTGGATTACATTTTACACTTTCAATCATCAATTATACATATATGTAAAAGACTAATACCAAATTGGGTTGCTGGTTTTAAAATCTGAGCTTTTTGAAAACATTTCACAAAATTAATTGAATTTAAGGTATTTGAAAAGCGACAAAGTTTTTAATTTATAACGTTTTCCCAACGGTGGCAAGTTCGTTGCAACTGTTATCAATCAGGTAACAGTACAATATCGTCAGAATTTTAAATCCCACGTTCTACCAACGCATAATCAACCGTCGCCGACGCTTTGCCAGTACTGTGCCGATTGTATTTTTCTTCCTGGGAATGTTCAATTCGAACTATCTTATTTCTAGTTAATTGTTTTGTTATTTAGTTGTTATATCAGTGAGTTTCTATCTAACTAAGTCTCTCTCAATATGCCCTCTTTTTATTTGTTCGTAAACTCGCACCGAGTAAATGAAAACATGTTGCAGAAATTTAAATGTCTAAACTAATTTTTATCATGTTTTTGAATAATAATTTAATAAGATTTTTATTTATATCAAATATTAACGATAAAAAAGCAAGATAAAATTAATATATATTAAATTTGAATAGAAAAAACAAAGTATGAGCAAAATAAAAGTGAGTGTTTTAAGCAACAATTTTTTATCAACATGTTGCAATTATTTTATAGTGTAAAAAAAATGTTTTCATTTTATATTTTGTTGCTGAGAGGCGTGGGAAGTGTAGTCTCTCTATTTGTATATACTCGTTTGTTATATGTTGCAAAAACGTTGAAAAAAACGTTGAAACTTGAATAAAATTACAAATTATATAATTTGTTTTACTGTACCATACCCTCTATCAGCCAAAAAATATTTTAGTTTTTGAAACAACCATAGCGCTGCGAATAACTCAAAATATTATATTTTTAAACGTAGGATTAAGTAGTCATATTTAACAAATGTTGTAGAAGATAGATTGATTTATACTTTAAGAGTTTGGCCATAAATCAGTTGTTTTTCTCTCCTGAAAAAAATGTATGTTGGTTCATAGAGGGTATTGAATATAAGGTCTCGATTTACTTGTTTGAATTTGGTTTAATCTAAACAACTTCTTTGGAGGTTATTTAGGAATACAATTTCCTTTCTATGACCAGCAGTAGGTTTCCATACTCAGTGTCGCTCTATCTTTTTATTTGTTCGTAGACTCGCACCGAGCAAATGAAAACATGTTGCAGAAATTCAAATGTATTATCATGTTTTTAAGTAATAATTTAATAAATTTCTTAACTATTTCAAAAAATAATGATAATATCAGCAAGATAAAATTAAAATGGAAATGAAAATTATTCAAGTTCGAGGCCATACTCTATATTTCTTTATTAGGATATTGTCCTAACAAATAATCTATAGAGTTTTTGTTTTCAAATTTATTATTTGACCCTTTCAGGAATGTGTTGATAGATCTATTTCGGGACTTTTCTAGGTTCCCATCATCAGAACACATTTTGAAAGAGGTAACAACCCCATGCAAAACATCAAACATTCATATAAACTTGTTTTTATCGATTTGACGTAGCGTTGCCGCTCTGGTTTAGGGATGACATTTCAACGTTAACGCTAGGCGGTAAAAAACGTTCCGCTTTCCGCTCTTGTTTAAGTATGCCTGTAAATGAGAACTAATATATATATATGAGCTCGAAGTTAAAGATTATGACCATTGATAAAAAATAAATTGAAAACTTGTTTTTTGTGTGTATTGAATAATCTTCATTTTCATTGCACAATTAAAGGTCGAAAAAACATAATTTTTATTTTTAATAAAAATTATATCAAACTTGTATAAAAGACAAAATATGGTCTTGTTTACTACTCCTCCTGTCCATTTTGTTTTTAAAAACAAATGTACAAATAAAAAGGAAAAGGAAAAGAAACAAAAACGTGTATTGAATATTTACCAAAGGTAGACATACACACAAAAAACAAGTTTTCAATTTATTTTTGATCAATGGTGATAATCTTTAACTTCGAGCTCATAAATATAGTTCTCATTTAGTGGGTAGTTAGTTCTCATTTAGTGAGGAAACTAATTTATATGAATGTTTGATGTTTTGCATGGGATTGTGACCTCTTTCATTTTCATTGCACAATTAAAGGTCGAAAAAAAAATAATTTTTATTTTTAATAAAAATTATATCAAACTTGGAAAATTAAAATATATTAATATTTAATAGAAAATAACAAAATATAAGCAAAATAACAGTGAGTGTTTAAAGCAACAATTTTTTTTTATCAAAAAATGTTTTCAATTGCTTGCCCGAGTTCGGCACTTTGTTGCTGAGAGGCGTGGGAAGTATAGTCTCTCTATTTATATGACCAGACAATGTTAAATTTATCGATTAATATGCCAAATGGAAACACATTTCGCATTACTAGTTTTGCTGAGTTACCTTTTCTTGGCTGTCCTTGTATATTGATAGCTTGTGTGGAATAAGCATACATTTCGGTGCGATCATCATTAACATTTTGCATACACACTAAATGACCATCGGCTGATTTCGAAAAATTACCGCCAAATGCTAAAATATGATCACTGGAATTATTGATAGCCTTAATAACATCCTCTAAACGATTGCGTGGTATTATCACCGTAGTTTGACGATCTTCCATATGAATATACATGCCTCTTATAAATGGCAAAGTATAAGAATAATTACGAAAATCCTTAAAGTAAATATATTTCGATTTTAAAAATATTGTATAGCTTAATATGATTCTCAAACTTACGGCCAAAAAGTTAATTATTGTCTGGGCTATTTCGGCATAAACTGATTCACGATTTACCATCGATACATGAGGACATGGATAATAACGATATTGGGCACCCAATCGTAACATTAAACGTAGTGGAAATACCTTTGCCCACGGCACCTCATAACGATGTATTAGTATACCAATTAAATAGGGATTTTCAGGTTGTATTATATCTTGCATACATTGAAATGTAGGCCGTATAAATATAAAACCGCCATAGTCACGTGAGCCCAAGAAATTCGTTTGCTGAGGACTGGTATGTGTTAGTTCTTGTATGGGATTACCCAATTCGGCATTATTATAGATTTCATTTAAATGAACAAATATATCCTTGGGTATTAAGGGACCCGTCGCTGCATCATCTTTAGTGGCTGGTGGTTCATATTCTAATAGAATAACAATTTCATCATTACCAACATGATGCATACCACTGGTGGTAAAATTAATGACAGTACGATTTAAGCAACATTTTACTAAAAGTAAATGCATTTTAATTATAAAGTTGTTTATCTTTTGGTTTAATATTATACATATATATATATAATCATTGTTTTTGCAATCATATTTATTCCCTAATCTGAATGTGTGTATACTTACAATTTACAATTTTAACAAAAACAAAGAAATTCTTTTGCACTGCAAATTTAAGAGTTTCGTTTTGTAGACGTTTAACTAAATCATAATTATTGGCCACATCTTTATAGTCAAAACCACAACCACTTTCATCTTTTATAATCACAATGGGTGGCAAAGTTCCATCGGCTGTGGGTATAAAGCAGCCATGATCATCACAACCCGATGGTGGCAAACGTTTGGCACGACTATTATCTTGAGTTTTAGTCACTGCCGTAGATGTTGGATTAGTTTTAGTTGATGATGTTTTGGGAACTAGAACAATAAATTTAAAAATTATTAATTTCAAAATTAAAAAAGTTTCTGCCAGCAAACAAGCTTCAAAATGAGTTAGAAATGGGCTCAGAAAAATATGTTATTTAAATTTCGAATTTTTGTATGAATGTGATTCATCATTTTCTGAGTATTTTTTGAATTAGAAAAGAAGGCTCTTTTCTTATTCAAAAATTAATCGGAAAATGTATTTAAAAACATTCTTTTTCATTTTGAATTGTCAGGTTTGAGATCATAATTAAAATGTTATTATTATAAATCGAAAAAACCTCTAATTGTTAATAAATGTAAGAGAAAGACGAAAAAAATCTTGTGAGGAACAGCGCTAGAGAGAGTGTCGCACTTTCGACCTAAGGGACTAGGTAATCTTCAGCCTTATTCTAATATACCATCCAACAAGAACTCATGGTTTGATTACTGATTTTCAACCAAATTACTAAAAAAGCTGATGTTTTTCGCTTTTAGTTGATTACCCGAACAATATGAGCTATTTCTGTCTTACCAAATTTTTCGTAAAAAAAATTTGAGGTGGTAAAACAATTTTTAGATGAAATTCAAATTTCAGTTGAATTTTAATTAGTATGCACCTGACGTTATGTTTTATACACCAGACGTTACTATGAATTTTTACTAATATACACCAATTAGTATGGAAAATTTAGAAGTACCTTCACATTTGCCCTCATAACTTTTGAACCGCTAGACCGATTTTGCTCCTTTTCAATACCAAACTTTTCGGTTAAATTTACATCAATCTGTATAAAAATAAGCAGTCCGTACTGCGTTTTTGTACCGTGATCGCCATTTCAACAGACAGAGGGACATCGCTAAGTCGTCTTAATATTGAATAAGGATCAAGAATATATATACTTTATGGGCTCTTAGACTTATATGTCGATGCGTTACAAACGGAATGACAAACTAATATATGCCCTCATCACAGTATGTGGAGGATATAAAAAACTAATCAAACTCTGCATTCACGGTATTTATTTTTCTAATTACGTATTTTATTAAAATACGTTTGTCCACAGTTTAAAAATTACAAGATCTGAAAGATATAGCTCTGAAAATGTAGTCAACTTTATCATCTCCTAAATCACCCTGTAAAAAGCAGGGTGACCATTAGGTTGTCCCTAATGTAGAGTAATTTTAGTATACCAGAAATTTTTTTAGTTTTAAGCAAGTACAATTGAAGGGCTTATTGTGAAAACGTGATAAGCCACATTTAATTTTTGTTATAAAGGGTCCGCCATATAACGTTTTTTTTTCGATGCTGATTTTGCCAAAAAATCATCTTTTCATCTGCATGGCCAGCCGAGGCAGCTATTTGAATGAAATTATTTTCTATTATTAACCGGAAGGATTGTACTTTCAAATAAAAAAGAAATTTGAGAAAATATTCAGTAGTTTTTTTTATAGCATTTCAAAAAAAAAAGTTATTTGGCGGACCCTTTATTTTCGCCTTTTAAAGTTTTACAACAAATATAAAATATGAATATTGCAGGGCATTTATACTCTAGGTACGTGAGGTAAGTGTTTAAGCTAGACATCTTTAAAAATAGCTAATAGATGTCTAGAAAACAGTGAAAAGTAGAAAATAGTGAGAGTGACTTATCAAGTGTTAACAATAAGTCCTTCAACTGTTTTATGTACAAATTTAAAAAAAAAAAAAACAAAGCATAGTAATTGTACTTAGTCTAAATTAAAAAATCCTTTGGTGAGGCAAAATTACTCTACAGAAAATTGAAAAAGATTTTTCCAGCACAAGCCAAAAATTACGAAACTTTTGTGACCTATTTCAAAAAAAATTCTAAACTTTCTGATTAAAATGCACTAAACCGGCAAACTCAATCGTTGGTAGGGAACTGAAGATCCACTTCAAAACATTTTTACTTAATTTTCCCATATGTCGAATACTGGCCACAAACTATAGAATTTTTATTTAATTATAACTGAAAGATCGAATAAATACAACTTTAAATTTAAAACGTTATTTTAATAACTTACCATTTCCTTTTACACCAGCTCCACTTGTTGTAATAGCTGAATTAGATTGTACTGCATTAACGGCGGCCGCTGCGGCTGAGGGTGGTATTGATCCTCTAAATAATTGCGCTACTAAGCCCATGGTAGTGGCATCTGTTATGTGTTCAGATTTAGCGGGAGTTGGCGGTTTATTGTTACCCGAAGGCGAAGTTCTATTCGAACGATCACTTTGTCTTCTTGGTTGCTTGGGTTCATTCCACTGATCTATGCTAGCCAAATCACTGCCCGGTGCTATGCCATCACTAAACATAACCGATTTACGTTTACGAGCCTTTTGACCACTTGAATTTGAAGAAGTTGAAGAATAACTGCCATTATCTTTTTTCAATACCCCAACCGGAACAATAACGCTGGGTGGTGTTTTTGGTTCTGAGCTAACTTGACGATATGGTGGTATGGTAGAACAATATTCCATGGGATTATTAGGATTAGGAGATCTTGCTGATGCCGAAGTGTTATTTGTAGAGTCATTATTTATTGAAGCAGCGTTTAGAGCAGGAGCCGTAGCTGTAGGAATTGTGTTTGAAGAGCTTATAGCCGTATTGGTTTGCCTTTGTGTTAGTATCAAATAACACTGGACGCAAACACGAGATTCTGGTTCAGTTAAAAATTCCAGTTTGAATTTTTGCGAACAACAGACCGAACATAAAACTTTACCACAGGCACGACAATGATGTCTACGTTTAATCATGGTAAATTTAGCCGAACATTGCATACACCCCGTGGCCATATTATCAGGTACCCAAATAGGAGGAATTTTACCCAAATTAGCATGAGGATCTTCACTATAACCAGTAGCTTCTGCTATATCATTTGGTATAGCATTTATTTGGGGTTCTAACTCGGGAGAGGGAGTGTGATTATCAAATTGTTCTTGCTGCTGTTGTTGTTCGTCGGTACCGGGAGGTGTTTGCCCAGCATTGGCATATATATCTAAAGCTTGTATAGCTGGTAAATCTAGTGAAGTGGGCCTTTGGGGTCTAGAGGCATCACCCTCGGTATCGATATCGCCCTCTAAAGGTTTTGCATGTATTAAATCTCCCTCCAGGGAAGAAGTTTCACTATTACTGTAGCTAGAGGCAGCCGAATTCATAATAACATTATCTTGCGATTCCTTAAATTCTTGGGGTATTTGTAATTGTGGTCTTATTTCGGAAAATTCCACTGTCGAAGCTTGTGAAAAACTATCACCATTAGGATGATCACCTACTGAACTGGCTACAGAAGCGATTTCATCTTTTTGTTCATTTGCAGGTATAGCAATACTTTTATCATCATCTGGGGGTAGTATACTTTTTGAATTCTCTACGTTTTCTATTTCTACTGGATCAATTTTAGATTTTAATTGTTGCTGATCTTGTTCTTGTTCTTCCTCGGCCTCGGCCT
Organism: Delia radicum; assembly: GCA_021234595.1. Classification (NCBI taxonomy): domain Eukaryota; kingdom Metazoa; phylum Arthropoda; class Insecta; order Diptera; family Anthomyiidae; genus Delia; species Delia radicum. The sequence continues at coordinate 199,954,507 of CM037855.1, read as the reverse complement.
CTTCATCAATATCCATTTCCTGTAACATGGAATCTAGTTCTGTATCTGATATATCATCCATAGTAGAACAAAATGTTATGGGTTGTTGTATATATATGGGAGGATTTGCTTCCAATTTAGCGGGTATATAATCAAAAGCCTGTGTATGTTTTTGGGGAATTTGTTGCTGTTGTAGTAGAGCTTGTTGTACAGGTTCATTTATAACTTCTATCGATGTATTAGGTTGTTCAGATTGCATTATTGAATCTGTATTAATTTCATTTGTTTCCGGTTTTTCCGATATATCACGTATTTGACTTAAAGCTGAGGTATCATTAGAATCTGTTAGATTTTCTAATACTTTGCCCAATGATGAAGACATTGAAGTTTCCAATGGTAATATAGATTGTGATTGTAAATTAACACTGGTTATGGATATTGACGATAAACCTTGCGCTAAATCTTCCATATTAGGATTTAATCTTTTCTCTAAACACTTAAGAGAATTTGTGTTATCTAAAAGATTTTCCTTTTCTTGTATATTTTCACCAGTTTCGGGATTTTGTTTATATTCTTTGTGATATAAGGAATTTGAGGTCAAGGGTAATTCTTCTGAGAGCAATTCTTCTCCATCTGCCTCTTCTTTAACAGGAATTTGTGTAATTTTTTTATTTTCCAATAGTTCTGAAGTATTTATATGATCTTCGGTCATAACATTATCTTTTGAATTCGTTAAGGGTGTAGGTTCCTCTAAGGAGGATTCTACATCTAAAGAAGGACCCGAAGAAAATGTTGAATTTGAAGAAGTTGTCAATGATTCTGAAGTTATTGAATTATTAGAATCAGTTATTTCCTTTTCCAATGAATCATTGTTGACCGATTTTAATTTATTCCGCTTCTCCTCAGTAAATTTATGTATATCTTTACTTTTTTCCAACTCATTTTCATATTCAGCCAATTCCAATTTGGAAGAGGCAATCATGTGTGTGTGTTGAAATCTATGATTATCATAATCATCATGAGATTTTTGACATTGTTCCGCCAAACTGGGAAAAGCTTTAGTTTCCAAAGATTCAAAATTTTTGCAATAATCATCCAAACTATGAGACACCGACTTAAAATCGGATTTATCTGCCGTAAATTCTTTGGGTAATTGTATAAAACCATTGCTTGTGTTGGCTCCTAATGAGGAAGATGATTTTGGTGGTACTTTTTGTAGACTTTCTTCGACTCTTTTCTTTTCATTAGCGGCCTCTTCGTGTAACTCTAGGTTATCTAAAACTTGATCAATATCTACCAAATCCATTTTATTTACAGTGAGAAATTTAAAGTAATATTAAAAATCTTCCATTCATTAAAATGAAGAAAAAATAATCACAGATTAAATTGTTCTCTTTATGATATTGTTCAAACAAAGCAGCTGACTGTATTCAATTGTATCATTTGCCTCTATCAGCTGCCGGAGGTGTTAAACAAGACGACGACGACGTATCGTATCTTATAGTACGTAGTATATTTTTAAGAATAAGAAGAAAAAAAATCAAAATCACGAAAATCAAACAATCCACTTTACGAAACAAGTGCAGCAACAAATATCAACCAACCAGCCAACCAACCTAATGCAAGAGGGAGTTAATTTTCAGCTGGGCCGTATAAGAGGAGTAGGAGAAGTATATCATATATGATAATGATGAATCACTTTTGTTTTATTAATTTCGTTTTTGTTTAATACGTCTTTATTAAATTCCATAAATCGTTATTTTTTTTTTTATTTGTTTACTTATAATAATTGTTAATTATCTTTTTTATAATTAATTATAATGGGATACTTTTTTTCGATTCTATTTCATCTTTTGTTTCTCATTCAACCGTGTCACTTAAAGACGATTTCACTTTATATTTTCATAATTTTTGTTAATTATTTCTCTTTTTTGTGTAGTGCTTGCATTATAATTATTTTCATAATTTTTTTTATCAATTTTTAATTTATTAATGTATTTTTTACAAATTTAATTATTCCGACACGAATCTAAAATTTTTTTTCTCAATAATAAAAAGAAATGACAGATAAAGCATAAAAAATGATTGTAACAATGTTGCCGTGATGGAAGAAATAAAAACGCCAAATTTAGAGTACCCAAAAAACACTCTAATTCAGAAAACCGGGTTTTGGTTCGATTTTTAAAAAACATGTTAAAACCTTTAGAAGGGGTAGAACCAGAATTTATGGATACACGCAAAAATAAACTAGTGTAAGAATATCGAATGCAACTTTGTAGTTTTTTTTTATATAAAAAGTTGACAGAAGTTATACACTGAAGCAATAACAGAGATGAAATCAACTAAATACCATGGTAAATTGATGAATGGGTGATCACTATACAACCAACAAAACCTGTCCGTCATTTTAACAAAATGTTTAGTAATTGTATTTTTTGACGGTTAACTATTTGTTGATTGTAATTGCATTAACAGAAATTAGTTATTTTTAAAAATTTATTTAATTAAATTGAATAATTATTTTGCTGTTTATTTAATATATTCTATATATAATTAAGTTTTTATTTTATATTTCTATATTTTATATTTTTTATAAATAAAAATGTTCAATTTTATACGTCCTTATTTAGTATATTAAAAATACAATAAATTTAAAAATTATAACGTAGTACGTACCCAAACCCCAATTTTTAAAACACATGAAAGTCATGGTTCACACACGGCAATTATAATTGCCCAATTCTTCTTCAATTCTCCTTTGAACTTGCTCTTGTGTTCACACAGGAAAAGTTTGTTTCAGCAATTTTCGTATATCAACCTGCAGTATTGAAAATTGCGAATGACAAAACAAAACGGAATTGGAGTACGGGCAATTCTGTACCCCCTATCATTCTCTTTCCCTCCCTCTTCTATAAACTCAAGAATTGCGCAATTATAATTGCCGTGTGTGAACCTAGTCAAACATTACATTTACAAAACACATTAATATATTTAAATTAATAATTAATTACATTTTTTATATTTATATAAATAGTTTTCTACACTATTACAGATGATCACTTTTATAAAAAAAAAAAGTAATGAACTAGTGTAAGAATATCGAATAAACTAGTGTTAGAATATCAAAGTGTTAGAATATCAAAGTCAACTTTGTAAATTTTTTTTTTTATAAAGTTGATATAAGTCAAGTATAAACAACCGCAGTGCAAGTATAAATTATATATGTCATTTATTTAGCAATTTAAAATATTTCACATTTTTTGTTTTTCAATGTGTACAATTTTGTATCTTCCCTAAGTTTTTTTTGTAACTTTCTAAAGCAAAATTTGGAAGCTGTCAAAGAAGTAGTTAGTCTAGACAGCAAATGATTATTTCACTAAGTTGTAAGTAGCAATTTAAAATATTTCACATTTTTTGTTTTTCAATGTGTACAATTTTGTATCTTCCCTAAGTTTTTTTTGAAACTTTCTAAATCAAAATTTGAAAGCTGTCAAAGAAGTAGTTAGTCTAGACAGCAAATGATTATTTCACTAAGTTGTAAAAGAAAACTTTAAAACTGGACTGTGTAATGTATATAAACAACCATATGTTAATACGGCAAGCAAAATAGTGGTTGTTTTTGTTTCATATGTTCAAAAGTCTATATTTTTTTTTCAATAAAAAACTCAAAATTAAAAAATTGTAATACAATGCCCGAGAATAATTTGAAATTGGTATGTATTTGTGCTGAAATAAAATTTAAATGAATTTTTATTTTATTTGTTTTCTGTTTTTTTAGCTTTTTCTTGCCTGAAACTCTGTGCCGCTGGAATTGTTGGTTTTTATGAAATGTGTGGGATGTAAGTTAAGCATTTTATTATATTTATTTAATTTTTTACACAAAAAAGTACCAATAAATTTATATGTATTATTAAAAATATTAAATAAAAGGCTTTATCATTAAAAAATATTACATATAAAAATATATAAAATGAACAAAAGTAAATTGTTTTTTTTAATAAAGGAGGACAATGGAATTTTTTATAAAACCAATATATGCAGAATTTACAGTTTTTAAAGTATAAATGTCCGTAGTTTTTTTTTTGAAGAACTTTTTACCGAAAAACTTATGTAACTCTTTTATACAACAAAATTAGATAACTTATGCGTTGCTAAGTAATTAATAGCATTTTACCAACTATTTTCTACTTAATGTTGAAAGAACTTTATTCGTTGAAATGCTTACTTGGCATCTATTTTTTAGTGTGCAGAACAATTTCAAACAGCTGATACGTAAAGGTACGGTTACGTTACGGTTGGCTAACCCAGCCCTAAAAACAAAATTCTATAAAATTTGCAAACAGCTGATTGATAAGTATGGCAGTGTTGCCAAGTATTTTTTTACAAATCCCCTTAAACTGTCCGAAAAACCCCTTCTACCAAAAAAAATTCCCCCAAAATTTTTTTTTCCTAATGTCTGCTAAATTTTTAATTTTTGAATAAATAAAAATAAATATTATCAAATAATATCAAATAAGGTTAGTTGTTTTTTGACCGCTTCGGAAGTCGTTTTTACACTGAACCAAAAGTCGTAAGAGAAATCAGCATAAACATTTTGTTAACTTTTGACAAATTTTATTGTTAAAACAACAATTATGTTATTCAAATTGATGTGAATTTTTGTGAAACAGCTGTAGAAAATAATTTGGTGTGTTTTTAGTCTTCAAATTATGCATCCTATTGTATTAATTTTGCATTTGTACAATTTCCCTAAACTACTTTCCACGTAACAAGTCATTTCATACATTTTAAAATATTACTCAACATTTTTATCTATTCATACAATTGCTTCTATTATGCTAAACCTTTACAAAATGTCAAACTTATATTGCATACTTCTAGCATTTTTTGTACATATTTTAATCAAGCATTACTTGGTAAAATTTAACAAAATAAATATGTACGAACGTAACAAATAAAAGATAATTTCTTGAACATAAGTGTTAAAAGGTACAAGTTAATAAAATGCCTTCTTCGTGACAAAAAAAAAATACAACACAAAATAGTCCGTGAAATAAAATATATATTAAATAAAACTTTATTTAACTATAAATAATTGAAATCCTTTAAATAAAAGAGAAGTAGCCGAAACAGAAATCTGAAAAATTGTTAGTTTATTTTAGTTATTTATTAAACAACTAATTTCTTACCCCAATTTTATTTTTCTAGATCAGAGTCATTGCATTGGTTAAATTGGATAGCATATATTTTCTTGGGGCTAATGTAAAGGAAGTGGTAATGTTAATTAGAAAAGGTATTATATAAAATTAATGTAGTGTTTTTTTATGTTTTATAAATGAAATAATTTTTAATAAAGTAACAAAAAGAACAGCATATTTTATATAAATATTTTGAACTATCTAGGGCTTGTTATGAAATAGAATGTATAATATTATTACGATTTACTTTTTAAATGTCATAAATAAAAAAGAGGAAGAATTACCAAGTTTCTGTGGTTCAAATGACATTATAATTTTATTCAAATCCTTTAGCTAAGTTGATTGACAAACTTTAATGAAAATAGTTATTAGTTGAAATGCTACTACTATACTTGATAATATTGTAACCTTTTTTTGGTAAACGTTTCCCTAGAATTTTTTAGTGTGTACAATTGTAGTTACTAAAAATGACTTTATGGGTAGTAATTTTTATGATAAATACAGTCATCTCCTTTTTGACTACATTTGTAGTCATTTCTAACTTCTTAATTTTCTGAGTGCAGTTTTGAAACTTTGCTTTTCAAAATTGGGTCATTTAGACCCAAACAGGACATACTTCTAAATGCGAAAACCCCTTAATACTTGTAGTTAAAAAAACAATCTGGCAAGGATTTCAAACAAAGAAAGATACAGAATGAGTACGTTCAGTGTGTATCTTTCCTAGCCAGATTAGAAATAAAAAAAATGGGGGAAAGTATTTCCCCGATATACAAAAAAATAAATACTTTAAAAATAAATAAAAAAAAATGTTTTAGCAAATTTCAATGTTAGCTTATGTTATTTTATCTATAATATCGTATTAAAAAACTAGTTTTTCTTTTTATTACTTATTATAACAAATACATTTATCAAATTTTACCATACCCCGTTTGTGTGCGATAAAAATCTCCCTTTTCAAATGTATCTGTTAATATTTATTTGTCAATGAACACCAACACAAGAATCGTATTAATAACTCGTTGTATCTTATAGATACTCGTTGAAAATACAGAAATTAGTTCACTATTGTGTATATTAAAGATTTTTCACTGTGTGTCTGCCTAAAAAAAAATACCATATTCTTTATAGAACGTTCATAAAAAAATAAAATCATAATACAAAATAAATATATTAATTTTAACAAAAGTTGCTAAAATTATAAAAATATAATTAAGTTTGAAGTTTAATTTCAATAAAATGAAATAAATGAAACGATCTAAATACGGTAAACGACGGAAATTTAATTACGAAATTATAAAAAAAAAATACGGGCTATGACACCTCATTTATAATTTGGAAGATGAGGACTCATGCAGAGTTAAAGAAAAAAAAACTAAAGAAAATTATAAAAATATATTTAAAATAATATACTAAAAAATAACTAAGAAAACAAAAAAAAAAAAAAAATTAACAAATTGTTAAAATATCAAAACAAAAAATTAAAATATTTAAAGAAACCAAAAGTAATTTCCCCTGCCGTTTATTAATTATAAATTATTAGTTGTGTACCTATTTAAAAATAATGTTTAATAATTATAATAATAATAATAGTGATGAACACTTCATTGAACTTGAGTTTTGGTCACTTAAACATATACAATCACCACAATTCCACCATCATCATCGTTGTATTGAGGGGAATAGGCTGTGAATTGTAACGAAAATAGAAATCTATTGGATACGAAAAATAGCAGAATAAAAAATTATTATTAGTGCTGCTGCTATTAATTTTTCACCTTTTTTATTTTATATTCCGATTTGCGTTGCGACTGCTGCTGCGGATTATTGAGTAAACTATTAGAACAAGTACCTCTACTCTTCTAATTTTGCATGCAATGATTTGTTTATAATTATTTTTATTAACCAAGAGCTAAGAATACATCCACCACCACATACACTAACATTAACTCTACAAAAAAATATGTACACATTTCCGTGAATATCTATGATTCTATTTAGAATTTCAACAAAACACTCCTTCACTTCCAAAACTCATTAATAAGAAGACGTTAATTGAATGCAAAATGGAGTTTTTACAAAGTTGACTAACACAATGAAATGTAACGTAAACGGTACAATACCGTAAAGCCTATTGAAATAAGCATTACTTTACCTACATATATCGCACACCCAGTTCAAAATTGACTCAACTCAAAATTTTCAATTTTTCAGAAATCGAAAAAAAATATTTGCAACCATATACCAATTGAAACATAAATAAAGACGTAACTGTTCTTTAGCAACAGTTAACAACAACAAAATACACTGAAATTTTTTTATAGATAAGCAAGTGTATTGTGTATAGTTTAAGCATATAAACACAAAAAACTTAAATTTTGAGTTAAGTCACTTTTGAACTAGGTGTGCGTACATTTTAAGGCCCCCTTTTACAATGGCCTGTTTAACTATCATAAATACACTGAAAAAAGTTTGACTGTGAATCTATTGAAAATGACAGTTAACCTTTTTACCAGCCTGAAGTAGTTTTTTTTTTTTTTTGTATGTTAATTTAACCAATACTCAGGGGATGCCAACTACTCATGCAGTGCATTGTATTGATCAGGAAAATAGGGTATGGGAAGGAGGAAAGAGGGAGTAGTGTTTGTGGATATTTGATTTAAATTTTTCTAAATTGTAAGTAACAGGGAAGACTTCTGCGGGAAGTTTGTTCCACATACGAATCGTTCGACTAAAAAACGAATTTTCTCTGTAATGCGTTGTGCGAAACACAGGACAATCAACTACAAACGGATGTGCTCTACTAGATAAGCGAGTATTACGAATAAAAACTCGGGCTCGTGGAATAAGTTCACTTATCTCAGATGAGCATCTCCCATGGTAATATCGATAGAGAAGTGTCCCACAACCCACATTCCGACGATGCTCCAATGAATCAATAGAGTTGGATACACTACTGTCATTGATAAGCTTCACCGCCCTTCCCTGAACTCGGTCCAGAAGCTTCAGAATAGACAGTGGAGCCCCTGCCCATATATGAGTGTTGTATTCCATAGGCGATTTAATTTTGTAATATTACTTTAACTACACAACGCTACAAAATTGACCCGTAAACTTGAAAACAAGAGTACCGACTATTCATCCGCAATATTTCGGCCACGATAATTTTAATGCCGTACCCAGTTTTTCACTTATGGGCCAGATTTTTCTCAAATTTGCATTGCAGTTTTTCATGTTTTAAGGCAGTTTTTTATACACACAATTTTTAATATCAAAAATTTTATCTTACAAGGGTGGTAGCCCGACCCGAAATCGCAGATTTCAATGAACTTTGGATATGTTCATACAATAAAATAAAAACCGATTCAATAATATCCCGCGACTGGTTAAAGCAGTACCTATTATGGAACTAGTATTAGTTGCCATTGCTGTGGGTTAAATTATGTCTATTATATTTAATGAACTGGTCCCCTAACCAGTGAAAAGGAGATATACCACTTAACAAGCACTGTCAGTTTTTTTTATCTTTCTTCGCCAACAACAGTTTAAAATGCGTGTTACAAAAAATAGGTGTGAGGACGGAAGGTTTATCTACTTTCTATACCACACTTGTACTACAGCTAAAATAAGTTTTTTTTGAAAACTATTTGTATTTACTTTTCAAATTACAAAAAAAAAAATTATAAAAAACCAAACGATTTAAAAGACTACTAGTTTTGGTTATAGAACTTGAGGTATCGTTTTATTTTTAATATTTTCAAGATTTAGTTAAATTAATTTTTTAAATTGAAGGGCTTATTGTAAAAACTTGATAAGCCACATTTACGGTTTTATAGATTTTAGCTGTTTTTTAGGCATCCATTGATTAATATTTTATAGAAGACTTGCTTAAACCCTTACGACAAGTACCTAAAGTATAAATGTCCTGCAAAAGTAATATTTTGTGATTTTTTTTTTCAGCTTTTAAAAGGCGAAAATAAACTAAAAATAGAATGTGGCTTATCAAGTTTTTACAATAAGCCCTTCAATTTAATTATTATGGTAATTGTTTAATTCCCGCCCCTAAATGCTATATAAAATTATGCGTAAACTTGAAAACATTCTCTACGGGCAATGGAAAGTTAATTTCCCTTAAAGGACATATCCCGCGACTGGTTACAACAGGACTTATTGTACAACTGCTTTTGGATTTCTTCGTTTTTTAAGTTTTGTATTTGCGTTAAAAGGAATTGGAAATTTTTGATTTATGTCGAATCGAAGACTTAAATGTGCTATCAGGGTTGCGATTCGTTGTGTCAACATCAATTTTTAACCATACAAAGAAAATATCAATTTAATTCTTTATTTGAATGATGAAAAAGAATTTTTTATGATAAAAAAAGTGAAAAAGTTTTTAAAAATTTCTGGCAAAAATTTTTCATAAAAAAACCTAAATAATTAAATTAAACTCAAAAAATTCTTAAGAGAAAACTTAAAATTTTTCTATTAAAATAACAATAACTTCACTAAATTTTCGAAGTAATATTTTTTATATAAGACAATTTTTTTAAGTGTTTTAACTAAAAATTAGCAAATTTGATATAATTTGTATTTTTTGGAAAAAAAAAAGAAAATCCTGCTTTTTTGTCGGTACACGACAGGTATAATCCACTATTTGATTAAGAGTTGGCGAATTTATTGAAGATTTTTAGTGCATATAGACTAGACATCAAAGTAGGGCGCTGCATTATATTTCTAAATGGATGTTGATGTAGCTTGGGTTTGAACACTCAACCTACTGCACTAACAATTGCACCACAATGCAAACGATTTCAAAATCACAAACAAAATTCACAAAAGGGTGTTTGCAAATCCGATTTGTTATTGCTAATTTAAAAAGTTTTTTATGTGTTTACAAAAAAAACCCAATGGGTCATGTTTATTGTTGCAATTTTTGTTTATTTCTTTGTTATTTTTTCAGTGTATCTAAATAGGTTTAAGCCCCAACTCTGATATATGGTTTAAAGTCCTACGTCGAGTATGTACAATATTCGATGTTATATGCAAGGATTTTAATATCATCGTAATTACACTGTGCATCATATTTTAGGTTCTCACTGTTAGTCTCAATGGTTCCAACTAGAAATGAAAGTACACTGGTGCTTAAATAAAACCGCCAAAAGGTTTTGCAAAGTTGGATCGGATTTATATTTTATAGCCCCTTGAAATATCCGTTTGTTTTAATGAAAGCCACTGTGCGAAGACGCTACAAGCATCAAAAAAAAACATGGTTGGGGCAACCATATTTGAAAAGCATTATACACTTTTGAATTTATGATTGCGAGAACCATGTTACTATGGTTGTGACAACCATACTCTTTCCTTTTTCTTAATCATAATATGATAATTAGATTACCATATTATTGTTATGGAAATGGAAATGTTTATAAATTATCATAGTATGATTCCTACATTATTCACCCAGCATTCTGTTGAAGCTGGTTTAAAAAATTATGCATGTTTTTTTAAATAATACAAACGTATATTTATTTATTTAATAATTTCCACATTTAAATAAACTTATTTTAAAAAAATTAAAGTTATCAAATTGTCTTTGCGCTGACGAATGCGATTTGAGGTATTAAATCATTATTTTGTCGCTATGCGATGTTTGCATAAGTTTTTTATTTTAGTATCTGAAAAAGCAAATCTAAACTCTTTCTTTTTTAGCACAAATCTTATTTTGTTAGGTAAAATAAAATAATGGAAACATGTGATTACAGCATAAGTAGGCATTAAAATATTGTTAAGAATACAATTTGACAATACATTTATAATGAGCATCACATTTTTGTAGCAATCACAATATTTACACTATAACCATATTATAGTCCTACTTATCATATTATCATCACGGAATAGAATTTCGTCATAATTTATTACCATATTATGATTATTGCAAACATATTATGATTATTGAAAATATGTTATGATTATATCGTACTACAGACTTAAAAGCACGTGTATAATGTTATTTTTCTTTCATATTTCTTAAAAATTTTTTTGTTAACAATTTATTTTGCGTGAGTTTTTACTTAATTTATAACACTTTTATGTATAATAAACAATAACTTCATTTAAGGGATGCGTGCTAATTTAACTTTTTCCTAGGCTCACATGGTAGACCGGGTTGAGACTTCCAAATTATTTCTTATTCCATTACAATTAACACCATTGCGATTTTTTTTTCTGTTTTTAAGTCTTTTTGTTTAATATTATTTATTTTGTTCGGACTGACTGCTTCTCACAAACACTTTTCACAAAATCCTAAACAATAATGACTCTACAAGAGCTAATAAAACAAGACTGATCATATTATTGTTGGCGCAACTATAATATGGCTGTAGTTAGAGGTATATGATAATAAATACACTAATACCCTGGTTTGCGTCGCTTCGATTTGCGTCGTTTAAAAATGTACGTGACACCGAAGTTAGGTCGATTATGTTTCAACTCGCGTCCCATGGCTTGGAAGTTGCGTCGCAAATACTGCGATTAGCTTCGTTAATATGAAAATGTATTTCAAAACCCGATTTTTTCACACAAACAATGTGAAGCAGAACACATGAACCTTTTTCAAAATTATGATCCGGACGAAGTTAGCACAGAATACCAACTTCTGGTCGCGGTGCGCCACTATAATCTAGCAGTTTAAAAGTGTCAAGAAATTCTGCCGACGCTATTGTTACAAGGAAATTTATTTAGAAAAACAAGCTCTTACAATCCAACAAGCTTTAGATCATTTCATTAAAAATATCAGCAAGATTGAAAAATGAAACTGTAGAGATGGTAATCGATTAAAAAATAAATGCAGCGATTCAGACTTTTAATTTTATACGATGAATTCCTTATTATAAATTTTAAATTTTTATTTTAATTTATTTAATGTTATACTACGTTTCCACTTAACGTGGTTTGAACGTGTTTTGAAATAATATATGTTTTGTGCATGTTTTCTCATAATTTTTTTTCACCAAAACACATGTTTTGAAATTTAAATTTTTTATCGAAAAATTTATTTTTTTTTCAGCTAAAATGTAATGGAACCAAACAATTAAATACAAATCAGTATAAATGGTAGGGGAAATAGTGTTTCCGATTTCGTCGTTTCGGTTTGCGTCGCATTCCTTCGGTCCCCATTACCGACGCAAACCGGGGTATTAGTGTGCTATATTATAATTGTGACAAAAGAATAATATGATAACCAAAAAAAGTTAGATTTTTACTATAACATGATTAATGCAGCCATATTATTGGTGAAATATGATACAATAATAATTTAACTGAAACAACAATTTATGGATGTAGGAAACATATTTTGTGGCCGCAATCATATAGCAACCACATTTTTTCTCTGTGTGTAGATTAATTGCTAATTTTTACGCAGATTGTTTGGTATTCCCCTAAAAAGTTGTTGGTGAATAGTTTTCGAAATTAGTCAAGTAGTTCAGAAGTTGTGTGAGGTGAGGACATCATGAAATTTTAGATTTTTTAGTGCTTTGCTAAAATGTATAATTTTGTACGTAGATTTTAAACGATGCCCTTACATTCTCTCACACACATCTTTTGAACCGTTCAGCCGATTTTTATCGTTTTTAAAATTTTACTTTTAATAAAGAGAGTAACAAACGATATTGCTAAAAATGAGCATCCTGTCATGCGTTATCGCACCTTGGTCGTCGTTAAAACAAGCAGATACAGTGGTGTTCAAAACGTTTTCAACTGAAATCATGGTTTAGGTAATTCTAATTTTTTTGCTCAAAAAGATTTGTGGTATAAGTTTTTGTGTTTTTTTTTTGTTAAATTCAGTTATAGCATATTATTTTACAAATACAAAAAAATTATTCATAACTTCTCAAAAAAAAAGTAGTAATTTTAACAAAATAAGTCGATAGTGCAGTGTTCAAAACATTTGCAACTCTTAAAGTAATTTACAGGAAATACAAACAATGATTTTAACGCTCAGTATTTTGTAGCGTAGCCATTATTTTTTATAACTTCTGAACACCTCTTAGGCATTGAGGCAATGAGCTTTTTAATATAATCGTCAGAAATTTCATTCCACTGCTTCTCCAACTCGACGAAAAGTTCATCACCATTTCGGAATACTTTATTGTCGATATTCCGTTTTACAATCATCCACATGTTCTCAATCAGTCGGGTTTGATATTAATTTCATTTTCCTGCAGCCAAACTTTTACAAACCCCGCCGTGTGTTTTGGGTCGTTGTCGTGCTGGAAGCTCCATGAGAGTGGCACTTCCCATTCAGCATACGGAAGCATAACTGAACTCAAAAGATCTTTATAGGTTGTGGCCGTCATTGTGCTAGCAATGCGGTGAATTGGGTCAATCCCATTTCCTGAAAAACACCCCCACACCATAATGTTTCCACCTCCGTGCTTCACTGTGGCGGTTGTGTATCTGGGATTAAACTTTTCGCCTCGTGGTCTTCGAACATTGGCTCTTCCATCTGATCCCCGGAGGTTGTATTTAGACTCATCTGACCACAATACATTTTTCCATTGCTGTTGAATCCAGTTCAAATGGGTGCGTGCAAAGTCAAGCCGAGCTTTTCGGTTTTTTCCGACACAAACGGTTTTTTTTGTGCATCTCTAACTTCTAAGACCATATTCTCGGGCTCTTCTTTTAATGGTGAGAAGACTGGCATCTATTAAAAGTTAAGTTTTAGCCTCTTTGGGAACTGCTTTGGGATATTTCGTAAAAAAATTCTTGATTTTCCGATCTTCTCTTACAGTTGTAATACGGGGTCTTCCACCTATATGAGTTGTGTGGATGTTACCACTTTTAACAATGCGGCAAATCGTTGAATTTGGAACAGAGTACTTTATAGAAATTTCTTTTTGGGAAAGTCCATTTTGAAAATCATTTAAAACTTTTGATTTAAAATCAGAATTGTATTTATTTCCTGCCATTTTTTACAAAAATTATTCTTACGATGTTTATGCTTCCAACATCTTATTACAACTATTAAAGAACAATAATTATAATAAATTTGTTTAAAAAATGTAACGGCCTGAATCTCATATTAAAAAGGAATGCGATTACCGTTATATACTAGCATTTGTTAGTATAAATTGTTTCGTTAAGAGTAAGAATAATGAGAGTTGCAAATGTTTTGAACACCTGCATTTTGAATACATCTCTTATTATTAATTTTGTTTGTTGTTATAATTTAACGGAATTAAGTTTTTTTATTTGTTTAACATAAAGCAATGTATGAAGAATATGTAAAAAATAAATTTTAGTAACTAAGTGTGATTTAAAGAAAATAAATCAATGAAAACAACAAATGCGATCTCAGTTCCAAATGTTTTGACCACTACTGTATATCAAGAGGCCATAAAATAAATATCCGAACCATTTTTGCTGGTGGAATAATTAAATTTCGAGTTGCAGCCATTGAGTCTTAAAGTTGTTGATGCACTGAGAGAATGAGAATAGTCATGTCATATTCACCAAACAAAAGAGTGTGATTGAAGTGTTCGAGTATAAATTTAATATTCTTCCATGACCAACAGTTCTGTATTATAATTTTCTGTTGGCTAGTTCACTAAAATGTTAATTCACAGTCAGTATAGTTTTTAAATTAATTATTAATCCTCATAATCCAAAATTTTAAAACAATTTAAAGGTGGTCCTGAGGTCCATTAAAACATTTTAGGAAAAAACTTAAATATCGTCGTATTTTAAGAAGAAATCATTTACACAATTAGTAACAACAAAATACGTTTACTTTGCTAATTTCAGCTAAAAGTGCGTATTTCTATTTATGACCCCGCTAATAAAATAATATCGAACCAACATCAAACGAACGAACTTAACAAGAATATGCCAACGAGAGGCTGGAGTAGAATATAACGGCTACACTATTAAAACAAAAACTTTATATACCTGGCGAAACCGTCATAAATATTGATAGCGAACAACAACAAAAGGAACATTTCTAAGAATTTAATTTAAAATTCTTAAGGATTATGTTTAACTAGTAAGTATATTTAGTAGTAAAAAGATATTAGATTTTCAAAGTCATTTTAATACCTGTGCTAAAATTTTGTATTTCTATCTCTTTCTATTAGTGATTTAAATATGATTGGTAGACTTAAAGCCGCCTTGTTTGCTTTACAAAAAACTACCTAAACTAACGAACACGACGACGAGTACGACCGAAAATACGACGTTATGGACACTTTAAAGAATAATAATAACAACAACAACAATTTCGAGTCAGAAACAATGCAGCGAGGTCAAGAGGATTTAATACGCACTGCCTTTGAATATTCATTTCCCACCGATGACGATGATGACACCGAAAGTAATAAAAGTACACCGTATTTTACACCTATGGAGTTTTTACAAAGTCCATTCGAATTTCCAACGCCACGTCTAACAGACCTAGAAAATCTAACACACAGCAGCTCTGATACATCGACTGATGCTAACGCGACAACAACAACTGCATGTGTTCCTCAATTTTCTACAAATATTGTTGAATTGGAAGGAATGCCATCAAAACCGGAGGAAATGGAATTAAATCAAAGTCCTAGAAATTTGCAATCAAGCTCAAGATCAAGTCTTATTAAACATTTAGAGCCCTCATCGCCAAAATTTCAAAAGAAATTTCGTCGTTTCTCGCTAAATGATCGTAGATCGTGTTCGCCTCAACATTTGATTATAAAAAACGCAGCATCGGTCGAATGTACCGTAGAAACGGATAAAGAAAATACCAAGCCAAAATTTAAAGCTGATAAAAATGAGGAAACAAATAGTGGCAATAATTCGCCGAGTATGATAATAGATGAAACCGGTTCACCCAGAATACTAACATCAGCCGAAGCAGCCATGTTATCTTCCGGACGTCTAACGTATTCGCCAAAATTGCTGACGTCTATAAATAATTTACATTTGGCCTCACCTTTAGGTGTTATAAGTTCGGCCGGCTATAAGAATGGTAACTATTTCAAATTTCCCGAAATCGATCATATAGTACAAGATAATGTGCAACAAAGTACTACCCACACGATGGCAACAATGGATGATAATGGTTCATCGTCGCACAGAGACAATCAAATGCTAAAACGTTGTGTTGCATCGTCGGCTGAATGTAAGAATACGGAAATGGAATCTTTGCTCGCTAGGGAATTAACCACAAGTGCAATTTTACCTAAAATCGAAACCAAAAGAAATCGTAAAAATAAAAATAATTTAACTATAAAAATCATCAACAACTCATCGTATCACCAGAATACACAAGATAAATTATCCAACTCTCCCTCTTCCAATAAACCAAAAACCCCTACTATTAAGTCTACCAAAGAAAAGGCCCTCTCTTTGGATTCAGCTCCTCTGGTAAGAGATTGTATTAAAACATCATTTGCCAAGCCCGAATTGAATTTAAGTTGTGATGAGATTGATGCTATTGATATACCCGAAAATAAACAGCAACAACAATTTCTTTCCCATGATCGTTTACGGCCACAAATACCAAATATTAGATCTACATCTCTGTCGCAACTAGCAGGTCATGTCAATGCCGCCAAATTGAATAAATGCTCCATAAGAAGACGTATACCCAATTCCTCTAGTGTGGACTGGCAGTTACATCAACGCAAGCACACCTCGTTTAATATACCCGACATCACCAAATCAAAGATGTGTGAAAGTCGCGATGAAAAATCAGTGGTTATATTAAAGGAGGACGAAGTGCTAACTGATCAGCCACATTCTACATATTCGGCTTTACAGACTCCTAGTTCAAGTAACTGTGCCTCAACTCCCTCATCGGGTCATAGGACACCATTTAAACATAATCCATTATTGCATAACTCCAACACTAACTTGAAAACATTACCCGAATTCTTAACACTGGTAGAGTTTTCGACTACACCATCTTTGGGGGGACATACTGAACATCCATTTAAACAAAAATCTATGGATTTACCAAGTTCAACTACAACAACATCCACTGCCCCACCATCATCGATCAGGCAAGCACCAGCAGCCAATTCTACATCATCTACTAATTTATTGCAGCGTAGAGGTTCCAATCATAGTCTCACCTTAAATCTGCACGGTTCTTGCAGCAATCTATTGGGCTCCTGTCGTTCTGGTCTCAGTGTGTCCAACTATAGTTTGGGATCGGTGGGAAACTCTACAAATAATTTAAATTCGAAATCTAGTTGTAATCTTAATATAACCACTTCTCAAACTTCACAAACCACTAATACAGCAACCGTTAATACCCAAGGAGCCAAACAGAGTCTGTTTCGCAGAAGAGGATCTAATCAAAGTCTTACGCTTACTAATCTCACCGCTGCTTCATGTGGTAATTTGAATTCTTTTGCTAGCCAAAATTCTTTAAATGTCGATAGAGCACAATTAACTACTCTGCCCCGACCTATTGCGAATATCTCGCTAAGTACTACTCCCCGTAGGGGTCTTCTAGAGAGGCGTGGATCAAATCAAAGTTTAACCCTAAATATGAGTAGCTCGTTTGGTGGTATTGGCAGCGAAAAAGGTATATTGGGAAACAGTAGCACGAATCTAGGAGAAGTAAAGGCTGCAGAGGAAGAGGACGAGGCTAAACCCACCCATCAATCATTAGTACCCAACTGTTCGGTTCATTCGCATCAAAGGCGTTTCTTTAGCAGTGAAAGTTTAAATCGCAACAATACACAATTTGGTGATTTAAATCAGGCTCACCAAAGAAATGCTAATCAAGTTTGCTTTGGCTCGGTAACCGATCTAAAGCCCAGTGAAAGGGAGTCATTGCAACAAAGCCGTGATCAATCTGGTGGTGGTAATGGTATTGGCGGTAGTATCGGACAGGCTGAGCACTTTGATTTTCAAGAATCTTCTGTTTGTACTTGTACTGGGGTACGCAACATAATGACAAAGCCTCTGTCGCCCCAAACGACTAGCGAAGAATTTAAAATCTATTTAGCCAATATACAAATGCTGCAAAATGCTTCAAATGCTCTTAATCAAAATGATTTAATCAAATTGAATTATATTTTCGATAACAGTTATGCCTCCAACTCCAAGAGTATAGCCGAACAAACTATACCGCTTTTAAGTATGCCAGCCGTTATTAATAAAGAAGCTGAAACTCCCCCACCGACCATGGTATCCAATTCCGAAGATTGTGAAATCATTGAACGTTATTTGCTGGTAGTAAAAGATATTCTACAATCCCTCCAACCAGATGATGAAGAACAAAAGCGAATGTTTCGTAGTTTACATAAAGAATTTTGGGATTTACCATTGAATCATCAAGAGAAGCCCATGGTGTTTGGATCACAAACAAAGAATCGTTATAAAACTATCTTGCCTAATGAAAATTCTCGTGTTATATTGGAAAAAGAATCGAAATTATTATTAGAAATGGTGGAAGAATGTCCCGAAGTCAAGGAGGATTTATTAAGTGATATAACAAAGCGTATAATGACTTCGGAAGAAGTTCCCTATATTAATGCCAACTATATAAAGGTAAGTTTTTAACTCATTTCCCAAAATAATAATAATTAATCAAGTTTACTTTATTTTAGGGTCCTGATTATACTTCAAAATGTTATATAGCCACCCAAGGTCCATTGCCCAATACAATCTACGAATTTTGGCTTATGATATACCAAAACACCAAAAAATATATGAAAATATCTAAAGGACCGGATAGTCCAAGTCGCCGTCAAGGAAAAACTTTAAAACAGTATTATCAGAAGATTGTGATGCTTACCAATTTCATGGAAAATAATAGACAAAAATGTTCAATATATTTTCCGGTCGATTTAAATGAAATATTCATAAGTACTCCCAAAGAAGAAGTTATACAACCAACAGAAATGCTAACAGAATTCTTAAATATTTTACTTAAACCTCACGATAATACCGAAAATGATGAAGAAATGAAAATACCTAAACCAGATAATGGGGGTGAATCAGCACAAATGATAAATATTGATACTATAAAGGTACACGTGGCCGAAGATTTGCGCAAACAATTGCCGAATAGTTGCAGTTTCTTTGTAATCAAGAATGTAGGCATCGTACGTAAGAATGGCTTTTCCATAAGAAAACTTATCATACTTTACTGTGCTAATTACACTGAAGCTGCCAATCATTTGTTAATTAATAAGTTCTTATGTTATCACTATTGGTATCCGGACTGGCCAGATCATAGGTCACCTCGAGACATTAATACCTTGGTAGACATATCATTGCATGTCATGAATTTGGGTAAATGTGAAGCAGAATTTGAGGTATTCAGTGATGCTGCCATAACACCACCATCCCATATTAATGCTCAGTCCATAGAACTTTATCAACAGGATATTTTCAATGCTGTCCAACCTTTGCCAGTGATACACTGTTCAGCTGGTATTGGTCGTACGGGTTGTATGACGGCCATTTTAAATGGTATACGTCAAGTAAGACAATCTTTAGCTTATTCCCTAACTTCAATGGCAGCAAATGCTGCCAAACAAGCTACAGCCAATCAAGCGCTAAGTCCTGTTGATTTCCGTCTACCCAAACAATTTCTCGAAGAGGACTTATCATTAGAGAATCCTTTACCTACTGATATTGACTGTAGTTTTACACGTAATACTTTACTTTATATACGATACATTTTAAAAACGGAACAAAAGATAAAGGAGCAAGAGCACGACCGGACTGGCGGAGTGAAACAACAGGATGATATGCAGCAGGAAATAGGTGTGGATTGTTTAACACCATATGTTGATACCAGCTGGAGACTACCTTCGTTAACTGAACTGCCAAAAATGTCAAATATATTTGTCGATGTTTTGGGCATCGTATGCAATCTACGTTTACAGCGTGGTGGTATGGTACAAAATTCAGAACAATATGAATTAATACATCGGGCAATATGTTTATATCTAAAACGTACATTTGCTTTAAAGCGGTTTTAAATCAAATAATCTCGAAACGCACATTCAAAAATTAATTAAGAAGATATGTTAGAGATTTATTCTGAACAAAAAATTTAACAATTTCAAGAATTGACCTGCTTTTCCGAGAATTGGGCTGATCAAAGTCAAATATACTGTGAGTATAGTTCGTAGAGATGGTAATAAGTATGGAACAATATTTTTAGATTTTCAAATTATTTAACAAGCATAAAAGTGTCAAGTGTCTCGAAACTTAAAACTTAGTTTTGAAAATGTTATGGAAAAATTTCAGATGACAACAAATTTTGTAAAAAAAAAGTCATAAAGCGAAATGTTATAACGTCTCGAATATAGCAAAAATCGAAGTTTTCTAAACTTTATGTTAAGATATCTCCTAGAGTTTTGAAATCTCTAACCGAGTCTTGACCTCTCAAACCGAGTCTTGACCGTGAAAAATTCGCGATTGTTGAAAAATTTGAAAAACTGAATATGGAGATGTGTTTTAGGCATCATAGAGAATATATGTTTTTAATATAAAGAAAATCGGAAGGTATGACGTCAAAAAAATTTTAATTTTTCGACTTCTTTCATAGAATGAGTATATCGCACACCTAGTTCAAAAGTGACTCAACTCAAAATTTTAATTTTTTGGGTTTATATGCTTAAACTATGCACAATAAATACACTTGTTTATCTATAAAAAAAATATCAGTGTATTTTGTTGTTGTTAACTGTTGCTAAAAAAACAGTTATGTCTTTATTTATGTTTCAATTGGTATAAAGTTGCAAATGTTTTTTTTTCGATTTCTGAAAAATTAAAAATTTTGATTTGAGTCACTTTTGTACTAGGTGTGCGATATATTTATTAGTGTCCAACCACACTGTTCGGCCAAAAACAACTATGTTTGGCCAGTTTTTAGTATCTAGAGCCAATGATGATAAATTTTGGTATTGAAAACATGTTTGTTGAGCCGATTTAATTCGATGTTGTGTATAAAATTTAAGGAAAAAGCTGAAGTTTATCTATAAAGTTAAAAGTTCGGCAGCCGAACTATTTTTAATATGGCGGAACTTTCGGAAGCCGTACAGTGAATTCATAGCTTAATTACGGGCTTTTCTTTAAATTTGACACTTAAAATCTAATCAGAGAAACATTTTCCATTCGCCAAATTTGTCTATAATGCTTTAAAATACCGAATAAAGGCCAAATGCATTATCTGGCCGAACTGTTCGGTCGACACTAATATTTATATATGTATAAAGGTCATTCCACCGATTTCAATTAAATTTTGCATTCAGAAATTCTATGGAGCCATTTAAAGATTGGCGAGTTTAGTTTTTCAAATTTCGAAAAATCCATGATTTTTTCGCGATTTAGTTTTATTGAAAAATGAGAAATATGCAAAAAGTGTGTAAGTTTAAATATTCGTATTTTCTTTAATATTCATCGGATTATCACCATTTAAATTGCATTGAAATGGCACACTCACCTACTTTTTTGCTTAATATTTTTTTTCAGCGTCAAAAAGGAATGCATATTTTATGCAATTTGTTTTTGCAAATTTGGCAACTCTTGATTTGAGAAAAAAAATGCATATATGAAAAATATGAGCTTTTTACTAAAAACCAACACTTTCGTTTTTGGGTCCTGGGTACGGAATGCATCCCGGGATTCAAGCGAAACTATGGATTATTCTGTACCCATAATTCCGGGAATTTGCTCCTGGAATCCCGGGATTTTAAGAATACAAATTCAAACAAATACGTTAAATATTCAACATATTTAATGCAGCAATTAACATTTTAAACCACTTTTTAAAGGAAAAAATTATGATAACTTGACCGCAACTGTTAACATCATCGTTTATGTTAGACTTTGAGTTTAAATTAGAAATTTAGATCTCTAGATCGCCCCTATAAATTTTGCCATTATGAAAATTTGTCCAAAACACTTTCAATTACCAAATATTGTGTAAATGCAGTTTTTTTCCCAAACTCTTCGACCGGACTCTATTGATTTAAAAATTTTTCTAGTTTTTACATTTTTTGTGAATTTTTTTTTTTTATTTATTTTAAGCTTTTATACTGATTTTTTTATAATCAAAAATTATGAAAAATTTATTAATTTTTTCGAGCGGAATCCCGGGAATTTCGAAAAAAAAAATTCCGCTTTCCCGGAAAAGTAATAAATTATTGAAAAAAGCTTGCATCATGTTTCCATAGAACAAACAACAATTTGTTTTCTTTTTCCTTTCAAAATTAAAATGATTAAATTTAAAAATGTAGTGTTAAGTTATACATTTAATTTTTACGATTTTTTCTGCACTTGAAAGATAAAGGAATCTTCTAAAATGTTATGTTTTAAAAATTTAATTCTTAACACTTCCGACCCAATGGGTCTCTACATAAAAACTCGGATATTCGATAGCAAACGTGGACTTTAAAAGGCTTAAAAATTAAATTTTTTAAAACAGAATGTTTTAGTAAATTTTTGTATCTTTTATGTACAGAAAAAATTTTAAAAATTGAATGCATAGTTTCTAAAACGGAGATGTTTTGAAGGGGTGCCATAGCACGTTTCGTTTTTTCTATGTAAAAATGCTATGAGCTTTTTTTTGCAAAAAATCATTAAAAATATTTAAAACACGGGGCCGAAAAATGTAAAAGTGTAACTTTTTGGCAAAAATTATATATTTTGCATATATGCATTGTTTTTTTTTTAATCGAGGTTGGCCAAATTTTAGAAAAATGCGTTTTAAAAATAAATTGCATAAAAAATACATTTCTTCTTGAAGCTGGGACTCCGTATTATAAAAGTAGGGGAGTGAGTGTACAATTTGAACGCATTTTAAATGATAATGCTCCGATATATATTAAAGAAACTACAAATGCTCCAACTTACACACTTTTTGCATATTTTGTATTTTTCAAAAAAGAAAATTGCGCACAAAACTCATGATTTTTTATACTTACAAAAAAATAAAAACGACAATTTTTACGTGCATCCATAGAGTTTGTGCGTGGAAAATATAACTTAAATCGGAAGACCCAAGGTCAGATTTGTTTCCCATCTATCATAGAACGGTCGATATATATTTTCTAAATTTTTTTTAATTGTATAAAAATCAAGTTTCGCATAAATCTCTCTTCTTAATTAATATTGGATTCAAAATATTTAATCAATATATTGCATATTTAAAATAAAATTAATATTTATAGATGTTTGTAGAAAAAATATTTAAAATGTGCGAAATGTGTAAACATTTTCAAATGATTTTATAGATTTTAAGTATAAAATTTAAGTTTTATTAAACAATAGATTATATTGTATGTAATTTGTATGTACGTATTATTATTATGCGTTAGTTTTACTAAATTATAATAATTTCTTATTTTGTAAATTATAACGATAATCCAAAAGATACAAAAAAAAAAAAAAAAATAGAAAAAAACGCAAAAAATCTTCCTTGATTCATAATTTTTGCATTTGTATGATATTTTTGCATTGGGAGCAAATCAAAAAAAAAAAAAAAAAATATTTGCAAAAATCAAACAAAATTTAAAAAAAAATTTTAATATATTTTGTGTTTTTTTTATAATTTGTACAATTAGCTTTTAAAGAAAAAAAAACAAAAACCCCCAAACTAGTCAAATAAATTAATTAAAAAATATAGATTAAATAAAACAAATACTAATTCAATAAATGTAATAAAAAAAATATGACTTTTATTTATTCAATAATATGGTAAACAGATTGATTACAGATTTGCTTGAACTATAATTTATGTGTTCAAACAAATAAATAATTTAATTGAAACTAAAAATGAACTCAAACTTATACAAATATTAATTTTTTATTAATAAAAAAAAAAAAATAAATACAAATTAAAAAAAAAAAAAAAAAAAACACTATAATTAGAAATCGTTCGTGGTAAATTTCATTCTAACTCAACACACAGAGTAATGTGGGATTTAACGTTACCCAATTTCTTTAACATGTGAGTTAAATAGATGATATTTACGATTAACACTAAAATGGCACGAAGAATGTTGATGAAGACCGTAGTGGGTCAGAAAATGCATTCCATTCATGCTAGTGTCTAATAACTTTTTATGTGTTTTTTTCTAATAGTCAAAGTAAATTATCATATAAATATTATAATTTTTCTGTTAATTTAGAGAAAAATTTGTCATGATCTAAAACCAAACAAATAAAATCTCACATTGTTACAAATTTCACTGTAAGTAAAATTTCAACTTTTGAAATGACTAGTGTCCGGCCGATCTCCTCTAATTTTGGCCGAGGCCGTAGCCAAATTTCGGCCAAATTTTAAATGTTCAGGAGAAGCCGAACTTTTTAATTTACTTTTTAATTTGAATAAAACGTGAATTTCAGTTGATTTTGACAACGAAATTTGTTCAAGATAAAACAAAAAATATTTAAACATGAGTAATTTTCAATAAAAGCTAATTTAGATTTTTTTTTTCAAAAACATTAAATAATGAGTTCAATTATTTTAATGATGTCTTTTGAAAAAAAAAATGGGAATGGAAAGCTTGAACTTTTTTATTTTTTTACTAAAATAAATATCTTTACTGCACTCAGGGAACTTCTGCTTTAAAAATATGTAGTTGTTTGGGTTGTAATACAGTTTCATTATTTTTAATGTAAATGTAAGTCATTTGTAGAACAAATAAAATTTTTAACTAACATTGTAGTTCATTTAAAAAAACAACTCACATCAAATGACTGTTTTATGATTTTACATTCATTTTTTACAGTTGTTTTTTGTTATTTAAAAAAATAAAAAAAAAAATTTTTTGGTTTATTTTTTACTTCCATGTGGTTCATTTTTACTACAATGTTAGTCATTTTTTGAACATTAAAAAACAAATGACAATGTTAGTTGAATTTAATGAAATGTAAGTCGTCCTTTTTTTAAATGAAATTTCATTTGTTTTTGACTACAATTGCAGTCGTCTTTACCAACATAATTTCCTAAGTGTGGAAATTAAAGAATTTAATCTGAAAACGTACTTAATTTCTGCAAATACTTAGTATTCGTCCAAGTTCGGCTAAGTTTGACCAAAATGGCCAAATGCCGAACTTGGCCAAACATCACTTTTTGGCCGAACTCTGAAGCGGAATACTCGGTCGGATACTAGAAATGACACACCAAAACCCAGGGACACGGAAACTTAATTTTGGGTAATTAAAAGTTGCATTTAAAAATTTTGGGTCGTAGAATCCAGTGATATACTCTGTTTTAATGGGTTAGGTCAAAATAAAGAGATATTTAAATTTTATGTTTACATTGACTCTAGCGATTTTTTTGAGTGTATTTTAAGTACAAGACATCAAAATCTATTTTGAAATTAATTTATTTATTGTTTATATGTCTAAACTCAAAGCTAACAAAGATGGACATCAATTTATAGACGATGTTTACTAATGAATAAAGATTCGAATCACCCGATGAAAAAAGTTCCGATATAGATATGTAGTCATATATATAATTTCATATCACATTATATATCAGGTGATCCGAAAAATGGAATACATAACCTTATCTCATGGGATCCCATGATATCTCATTTGATATAATTTGATCTGAAAAATGGATATATCTAATTTCATCAAGTTATATATAATTTGATATAATTTGATCTTCACAAAATTCTTTGAAAATCCGTTCTTCCCTTTTGTTTCACATCCCAAATAATACAAAAAAAAAATTAAATATAAATCAATAAATTGGATCCCATGATATCTCATTTGATAAAATTTGATCCGAAAAATGGGTATATCTAATTTCATCAAGTTATATATAATTTGATCTTCACAAAATTCTTTGGAAATCCTCTCTTCAATTTTGTTTCACATCCCAAATAATATAAAAAAAAATTAAATATAAATCAATAAATTGGAAAATTAGAGATGATGTCATTATGTTTTCCAAATATTTCTTAAACAACTGAACATATCGGTGAAGTGTCTCCAGAAGATGAACTCATCTCTGTATTAGCTTTCGATTGATGCAACATAGAAAGTTGTTTATTGTACGTTGTAGTTTTTGATTATGTAGTTTTGATTATTAAGTCACTAATGCCCAGTTTCAAGGATGTTAGTTAAACTCGGTTTAGCAAACCAACAAAGAATTGTATCCCCATTTCCAATTTTATCAACAAAAATTTCCCGGAACAACTTTTTCTAGTTCAGACTTTCGGTCTTTACTGAAATAAAGCAAAATAAAAATTCCAATAGCAGTATTCCAGTTACAGAATGCGTTAAACTAAGATTAATGATAATCTGCATCCTAAAAACTCGGCCTAAGTGTTTAAATTATATAGTCATTTTAAGAAAATATAGAAAATATATAGAAAAAATTTCATAAATTCAACCAAATTTAAGTCGAGACTTGATTTTTTTTAACAATCCTACTTATTAGATTGAAGACAGGTAATGTCGATAGAAAAAAGTTAATTTTTCGAGATAAATATCGCACATTATGGTTTTTTCGGCCAAATCCGATTCGGTTATTTTTTGTTATAAAGCTTTTTACCTTTTGGGTTTTTAATGGCTTTTGATAAGATTTTCTGACTATAAATGTTTTTTTTTTTTTGTTTACTTATAAAATATTATTTATTCAATAACTTCTAACTTTTTTTTTTTAAACGTGTAGTTTTTCTAAGTTTTTACTTTTGCCTTTTTACAATTTTATTTAGCTCCCGAGTAAAAATAGTTATATCTAGTCATATATATGATTAAGTCATAGCTGCCCTTGGATGGCGTCACATTACGTCTAACATCATTATATACAAATACATCTGATCATTTTTATTGAGCGAATTTTTTTTTATATGGTATTTGATATTATTATATGTCTACAAATCTTAATCCATACATAACTAAATACATAGGCCATATAATAATAATCCAAATATATGTATGTAGTGATCGATATGACTACATATGTATGGTCCCATGCTAAGTCTTATTAAACTATATGTGACGCCATACTGAAAATATTTTCCTTATATTCTATATATAGCATTAAATATAATCCCAAACTTATTTTAATAAAGTTCAATATCATATTAAGTTATCTGCAAGTTAAGACTTTATTACATATGACTTCACATATACCCATATACATTTTATAAGGAAACCATTTGAAAGTGATTTCTTTTATATAATAACAAATAATAAAATGTGTACATTTTATAAGACAATGCTGCTTAATTATATTTTGGAAACACTAAATTAGTAATTGACAATATTTAAACATTTCGTTATGTTTTGTTAAAAAAATTTGGTCTTTAAAATTGTTGATTTCTAAAAATTGTAATTTTCAGATTAAATACTTTTAAGCATAACTTCAAATTACAAAACGCATATATACAGTCGCCTAAAATTTTATAAAATCAGATATATTTATATCTAATTATATATAATTTAATGTCTTTGATATGGACAAATCTCGGATAAAATTGTATTAAATTATATCTAATTTGACGTAGATAACCCATTTTTCGGACCAATTTATATGTGTTTATATATGGGAACTTATCAAAGGAGATATAATTATATTAGACTACATATTAAAATTTTTACCCGTGCTTAAATACATTGAATTTTGGTTATTTGTGTTCACCGATAATTATATTTAACAGAGATAGATTTTTTTTGGTGAATTTCTATCATATGCAAAAGTGATCGAATTTTTCTTTTTAATTTTAACACATACATATATTGATATATACCATATACCATATATATATTGATATATATATACCATATATAATTATTATATAAAAATCATAAAATTTGTTTGGTTTTACTGTTTTATAACTTATATATAATTATACATGGAAGTATATATGATTTGATATATAGGTATATCAATTATATATGATGAGATAAAAAAGATCAACTTATATATAACATAAGATATTATGATAAATGATTATATATAGCGCCATATTAGAAATGTTCGTAAAAATAAGTATGAGATGTAAGTATATATGTTTACATATGGCCACATATATAATATGATACCACTATATCAAGCTATATACGACTATATATAAACTTTTTTCGACGGGCATATGACACTTAACTGACAGATGTCAGTAGACTAAAATAGCGGTTTGTGTCGTTTCGAAGTTGAGTAGTTAAAACATTTTCTGTGACTTCGAAGTTGCGCCGTTAATGTTTCAGTGTCCGTTTCAATTTGATGTTAATATAAAATTTTTTTTTATAAAAACCTGACTTTTTTAACACAAATATAAAGGCATGTAGCAAGTTATTATCAGGATATACTTTTATTACTTTATCTTATAATTCTCCAACAGTATTTTTCTTTAGGATTAGTACACTAAAAAAAATGCCAGCAAAGACAGCAACATGTTTGATGGGAGGATCCTTGCACAAAAATATATTTTTCTTCAAGGATTCTTCCAGCCATAATGTTGCTGATTTTACTGACTTTTTTTTTTGAGTGTTCTCTAGGTTTATAATGATCATTTCTAATTAAAAACAACAAGTTTTGATAAGTATCGATATTGCTACAGCCTTTGTAGTGGTACTAGAAATGCAATGAAAATGATAATTATTCAAGTTCGAGGCCATACTCTATATTTCTTTATTAGGATATTGTCCTAACAAATAATTTATAGTTTTCCTTTTAAAATTTATTAATTGACCACTTTCAGGAATGTGTTGATAGATCTATTTCGGGAATTATATCAAACTTGTAAAAAAGACAAAGTACGGTATTGTTTACTCCCCCTTTACATCTTGTTTTTAAACAAACAAAAAAGTGTGAAAATGAAAAGGGGAATAAAAACACAAAGTTTGTATTGTATATCTACCAAAGGTAGAGCTTGCACATAACAAACAAGTTTTCAATTTATTTTTGATCAATGGTGATAATCTATAACTTCGAGGTCATATATTAGTTCTCATTTAGTGGGAAACTAGGTAATATGAATGTTTGATGTGATTGTCACTTCTTTCAAAACGTGTTCTGATAATGGGAACCTAGAAAATTCCCGAAATAGATCTATCAACACATTCCTGAAAGTGGTCAATTAATAAGTTTGAAACCAAAAACTATATAGATTATTTGTTAGGACCATATCCTAATAAAAAAATATAGAGTATGGCCTCGAACTTGAATAATTTTTATGTTCATTGCACAATTAAAGGTCGAAAAACATAATTTTTATTTTTAATAAAAATTATATCAAACTGGTACTAGACATGTTTAAAACTTCCCCAGAAAACGTATAACAAAAAAAAAAAAAAACCCCATAATATTTCACTTCATAAACCAAAGTGGATTTTATATTTAGAGAAACTTTGACTAAAAAAAAGAACTTAATACTGCTTTTTGTGAATTCTTTAAAGTGTCTTAAACTTTTCCACGTAAAAAAATGTACCTACGTTAAAATCCATTTTTGTTGTTCAATTTTCTGATTAATTAGCAAAACATATTTTTTTCAGAATAATTAAAAAAAAAAAAAAATATTCTGCGCAGATATCTATTTGTTTTTACAAAAAAAAAAATTATTTAGCCTAAAATAATGGGTCTAGAAACCAATCGAATAAAAACCAGTACATGTATGAGCAATCTTATTTCGGTTTGCGTCGTTTCGATTCGCGTCTCATTTCTCCGGTCCCTGTTACCGACGCAAACCGTAGAGGGTGATTACCCCGACGTTTCGAATTTTATATAAATGAATTGTATGCTCCTAGAAATGGACGGCCATCATTGTTAGACTTAAGTTTAGACAAATAAATAAAGTCATATTAAAAAAGAATTTGATGTCTTTTACTTAAAATACTCTCAAAAAATCGCTTGAGTCAATACAAAATTAAATTTGAAATATCTTTCTATTGTGACCTAACCTATTAAAACGAAGTATAACACAGAATTCTACGACCCAAAATTAAGTATACGTGTCCCGGGGTGTTGGTGTGTTATTTTGACATACTTACTGTGTTATTTGTATTAATACTCCATATTGCTTTAACGGTCCAAAATCAATTAATTTTTTAATTGGAACAAAAAATTTTTTTTAATTCAAACTAGATTTTAATTTTTTCGCAACAAATAAATTTTTTTTTGTTTTACAATTTAGATGATAATCGTGATAAATCTGTTGGACTATAAGTCTTATAAATATTTTGCCAAAATTCTATACGTTCTTGATCAGGATTTTGTTTCATTTGGCAACCATTATTATCAATTGCTAAATAATCCAAATTAAATTTGTCCTGCTCCTTATGCGGCTTCTGCACGGGTAACCACTTACAGTTAATAAAATGTGGCTGATCGTCAGGTGTAGGGTCTGAAGATTTAGCAAAGTTGGCCCATAAATTACTCAATTGTTTAATCATTTTTTTATCTGGGTTCGAGACATCTGAATCATCACCAGCCATTTGAAAGAGATAAAATAATTCATCACCATGACATGCTCCCGCCAGTTTACTCATTTGTAGTATTTGTTTATACATATTACGACCACCCTCATATTCAAAACGATAAAAGTGTAACGGAGAATTGGGTTGTAGTCTCACTTGCAGTTCTGCCGCTTTTTGCATGTCCACAGCAAAATGATAATCAGTCAAAAGATTTGTTAGATAATTAAATAATTCCGGAGTTAATGGTTTGCCCTTTAAGTAAAATTCTCTCATTTTTCTAGCAATTTCTTTTATTTCATTATCCTCTGGTTCTAAGGGTATATTTCTGGGCACCAATCTGTGAAAATCTTTCTCATATTCTTCAACTTTTTTTACAGCATTAACCAACATGACTAAGCCCTCAGCAGAATTATAACCCATTATGGATGGTATGTGTATACTATTGGGTTGTTGTAATCTCTCTAATATCGGCCGATCAATAAAGCTGTCGGGACTTTGTGAATCTTCTATGACGGGTTTAAATGGTAATGGTAAACCACGTCTACGTTCATCTGGTGTTAATACAGGAAGAGTTCTGGCTAAAATATCTAATGGTGTAACTTTAGGAGATTGTAGAAATTTTAACAATTCTTTGGTGTCACTTGTCTTGAAGTCCATAAGTTCCGCTAATCTTCTTGTTTTAAATGCTGGATTGGCTTGAAATACCCATTCCATATTGGCAGTTCCACTTTGCATTATAGCTTTGTGAAATAGTTTATTGGCATGTTTGGCCAAAACATGTAAATGTACGGCAGCAGCTCCGGCCGATTCACCAAAGATTGTAACATTGTTGCGATCACCATTAAATTGTTCAATATTATCTTGTACCCATTGTAAGGCTAAACGCTAAATACCGTATAAATATTATTTGAAATACAAGTGTTTTTAAGTTATTTTACCTGATCCTTTAAACCTGCATTACCCCAAATACCTTCTTCGGGTAGACAGAGGAAACCTAAAGCACCTAAGCGATAATTCAATGTTACAACGATAACATCCTCCTGCATTAAACTCAATGGTAAAGTACTAAATGTTCGAAAATTGTTAAAAAAAAAAAATTAATTTACTTTTTATAAAACAAATCAATTTGCCATATCTCCAAGAATATTTGTAGTTCTAGTACTGTAGAGAAATAGGTAAATTATCCGAGTGCTTATGGTAAAAATAAAACAGGCGCCCTGAAAAAAAGCTTTCTGATCTGGACCGGCGTAAAATAATCAACTGTGCCAGCAACACAATGAAGTCTCAATGAGATAATCGATGAATGTAAGGTAAATGTATTCAATTCAACCATAAGTACCCAGGTAGAAATTTGGGATGGTACAAAAAACGAAGAGTTTTCAAAACGTTTGTTTTTGATGGTACTAAAATAAAAGCGTTTCCAAAGCGATAATTGCAAATAATACGAAAAAAAAGCATTTAAAAACATTATTTTGGATTGCTATTCGAACGTTCGGACAAAGTATTTTAGGAATACTTTTTATACAAAACTTACAAATATTTGTGAAATAAAAACACTGTAAGAACATTGGTTCAAAGCGTTTTTCCAATGTTTGTAAAAAGTACTTAAGAAGTTCTTATCGTACAAAATTTACAAACGGTTTATAAAATAAAACCAATGTAAAACCATTGCGTTAAAGCGTTTTTCTAACATTTGCCAATAGTACTTTAGAAATACTTTTTTTTTTGCGATTGCAGCTGTTCTCTCTGTTATAATGTCAAACGAGTTGCAACAACAGTTTAGTGGATGCGGAAAGCCAAATAAGGGTGTAGGCAAAGAAAATTTCAGTTCAACCCAAGTATATGAAGAATTAAAGGGTAATAAGTACATAACTTGTGAAAAAAGTATTTTTTTACAACATTTATTTTCTACAGATTTTTTATTACATCAGTTTGAAACTGAAACACCATCCAAAATTTTGACACAGACAAGCCGCTGGTTGGCGACTGCTAAGTACAGAAACTGCTCAAAACAATCTATTTTCAATCAAATTTGTCTTTCGAGCGTTTTGATAATGTTCAAAATTACAACCCTCAAAGCGGTTATCATTTGGGTCGTTTTCATAACGCTTAATAACTGTAAGCCAAAATGTTCTGCAAATACTTATTTAACGATTGAAAAAGCATTTCAAAAATTTTGTTTTTCAATGTTTTGAGAACGTTATAAAATACCATCCTCAGACCGTAAATTTGGGTTATCATTTTGCACATTCTCAAAACGCTTTAAATTTGTAATTTGGTATGTTCTGAAAACGCTTGTACCATCATGAAAAATGCTTTTAAAACGTTTTAAAGATTGTATTTTTCTACCTGGGTATGCTCTTAAAGGATTCCCAAAAAATAACTCGCCAAAATTTGATGTTTGTGCCAAGGTTATTACCCCGCCACAAAACTGCTTGACTTGAACTCTCTTAAACGAATTTACAAACCTACTGGAGGAAGGTAAATCAATAATCGCTGCGTTCGTAGGACGGTTTAAATTTACATTTATTTTAAATGTGATTTTTTCTGATGAAACAAAGTTCAATCTTGATAGTCGAGATGGTTTTAACATATATTGGAGAGACCTACGAAAGCAACTATAGTATTTCTCAAAAAGAAATTTCGGAGCCAGATACTTTAGTTTTGGACGATTTTTGTTTCGACGGTATGGGTGATTTGGCATTTCGAAGTACCAGAATTAATTCTTCTGAGTACATTACAAGTAAACGGTCCGCCAAATAATTTTTTTTTTTTTTGAACTCCTGAACCAATTGGACTTTGTATGGCGTCATACCAAGGTCTTTATGCAAAATTCGTCTCAATGATGTCTCAATGATGTCTCCGAAATGTTCAATTGTTGAGAACGACGGTGAATTGATGTTGATGGCGCTTCACGCACACTTTCTGCCACAGCAGCAATATTCTCGGGTGTACGCACTGTTTTTGGCTTTTCACGCTTTGGTTTATGAGGATGCCAGTTTCTTTCACTTTTTTCACAAGATAACGAACATACGGAATATATTCGTTCAGCGGAAGGATAAAACTAATTATCTGTCAAATCAGACATGAGCTAAGTGTTACCATTCACGAAATAAGCACTAGTTGAAAAAAAAACGTTAGATGGCGGACCCTTTATTAGAAGAGAAATTGGTGCCATTTATTGAAAATAGCAACGCAGATGAATTCATTTTCCAACAAGACAATGCCTCAGCACATGTAAGTCGTCAGACGATGGAATGGATATCATCAAAAAATTTAAGAGTTTTGGAATGGCCCGCACGTTCTTCGTAACAAAACCGAATTGAAAATATTTGGGCAGTATAAACCCGTCGAGTTTACGCAGAAACCCGTCACTATGAAAGCGTTTTTCATCTAAAAGAAGCAGTTATTGATGCTTGGAGAACTTCCAATAAATCTGGTAGACAGAATGTCTCATCAAATTTTCAAGTTGATTAAAAAAAAAAGGAGGCATGACTGACGCATTATTAAAACTGCTGCTTTAAAATATTTTTCTAAAATTTTTATAAATTTTGATATATTAAGTTAAGTGATTTTATAGTTATGAATCACTAATTGATATTGTTAATCCTTTTTAAACAATAAAATAAAAAATAAATGAATTTGTTTTTTGTTAAATATTATTTTCTACTTCTACTTTTGTTTTACTTACAAAATTTAGTGAAATTAATGTGTAATTATAGTTTTGCAACGCAGTGTATAATAAAACATACTTAGCTTACAGTCTCCGTTGTCCAGAGTGTTTAAATAAACCAATAAACGAAAACCATTAATTGTGAAGACAAGTAATACACCGTTAGAAAGATATCGTGTTGTAGACTGATATAGGCTATATTTTAATTTGATTCTAATGAAATTAAAATAAAAAACTTAGTATTTTC
Organism: Delia radicum; assembly: GCA_021234595.1. Taxonomy (NCBI): domain Eukaryota; kingdom Metazoa; phylum Arthropoda; class Insecta; order Diptera; family Anthomyiidae; genus Delia; species Delia radicum. The sequence goes on along the minus strand of CM037855.1, from coordinate 199,920,018 downwards.
ACATTTTCAGGAACGCGTTTTGACCTATTGTAATAAACCCCCGTTTAAATCGTTTCAATATCTTGGCTGGCACTCCCGTGGCGTTGAATTAAAAATCGATATCTGCATTACATACAACACAGTCAGGCGTATACTCAGGCGCGGATACAGGGGGAGGGAAAATATGAAAAAATGTAAAAAAGATTAAAAAACTTAAAATGCGCGGATCCAGGAAGAGGTTTTGGGGAGGGAAGACCTTTTCCTGGATCCTGGATGTATACTTAATGTTATTTAATCTTAGATTAACTAAAAAAAATTGTTCGAACATCATTAACCCATGTGGACCTGCGACCCCAAATGACCCTACCCAGGTAGAAATTTGGTATGGTACAAAAAACGAAGAGTTTTCAAAACGTTTGTTTTTGATGGTACTAAAATAAAAGCGTTTCCAAAGCGATAATTGCAAATAATACGAAAAAAAAGCATTTAAAAAACATTATTTTGGATTGCTATTCGAACGTTCGGACAAAGTATTTTAGGAATACTTTTTATACAAAACTTACAAATATTTGTGAAATAAAAACACTGTAAAAACATTGGTTCAAAGCGTTTTTCCAACGTTTGTAAAAAGTACTTTAGAAGTTCTTATCGTACAAAATTTACAACGGTTTATAAAATAAACCCAATGTAAAACCATTGCGTTAAAGCGTTTTTCTAACATTTGCCAATAGTATTTTAGAAATACTTTTTTTTTTACAAAATATTTTACTGATTAAAAAACAACACTGTCATAAGGGGTCTATCTACATATATGCGAACTCGGTTTCTTATGCAATTTTTTTATATGCTTTTCTCTTCATGAACCGAGTTCAATAAATCACTCAATATGGCCAGCCCATAATGTAGCGACTCTATAAAGTGTATAGTCCTTGTATATCTTTTATAAAGCACTATATTTTGAGGACAGATAAAGCAATATTTTAGAGGACTTTTTCAAAACTTAATGAAACGCTAGTTAAACTATTTAAAATTACAATGTTTTGTTACTTTATTTATATTATTTTAATCATATTTTACATGTTTCATTATTTGTGGTATTTATGAACAATTCATAAAGATCTTTATAATTTGTCTTTCGAGCGTTTTGACAATGTTCAAAATTTCAACCCTCAAAGCGGTTATCATTTGGGTCGTTTTCATAACGCTTAATAACTGTAAGCCAAAATGTTCTGCAAATACTTATTTAACGATTGAAAAAGCATTTCAAAAATTTTGTTTTGCAATGTTTTGAGAACGTTATAAAATACCATCCTCAGACCGTAAATTTGGGTTATCATTTTGCACATTCTCAAAACGCTTTAAATTTGTAATTTGGTATGTTCTGAAAACGCTTGTACCATCATGAAAAATGCTTTTAAAACGTTTTAAAGATTGTATTTTTCTACCTGGGTAGACTTATTCATTTCAATTTAAAAAACAAATATTTGCTTACTACCCTGCTGAAAATGATCATGTGTTCATATATTGACATATATGGTTGCATATATGAATAATATATGAACATATCTGACATATATGGATTCATATATGGACTAATACATTACAAGTTAGCGGTCATATATGGAAATGTATGACACCATATGATAATATATTGCATATATCGTTCCATATATGGCATATATATTCATATATGAGTTCATATATTATTGAATTTTCAAATGAATTGAATTTTCAAATTTCAATGTCAGTTGCCCTTATATGAAGACACATATCACACACCAGAGAACGGTTTGAGTGCCTTATTTCATGCTTATGAATGCAATCACAAAAAATGAGTACATTGTTGTCAACTCACATCATTTCAATGAAGCAACAATCGACAAAAGTGAGTAACGAAAACCATGCATTGCATTGCTTGTCTAGTGTTAACCTCACTTAACACTCACGAAAACAACGAATACACAACGATTGGTATGAATGGTCTCAATGTTAAATGAATAAAACGTTAGAATTTTTTTTGTGAAACATATTACTGAACTAGCGGGCGTTGCCCGCTACGTTGCTAGCGTGCCTTAGACCTAGTTTTTGGGATGATGGATAACTTTTCAGTTTGCCCACTATCTGTGTACCAAAATTTAATAAAATCCTTTAAGCCATATAAAAGATAACAAAAAGTGGGCGTAAAACTGCCACGCCCACCATGTCTTAATCTATTATAGCAAATAGTGCTTATGAGTCATCCCAATATCTGTGTATATTCATATCTGTATGTTCCAATAAAAATATTGTTTGTAGTTGATCGTATATTAAAGAGTATTTTTTGAGCGGTATCATATGAGCGGTATTCAGTATTCACAATCTGCCTGGTAAGAACGTTCTTGTTGTCAAAATGCCCAATAGTTGAAAAAATACAAATATATTGTATGTAGGAAATATATTTTTGTTTATCCAAAAGAAAAATTTTACCAAAATTGCTATAAAAAGCAGACAAACATTACTAGCGGTATTTTTATTAGAAAAGAAATTTTTGAAAAAAAAAACATTTTATAACACATATAATTTGATATTATTTTAAATAATTTCTTATTGTTATCTTTTTAACGTTTTTCTTATTATTGTTATTATTAGCGATTTTGTATAGCAGAAAACTAATTTTTGTTTCGCCGGTTTTAATGTTTCCCCAAAAATTTTCTACAATTGCATCCTTCAACATGGGTATCTAATAGGGTATTCAATCGGTTAACCGTTACTCGATTAATCGATGAAATGATGTCGAACAATTGTTCGAGTAATTCGAATTGGCCAATTTCGAGTAAAGAATAACTCGAACAATTTTGGTCGATTAATCGAGTAACTCGAGTAATTTAAAAATATGAACTATTTTATATTTTTTTAATATTTTGTATAAAATAATGTGACTGTTATAGTGAATATTTAAATGTTAAGTGTATTTTTATATTAAGTGAGCACTGTTAAAGAAATTATATTACGAAAAACGAAGAACTTAATGCGAAAAACTCCGATATCGAAGAAACTTGGATATTTTTTAAAGAAACAAGTTCTAAGACTGGGGTGTTTAAGATTATTGGTGCGGATTTGAGGGTTAAAAGTGGGATCAAACATTATTTTTTTTTTTTAATTTCGTTGCCATTTGATCTAAAAAAACTACATATAAATACTATATTTTCAAAAAGGAATTTTTAAATGTCATTTACTAAAAACTTTTTGTTGGTCCCTTTTATGTCGTTGTAACAAGCCAATTTTAGAAGCTCTATATGGAAATTCATAGCGGTCCTACGCAAAATTTCCACATATTAAAATTTACATATAGAAGTAATGAAGTTTTCATTAATATGATGAAAAGTTGTTTCATGAAAGTTGTTTCAAAACTTCTTTATAATTTTTTTAGAAAAATTACATATCTCAAAATCCCAAAATGATAGGACAAAATGGACTATTTTTTCGTTTAGTACTAACACACTAATATAACAAAACTGTGTCAAGTCTGAGTGAAATTACAAAACGGATCACCTTACAAATATTTTTATAAAACAGTTTAATACATATTTATGAACCAGTTATATTGAAAGAAAATCAATGAAGAATTCAACATATTTATAAAGAATTTCATTGATATAATAACGCTTTTGCTTTGAGTGTACTGAGACAAAACTGTCGCAATAATAAATGAACTTAGCAAATGTTTTTCTCTTTTAGATATACTTTTTACTAAAATTTTTAATTAATTTGTTAATTTTTATATATATGTTATATTAGTACTAATAGAATATAAAAACTTACAAAAATGTGAGTTTATGGAAAATAAAATTAAATTATTAAAATTGTTCGAGTTACTCGAGTTATTCGAGCCATTTTAAAATCTTATTCGCCTACTCGAGTAAATTAAAAACCTCAAAATCGAGTTACTCGATTACTCGAACAAAAGCAAACCCGAGTAAATTGAATACCCTAATATCTAATGAATATTTTCAAAATCTGCCAGAATTTACCTGTAGAAGTGTAAAATTTATTAAAACTTTGGCATAACTGCACTTTATGGGACGTTCCACAAAAAAAAATATGAGCCCTCTGAAATTAAAACAGAAAATTTAGGGGCCGAGGCCCCTGGGGCCCAAAAACCGGTATGCGTAGAAACATATAAGTGTGGGTACTCAAATGAAAGGAAATTTCTTCAGGATTTCAAAAATGATACTATGGGGAAGAAGTTTTTTAAGTGTTTTTTTCTGGTTATTTTTGTAAAATTTACTTTTAAAATGATGAATTTTACATGAAAAATTTATTCTCTTAGGGGTTTTCTTTCTCCTCTATTTCGTCCAAAGCCCGGCTGCGCTGAGGAAAGTTTTTCTGCGTTTTTCGGAAAAATCGCGCGATTTTTTTTTTTTAAATCATACAAACTGTTAATTATTAAAAATTTGATTTTTGTTTTCAATAAAATACTTAAGACTTGTTTCTTTTTAAAATTTCGCACTAAATATAATTTAACTATTTTGTTTAAAAATCAATATTTAATATCCCTATGGGGAATGAGGAGTCAATTGACCTAAAAGTGACTGGTCAAAGAAGGACTTATCACAGGACTGGTATAATTTAATACTGAAGTGGGTTAAGCAGTGTCAATTGTCCTGAAATTACCAATCCTGTGACTGGTAGAGGGAGGACATACCACTTAAATGACCCCCTCCTATGACAAGCGCATGTTAAAGTTGCCAGTTGTTTACATAGGGTAGGGTTAAGCAGAGGACCGGTCTCTGGCACGAAGGGACCGATCCTGTGGCACACGCAGGACCGGTCCCATTCCCCATAGGGATTAGTATGCATAAGACAATATTTTTTTAAAGTTTTTTCTACAAACGGTCATTTTGACACCAAGAGAATGGCTTTAGTCAGATTTGTAAAAAAAAAAGAATTTAAATGTATTTTGTACAAATATATATAAATTTCCGGCACGGCACGGGTTCACGTTGTTTAATTTGTCCAAATTTTTTGGCACAGAATCTTTAAATATTGTGTTATAATATTTAAACTCACGTTTCTTCAAATTTATTAGTAGTAAGCAGGTCGCAGGTCCACATAGGTTAATGATGTTTGAAAAAAAAAAACTTTTTTTAAACAACAAAAGTTATGAAAGTGGCTAATTTTCGATTTTAAATATATTATGACAACAAATAAGCCTTGTTTGTTATTACCAAAGAACACAATTTCCTTGAACCGGGGGATATTTTTAAAAAAAATTTTATTTTCATTCTCTAAGATGTTTTAAACAAGTCCCTGGAGTGAAAAGTTAAATTTTTTCGATTTTGTTGAAGAATTTTTTTTTAATTTAAAATTGGAGATTTGAAAAACATCCCAAAAATGTTGTCCGTTTTTAACATCACTTCTTCCATATCTCAAAATTTTGAGTCTGTCGAGTAAAAAAAAATATATTTCAGTAATCAATTTCACAAATGTTTAAGGTGTGTGCTCGAATTTCTCGGTCAAGTAATAATTGTCATATTAGTGGTCTGGGGCAGTATTTATTACAGGGCGGCATAACCGATTTTGGATTTTTACACCTTTTGGAATACATAATTTTATCTTTATATCGATTAATTTATCATCTAGAATAAAAACAATATTTAATAAAACATTTTAGCAAAAAATTAAAAAAATTCCATCTTTTCCCATATAAACACAGTTTGAATTTTCAAACTATTTTCGGCACGACTTTAATATATATAACTTTTATATAGAAATGAAACAAACACGACCCACCATTGACCAATTTAAAGCTACTTAAACTGTGTTTTTACTGTAATACACAAGTTATTCACTTTCTCACGGCAAAACGCATTGTTTTCGAAAACCGCTGTTTAAAAAGCTGTTTTTTATTTTTAATTTATAACGAGCTTCCAACCTCCGTATATTTACAAAAATAAAGAAAAACAAGCATATTAGCTTGGTTGATACTAGTATTTCGATCAGGCTAAAGATCTCATCAGAACCCGAAGTTTTATTAAAAACAAATATATGTTATATGTGTCCATATCATTAGTAATGAATTAGATTACATTTTAAAGAGAATTGTATGATTCTGTAGTTCTCTTTTCAACAATTTCTGATTACTAATTGATTACGGTTACAAATAATCTAAAGGTAATCAATCAAGTCTACTTGAGATTACTAAAAAATAATCAAAAATAATAAAACAAAAAAAAAACAAAAATTCGACTACTTTCAAATATTTGATTCTTTTTGATTATTTTAAAAAAAATCTACATTTTTTTATTTTAAAAAATGTATTTTTAACATGAAACAATTCTAAACAAATAAATCAAAATTACGTTTTTTGTATAAAAAATATACAGTGCACTCGCGATAATGTGAACACTGCATTACGTGAACACCGCTTAATGTAAACACATTTTATTTTACATTGACTACTCTAAAAGGTGAATAAAGTACGAAAGCCCTATAATGTGAACAGAAAAAGAGTCTTAGAGAAGAGAGAGGTAGTCTTAGTAGCCCAGCTGTTTATCTTCCTCTTACCTGGTTTTGACATTTCTTACATGGTTTTGACAGTACAAAGACTGTATCTTAAGTATTTTGAAATGTCAAAACCCTGTTGTTTTTGTATTGTTTGTAGTTGTTTGTTGTAGTTGTTGTTCTAGTAAGACTACCTATATAAATATATCTTGGTAAATACGTTAAGAATTAATTTTTTTCTAAGTTTTGGGATTCCCCTATTTTAACTGTTTCACTGCATTAAGAACACAAGATATTTTTACTTATTCGTATTTTGTTTCAAAATGTATTCAAAAAAAACCAAACTTTTTAAAATTAGATGAAAAGGCAGACATTTTAAACGCTCTTAAAGTGTAATATAATATATAAACACAATTAATATAGTATAAAACATTTTATATATATATACATATGTAGTATTTTTACATAAATCTTCATACAAATGTATGTAAATAATTTTCTTAATAAATCATTTACTTCTTTTATTCTAATAAAACGTCAATTATTATTTTAATACGTATAATTAGTCTAAACTTATGGCATTATTGATACATTTTGCCATAAATTTTTGGCATTCGGAAAGGTGAACAGCTCACAAACGTGACCACTCTTGATTTTAATTAGTTCACATTATCGCTAGTGCACTGTATATCGGAATTTAAGATAACTTTTCATGGTAAAATTATAAAAATTAAAGGAAAACCAAAAATACCGCTTTTCTTAATTGACAATGTTGCAGCCGACGTTGAGATTAACAACTTTTCTGAACATCACTTTGCGATATTCGGACATTTAGATGGTCACTTAATCCAATTATGTTTCAGACTTTAGACTTTTTTAAACTCAAAAACTACCAGAAACTATTTGAAATTCTCAAACACCATTTAAATATTATTTGATGTGTTCGTAATTTTAAATAATTTTTTAATATAATATGAAACGTTTATGAAACATTGCATAAAAATTTATAAAACTTACATAAAAATTTATGAAACTGTTTCATCCTATTTATGAAATATTTAATAACATTTATGAAACACTTCATAAAAAGTTATAAAACGGAAATAAATTAGTTCATCAAACAGATTCATCATATTTATGAAAAACTTCATAAATATGATGCATCTTTTCCCTGACGTCGCCGAAAAATATTTCGATTTGTTACAAACAAAATGACAAAAATATAATATTCATACACCCTACCTATTGAACGGACTACAAAATTGGAGAAATGGCAGAATATTTAAAACCCCCACTAAATTTTATACTCACTAATCACTGTTGCCATTACCAAACAGAAAACCACCACCATGTATAAACACCATTACCGGTAATGGTTTTGAAGAAGATGCAGCTTGAGAATTTTTAGGGACATAAACATTTAAAAAGAGACAATTTTCTGAACCAACAACTTCTAATGTAAAGGGGTCACGTTGATGTGAAACATCACGCTCTTTTAGACAATCCAACTCAGGAACATCAAAACGTTCCAATGGTAGAGGAGACTACAAAAACAGACAATTTATTAATATTTAAACAAACTCTTGACACAAATAATAAGACTTTACCTTATAACGTAACTCTCCTAGCGGTGGAACAGCATAGGGAATACCTTTAAAACTTTGATAGACATTACCATTGGGTAAAGGTTTTTGTTGTCCCACCACAACACCTTGTTTAACTTGAACTTTGACCAGTTGAGAAGTCTATGGAAAATTGCGGCACTTAAATTCAATGATTTTTAATTTGTTAAAAACAACATGTATTTTATTTACCATTCTATAGGTGAAGTTTACGAGTCTATTGTTTGTTAGACGTTTATTAACTAAATTTAATAACATTTTCTATTTTAGAATAGTTTAATAACAAAGTAATGCTCTTAAATGCTTGAATTTTACTAACGTTATTACGGCGATACTATTCTAATCATCTGCTAAATTTACTTTATTTATACTCTCCCGCTCTCCTGAGAGAATGTTTACATTTTAAACAAAATTTTAAAACAAGATATACAGAGCACGGATGTTAAAGTTGGTACAATTGTACTTTTTTTGGTACATTTTGACCTTCTAAAGTACCGTGGTACTACCGCGACTCATTGGGTACAATTTATAAATTTTAAATTTTTCCCCTTTTTGAATTTTTATTATTGCAAACAAATTGTTATTGTGTCCTTTTTCATTGCATTTATTCGATTTATGTAATGAGCGCTTAAAATATATGCGACCATATCCGATTTGGCGATTTATCATCATTTTGAGGATTTTGTAGAATAAAATTGGCGATTTTTTTTTTTAAATATCGAAAATTTGACGATTTTTCACAAAATTTATCTGGCAGACAGGTATTGTGTGTTTTGAATTTATTAAAATTCTGAAGAAGTGAAAATTAAATTAAATTATTGTGAAAGAAGATGCCACACAATCTTATATAAAATTATGCGAAGTTTTGGCAACCAAAGTCAACTTTAATAACGAATTATTAATGGGGTTCCATAAGTTTATTCCAGAAAATGGTTTTTCTAGTAAAAATGTTCCCGAATGAAATTGCAAATTTTGATATCAATAAATAATAAATTTAGAGCTTTCGCTGATTTTGAGCAACTGAAGTCGTTAAAAAATTAAAACATTTGTAGTTTTTGATCTGTAGTAACTAATTTTCAAAATGAACTGAATTTCAATATGTTTCCAGACATTTCTAGAGTTGTTTCTGGAATTTTATCCATTCCACACTCATCTGCAAATGTGGCAAGAGTTTTTTCTTTTCAAAATATAATAAAAACAAAGGAAAGAAACAGACTCCATGTGCATTATCAAGTCTTACACAGACAAATGATTGGCTAAGATCGGCAAATTCGTACTGCTATGATGTAAAAATTCCAAATAGTTTAATAACTAAACAAATAATTCCATTATTTTGATCTCATATATTCATAAGACTTTTTTGTACCTTATGTTATTGTTAGGTTTTGTTTTTTTGTTTAAATTGATTAAAAAAAAAAATGGTACCATGAAGGTCCAAAAAGTACAATTTTTTTTGGAGATGGGTACAAAATTGAAAACCCCATTTAACATCCCTGATACAGAGACTTCATTGCACGCTACAAATAATTAACTTAACAAAGTTGTTTCATTATGTATTTCGAGACACCATAAAGATGTTTTATATCACAAATATTTTAATAAAAACTTGTAATTTAAATGGTATCATGGAAATAACAGTAATTTTTAACTCAATTGAGAACGCTTAACTTTTTAATCCAATTTTCTAAAGTGAATGAAATTTTACTACAAATTCCATTCCGAAATAGCATTCATAATGAATGATTCAATTTTCTAAAATGAATGAAATTTTACTAAAAATTTCATTCCGAAATAGCATTCATAATGAATGATTTCTTAGCTTAATTCTCGAAAGCTTTAAATAATATGAATGAATTCTATTTTGAAGGAACTCTTTCTTGAATGATTGAAAATTTTCTTAATTCTTTTAGTAAAAGTGTGAATGTAGAAGGATTTGCTTTCATTCACTTGGTCAAATGAAATTTGTCATAATTTAACTGAAATATTTATATAATACAATATCAAAGCAAATTACTTATAAGTAGTCTTCAAAAATAAAAAAAACTCATTTTATGCTTTGTTATTGCTTGTGTGTTACGTTTTTATTTCTGTGTTAATGTCAAACTTCTCTATACTAAATGAATGATACTAAAATTTCTTCATTCAATTAGTCAATCGTTGAATGAACATATAATTAAATTCATTCAAGTTAGGAATTCATTCAATATTAATTAAAGCCTTTGAATGAAGCTAGTGAATGATTTCGTAAGGAATAGATCAACGGAATGAAATATACGCATTTTGTAATTCTGGATTACATTGCTTGTGCATTTAGCTTAAATCGAATTAAGTCTTTCGTAGCTTTGATTCAAATGTCATTTTTTAAATTGCAAATTAGACTTTTCCATTTTAATTTTGAATTGCAAAAAGAACCCTTTAAATTTGATTTTCAAATTTTAAATTACATTTGTAATTTTTTTTTAAATCAAATGCAATTTTGAGATTACAATTGTTATTTTTTACATAAATTTGGAAGTGTAGTTTCCGATTGTAGTGTAAATTGGGTAGTACATTAATTTTTAGAAATTGATTTCTAATTGATGATGAAAGTTTAGATAACCCTTACCATCAAAAAGACGTAAGCGCCACGGTTTTCAATTTTCGGTTTTTGATGAAAATCTTTATTTTTTGATCATTCCTCAAAATATCATAACTCTAGGAAGTACCGTTACGAATTTCATAAAAAAAAAACAAAAAAAGACGTTAGTGATAATTATTATAGGACAAACTAAAGAAGTTTGATTACATATTTCTTGACAGCAAAATGTCGCTTACGTCTTTTTTTCTTTAATGAATAACTCAAAATCTTGGACACGTTTGAGCATGTAATATGCAGCATTGGATTTGTAATTCGAAGGACTTTAATTGATATCTAATATGTACATATTTATTTTCTTTGGACCAAATAAGAAATAACGCAAAAAAAATAATATGGGATCAGATTAGACCCATTTATTTAAACCAGTGGTAGGCAAAACCACTACGCGGCGTTTTTGCTCTCACACCTACATGCCCTCACACATTAAAAAAATTAAAAAAAAAAACAATCAGTCTCGCATGAGCATTCGAACGAACAGGTTGATCGTACGCTTTTCGTTTTTTGGTTCGACGCTTTTTGTTTGATGTGCACTGTGAGAATGTTCATTTTGAATATAAATTCTTGTTGAGCGAAAATTTTTTCGGTAATCCAGAATGTCTAGTATGTCAACGTACGTTGTCACGCTGCGCTACATATGACATGGCAAGGCATTTTAAAACATGCCATTATGAATATAATAATTTATCTAATGATGAAAGAAAATTATTAATTATAGAACTTAAAAAAAACATTTTATGAAAAATTTATTGCGGACTCTGAGGAGTTTAATGAGGAAGAATGCGCTAAAAATGACTGAGAAGTTTAAAGAGGAAGAATTAGGATTGACTATATACATAGATATCAAAATTATTTTTAGCTTTATCAGCGCATATAAAACAACTTGATTTATCCGCACAAGAAACAATTTGCATCAACTTTAAACTCTCACAACAATTTACGCATGAAATGTTTTTTTAAGTTCAAAAACTGCTGATTTTCCTGCGTCATTAGTAATATTATTCTATTCATAATATTATATATTATATATTTGTATAATAAATTGAAGTCTTTTTTATTTTTTTCATTGATCGATTAATAATTTTTAACCACATTCAACTTTTTTTAAATCCAACAAATCTACGAATCTGAACATTTTTTTTTTTAATAATTTAAAACCATTTTTTAATTCATTAAATTTTTTTTCGTAATTTAGCTGGTGTGTTCATTATTTTTGTATTGGAAAAAAAAACATTAAATTATATGAAATACTTTTTTTTGGCTGAACTGCACTTTACAGGGCGTTCTTCAAAAAAAAAGTAGATGGTCGTCTGCAGAAGTAAAAAATAATTTTTTTCTATCTTCGGTTTATGGGGCCGGGCCCCCAGGGCTTTGTTCCCAAAATATACTCTAGAGGGCGCTTCGGATGATGGATCATTAAAATAATATCATTTTTGAAATCCTAAGAATGTATGTTTCTACGCATACCAGTTTTAGGGCCCAAAAAAACCGAAGATAGAATAAAAATGTCTTTTTTAATTCCCGAGGGGGCAATATTTTTTTTGAGGAACGCCCTGTAAAGTGCGGTTTTCCTCTTTTTATCATTTATGTGCGTTTTCTTATTTTAACTATAGGTTTCTCTAAGTGCATTGAGTAATAGAGAGCTACAGCTCACTTACACAACGACAAAATATATCTGCCTATCTCTGATTTAAACCTTAAAAGAGACATTTGGTTGCTAAAAAAATTTAATATCTATTTAATTTCTTTAAGTTATTTAATTTATTTAATTTATTAATTTATTTAATGTATTAATTATTATTTTAATTATTAATTTATTTATTTAATTTATTTAATTTATT